>CAXHUL010000222.1:77698-149602 GCA_964019695.1 Loripinus fragilis | reverse complement strand
TGATATATATGTTTACAACCACACTACCACCAAATTAGCATTTCATTCCAATTAAACATCTAAAGATAAGCTGTCAATAATATCAAATTGGCTGTATATTATTGTCATCCAGATACACGCCAAACTATAAAAAACTTGTTCATTTCTACATAGCATTACACTGAAACATTAAAAAGTAGTTGAGAAATTTGTGAAAAAAAGTTTATGGTGAAAAACACACAATTATTGAATTGACATATGTGGTAGGTGCACATTGGAATTGCCTCAAAGAGGCAATTGCAATGTTTGTCCACAACATATAATACTGAAATTAAGGAAACCTGTTTTGAAATATACACTAAACAAGTATCATGTTTATTGACATAACAAACTGCCAATCAGTATTGAAATACCTGGCACTATATATGGCAAATTGTTTGTATTTACATGACAGCTATATCACCAAATTTGATTTCTGCTAAGCTGGTAGTTGTATGGTTGTAACAAGTCTCAAATATTTCGTCCACGCCCTCTTTGGTCAATATTCTCGTATGAGGTTTTTCTTTGTACTTATTCTAGCATCTTTTCGTCTTGGTACCATTCGCCATGAATTTTATCATGCTCATAAATGTTAAAATGGCAACAATTGTTGGCATTTTAACATTTATAAGCATATAAAATACAGCATCTGAGAGATTCAAAGCAGGACAAGTCTTATTGTGTTTTGTTGTGTTTTTTTCGCCTTCCCGCGTGGTGTCCTGGGTCTTTCACAGCTTTATTCAAGTTTCGTGGGTCTATACATATTCTAAGGGAGCCATTGAGCTAAGTTACCACTACCATACTGTTGACCCAACTTGTAGGTTGCTTCACCTTTTTAATGATTCCTTCTTTAACCATGCGTGACAGTTCATTTTTGACCTTATATCTCATTGAAATAAGTAATCGTCTGGGAGGGTGTACTACAGGTGTGATATTGTGCTACTTGATTGTATCGATTCCTGATCTTTGCCTCCCTACTTACTTTTATTGTAAAGCATCATTTAGTTATTATGAGCAGTTGATATTTGATGACCAGCTGTGATGAGCATGAAAAACGTTTTCATGATAACCTCGGGGCAAGGACTTTTATTTGTCTATCAAATATAAGTAGAACTACAAATTCTTCGCATACATACATGTTTTAATAATGAATTACAAGCTAATCACGTGATGTCAGGTAATGCTGATTTCATAGGTCTGCTTAGGGGACCCTCCTTTGAGATTCTGCTGTCCATATCTTCTTTGTTGAAGCTGTATCTTGGAAGGAATGAGCGTGCAAGGTTGTCCGGGTGATGACGTGACAGGACATCAAGACGTGATGGGAAGTTGACCGGTGGAACTGCAACAAAGATTTTACCATAATGTAAATGTAACACAGAGATATGACGTCGATGCGATGTTACAACCAGGCAACCACCAAGTTACCATTTCATTGCAATGAAACATCTAAAGATAGGCTGTCAATAATATAAAATTGGCTATTTATTATTGTCATCAAGGTGCATGCCAAACTACACAAAAACATGTTCATTTCTACATGCTCATTACACTGAAACATAAAAAGTAGTTGAGAAGTTTGTAAAAAAAACCTGTTTAATGGTGAATAACACTCATTTATTGAATGGACATATGTTGTAGGTGCACATTGGAATTGCCTCTATGAGGCAAGTCCAATGTGTACCAACAACATATGCTACTGAAATTAAGCAAACCTATTTTGAAATATACACTAAACAAGTATCATGTCCATTGGTTTTCCTCTTTTAAACATCTCAATCTGATCTGCCTATACCTGTCACTATATGGCAAATTGTTTATATTTACATGACAGCTATAACACCAAATTTGATCTCATTAACTATGCTTTTGCTTAGCCTTTTGCCGACATGTGCCTGCTTGATATAGTGACTTTTCATTTATGATATAAACTCAAAAAATCTCAAGATCTTGTCCAAGAGTTCGAAAAGCCAATAGAACCACACAACTAGATGGCTAGCAAAGAGCACGGCCTCCAATCTCTGCCTCCTTCTCCAAAAAGAGCAGAACGTAAAGGGAGGCGAAGGCCCTTCCGGGAAGCAGGCAGTGGGCATAAACAATGGAACACGGTAAGTTGTGTTGACACATTTTCAATCATAAGTAAATTTTCAGCGCAAAACTAAAAAATCTAAGAATGCTATGCTTCGGGCAATTGTTCAAGCTATCCGTAGAGCATGCTGTTTGCACATTTGAACTTAGTTTGTAAGCGTGAGAGCTTTTCTCCCGTTGCACAGTTGTCCAAGAAACGGTGGTTCCCGCATGGTTTTGCCTTCTAACCAAACAAATAGTAGCGTTTGGACCCTTATTCATACTACCGAGGCCCCTCCACACCCATGTTGTCCCAAAAGATATTTCAATGATAATTGAGTGATTTAGAGCCAAATTTCTTTAGGAGCAGGAGGTGAAGGGCAGGAGAAGGAGGCTGGGAGAGGAGGAGCAGGCGGCGATGATATCAAAATTTGCATTGATTTTGCTTATTTTTAATAATACATGTATACTTATCCAATCTATATCAAACTTGCATGTATGATACGAATGATTACGCTTATTCTCCCATTGTGTTGTTTGGTTAACACAGAACGTCATGAGCTTGCTAGAGGTATATATATATTATAAGAGAGGTATATATAGCAATGTTTGTGATCAGAATAATTCAGTTAACAATAGCGTTTAATCATTCGTATCATACATGCAAGTTTGATATAGATTGGATAAGTATTGTAATGACCCAGTTTCGTAAGCTCAGCTGTCTAGGTCATAATCAATAACGTGTCTACCATTTTAGCAGACAGCATGACAATAATCTTTCGTTAATTTTACGGTGCATTTGAAATGAAAAGCTTCGGCATTGGGCCCATATCAAACTACATCAATTACCTCAGGTTTCTGAATGGTTTTTATCTGTGCAATTTAGATTATTCGAGTGTATTCTCCAATAATTTCTCCTGCATAAAGTCTGCTTGTAAACATGTGCCTCCATCTTGCTGTGTAATTCGCATTGACTTATGGGATTTGTTGTGTAGAGCGCTGTGTACTGTTTCGTCTGCCAAAAGAAGTATTCACGGCTTTCAGCTAAAATTTAAGTGTATTAGTCTACACTGTGCAGATTTTTATTGTAAGGGTCATTTAGATCATTCATTTTCCTGCAATAGCGGATGGTTTTCATAGTAAAGTTCATTGATTATTAGTGAGATAGAAGCAGATATGTTCGGTGACCCCCTGGTTTTCTTAGGTGTAATGGCGACATTGCGCTATTTTCCTACGTCTTTAACGGTTTCCTACGAACGTTATTTCGTAGGATGGCGTGATCATACGCGTTGTCATTGTAGGATTAGTAGGAATTTCGTATGATCTGTAGAATTTTGGTATGATTGTAGGACGTAGGACCGTATACTATTTAAACCAGCGCGTAGGATGAAACAAGGGACTTCAGTTTTTGACTTCAGAGCAGTAGTATCGCGCCTTTTATTCAGTACGTTAATTTTTCATTTTAAGACATCTTTGGGTCAAATTAAGCTTTATTATCTAGAATCTACATTTACATAAATAAATCACGCACCGTATTCGTTTACTATTGCCTATAGTAAACATTACCATATTAGGGCATTTCTGAGCTCCAGAGCAGTTGAGTTTCGTTTGATAAGTCAGAGTTCCAGATCAGTCAGCTTAGGGTTAAGTTTTGCTAAGATAATTAACTTTAGATAATTGCTACTGCCATATAAATTTCCAAAGCTCATTATTTTACTTTAAATAACAGATTCATTTGTGGTTTTACAGAATACACATATTCATGCAGCCTTAGAAGGGTCATTTTTATTGTATATATGCAAGGGTCTGTTGCTGATTAAATGATAAGTTAACACAAGTTTTGTAGATGTTTTATTGAGAATGCATATATGACATTTTTTCTTTTCTTTTTATGATCTTCCAAATAAAACAGGAATATCATAACTTTGGCTTTGATCTTATTTCCATTCCCTGCAATAGGTATCAAAAATTATTTCATTCATTTGAAGTCCACTTTTTTTAACAGTACGCTACCGAATATTATTGCACTCTGCATTCCGTCTGTAGCTGGTCTGAGCCCATAACAGACTACGGGTCGTAACAGTATATTATTAAAAATAAGCAAAATCAATGCAAATTTTGATATCATCGCCGCCTGCTCCTCCTCTCCCAGCCTCCTTCTCCTGCCCTTCGCCTCCTGCTCCTAAAGAAATTTGGCTCTAAATCACTCAATTATCATTGAAATATCTCGAAAAATTGCATTTGGGACAACATGGGTGTGGAGGGGCCTCGGTAGTATGAATAAGGGTCCAAACGCTACTATTTGTTTGGTTAGAAGGCAAATACACGCGGGAACCACCGTTTCTTGGACAACTGTGCAACGGGAGAAAAGCTCTGACGCTTACAAACTAAGTTCAAATGTGCAAACAGCATGCTCTACGAATAGCTTGAACAATTGCCCGAAGCATAGCATTCTTAGATTTTCGAGTTTTGCGCTGAAAATTTACTTATGATTGAAAATGTGTCAACACAACTTACCGTGTTCCATTGTTTATGCCCACTGCCTGCTTCCCGGAAGGGCCTTCGCCTCCCTTTACGTTCTGCTCTTTTTGGAGAAGGAGGCAGAGATTGGAGGCCGTGAAAGAGGTAGCTCATGAACTCGAATTTGGAGATATAGCTGTCATGCAAATATAAACTATTTGCAGTAGAGTGACAGGAATTTTAATACTGATTGGCAGTTTTGGATCATTAAAAGAGGTAAAGACAATGGACATGATACTTGGAGTTTAAATTTCCAAATAGTTTTCTTCCTTATTTTCAGTAACATGTTGTGGGTACACATTGGAATTGCGTATATGAGGTAATTCCAATGTGTATCTACAACATATGTCTTTTCAATAAATGAGTTTTCTCCATAACCTTTTTTAAACAAATTCTCAACCACTATCATTTGTTCAAAGAAATGAGCATGTAGAAATAAACCAACTTTTCATGTAGTTTGTCATGCACCTGGTTGAGAATAATAGACTGTCTATTTTATGCTTCTCTTGTATCATGGGAGTATATTGCTAAATTGCTAGTTGCGTGCTTGTAGCTTGGTAGGTACCTACCATGGTACGATGCTAATGGTCCGGTTCTTGGTAGAAAACTTGACAATGCTGTGAGTGATGGCTGAGGTGACGGGTGCCATGGAAACGGTAGGCGTGGTATCAGTGGATACAATGATGGTTGAAGACTCGATAGATGACTTGGGAGAATACCTGTAATTAGAGATGGATACATGTACGTCCTATTATTTTTAACCACATCTATGTATTAGTAGAATCTGGCTTCGAGGTTATACACATTTTTCATACTCAACCCCACTGATCACGGAATTCAGCTGCTTATTATAATGTGCCTCGACTTGAGAAAACCTGTCTTCGGGGGTTTACGAATAACAAAGGCACAAACCAGCCTGCGCATCAGCGCAGACTGCTCAGCGCCGCTTTTTGGAAAGTATCGTATCTAAACTTGCTACAGGTGAAATTTCAATTTTCTAGCTAGTCTCTGTAGCCGAGGAGACTGATTTTAGTCTGGCTTTGTCGGAAACTTTTGTCGCATCGAGGCCCAATAACAATTTTGTAAAAAGGCTAAGTGGTAGAGTGCTTGACTCGAGACCGAGGGGCCGCGGGTTCAAGCCTCGCCGGCGTCACTACGTTGTGTCCTTGAGTAAGACATATTAATCCTAGCTTAGTACTGATTCAACCCAGGAAGACCCGTACCTACATAACTGAAATAGTGTTGATGGGACGTTAAGAATCAAATCAAACACAATTTGTAAAATGAATCAGAATGTACACTACATATTCATATAGAAGGGTAAAGCTACCCTAGTATATTTTAATCATTTTTGTACAAAAGCGCAATGATTGCTGTTGATGCGGTCCACGATTTGAATATGTTCAACGATATTTTTCATCTTTACTGGGAAGAAGACGCGGCTCTCCATATGTGCACAAATATCTTGCATTTTAAAGACCTTGTTTTCTGGTCTGTGAGAAGCCAAATATCCATATTGTATATACATTTTGTTCATTATACATGTAAGCACAATGTGTGTATAATGAGACAAAGGCAAACAGTGTTGGCCCAGATCAGACGCCGTGATCTGCACCGTCTGATCTGGACTTACACTTTTTGCCTTTATAGCATTAGGGTCTCAATCGTTTGCTTACAGCAGGCCTTTAGTGAAGAGTGCGTAGGGCCTACCAAACGTTATTTTCTTATATCTCAACCAAAACATATGTTGTGGGTACTCAAAAGAACCGTCTCAATGAGGCGGTTCTTTTGAGCACCCAAAACATATGTTGAAAAAACTGATGGGTAAGAAAATATTTACAATTTTACGCTCAAAAATTGTGTTTATCTAAACCTTTATTACAGAATATTCTATCAAAGATTTATCGGATAATGTATTTTCATTGTACATCAAAACTGGATGTAAAAAAAGGAAGTTATTATTTATAGCAGTTCTCAAATGCCAATTGAATATTTAATCAACTCGCTGTAAATTACAAATCCCCAACTTCATTGCAAAAAGCACAGTTTTGTTTTCAAACTCACCTATTTGAATAAAGAATCAATAAAAGTGCAAATAGCAGGCATTCTGCATATTTAATTGGAGCTATATGTCGTCGTACATCCTATAAATGGCTGCCATTCTCTACTATAGAACTAACTGTAACGACAGACCAATCTGGACTTTAGTGAGAAAATATAATTTTCTTATTTCTCAACCAAAACATATATTGTGGATAGTCAAAGGAACCGTCTCGATGAGATGGTTCTTTTGAGCACCCAAAACATAAGCTATAACTGATGGGTAAGAACATATTTACAATTTTACGCTCAAACATTTTGTTTATCTAAACCTTTGATTTTTCATTCAGTTTTGATCCGGGTTGCATCAGATTGCATGATTTAGAATAAGAACATGTCAGATTCACTTACGTTTTCGTGCCTTTAAATTCGAAATGGAATTATCCATTTGATAAGGATGAAAATATCAATATAGCTCAATTTGGTTAATAAGAAACTTACCAGGAGATGTAAATGATGAGATATATGGATCATGGCGATGGCGAAATGCGTCAAACATGCGAACTATGGATTTTTCTTGCTTCCTCCACTTAGCTCGTCTATTTTGAAACCACACCTGCAACAAATAGTCAGAGAAAGGTTTAAACAAAATACAATAAAACCTGTCTTAACCGACCATTCTAAAATTGAAGAAAAACACGATCTTAATGACAAAAGGTTTCTAAATGAAGGTCGAAAGTATTGCAAAATGCTCCCTTTGGAGCATTCTGCAATACTTTCGACCTAAGCGATAATCGGTCTGGAAAACCATTTTGGTCTTCTTTTTGAATGGCCGTTTAAGACAGGTTTTACTACAAAATGTTATTCTTTTGTCGCCACATAATACTTTCATTTTTTCTGTACCTTCAGTACGTACATGTAGTCTAATTATTGAACATATGTGGGTTTTTTAATTATAAACAGGACAAATTGTAATGTAAATTACATTACGCATTACGTTGTATATTAAATTATATTGGGACAGGTGAGAAATTAAGCTGTCTATAACGATGGCCCATAACGTAAATAACCCATCATATGCATAAATATCTCTCTTCATCTCGTGAACCAAGAAATTTAGGGACGAATTGAAGGGTGAAAATGTCACAGGGCCTAGAAAGAAGCGACTGACATACGTGTACTTGTTAATCAAGCAGGCCTGCTTCAAAGTTTCGGGCTGAGGCAGGTTGGAATTATTATATCCCACTATGCAACCAGACAACCACCAAGTTATCATTTCATTCCAATGAAACATCTAAAGATAAGCTGTCAATAATATAAAATTGGCTATCCATTATTGTCATCCAGGTGCATGCCAAACTACACAAAAACAAAAAACTTGTTCATTTCTAAATGCTCATTACACTGAAACAGAAAAAGTGGTTGAGAAGTTTGTGAAACCCTGTTTTATGGTGAAAAACACTCATTTATTGAATGGACATATGTTGTAGGTGCACATTGAAATTGCCTCTATGCGGCAATTCCAATGTGAACCAGCAACATATGTTACTGATATTAAGGAAACCTATTTTGAAATATACAATAAACAAGTATCATGTCCATTGGATTTCCTCTTTTAAACATCTCAATCTGCCTATCAGTATTAAAATACCTGTCACTATACGGCAAATTGTTTATATTTACATGAAGCTATATCACCAAATTTAATTTCATGAACTATGCTTTCGCTAAGCTGGTAGTGCATGGTAGTAATAAAGGTGGGATTTTAGTTTCCTAATTTATTTTAATTGTTACTGATGAAGCAGTAAACTTGTACAAGGGCTGTTTTTCATTGTTGCATATTAATTTTGGTGAACGGTCGTGTGGTACTTATTAAAATCATAAAAGGTGAAAGCATATTAGAATATTATCCAATACTTAAGGAATTATAATGCTTTCTCTTTTAATGAAAATAAAAACGGATTAATAACAAGATTGATTGGCAAAGTGATTAGGATAATATGATTGTTGATAGGATTAATAAACTTTCCTCTTCTGAAATTGAAATCCTTACATACAACGTATTACCAGCCTTTTAAGTTTGATATATACAAACACTATTAATGTATTCTTGGAAATGTTTAACTCTTAATTTTAGATGTGGAGCGCAATCGAACGAAAATTTAAGAAACAGTGATGGTAGCTTTGAGCTTTGTCTACCGCCGCTATTAGGATAGGCGATGCAATGCCAGCTTAGGATTAGGAAAGTGAACTTGGTCTAGTATTTCAATCTCTCTCTCTCTCTCTCTCTCTCTCTCTCTCTGAAAGTACATATAACCTTGGCGTTAAACATTCCTATCATTATACATTAACTCTGTAAGTGTCGTCTGCTGATAACATTTGCAAAAGAGTTTTGGCCTAGATCGCAATTTCTATACTTCTTTTGAATTAATTAGATGAAGAGAAAATATATATATATATATATGGCAGTTTATATTAATCATATTTTGAATAGATGAACACTTACAAAACATTTATTGACTACAACTCAGCCTATTTTGCAACACTACAGCCGGCCCAAAACAACCAAAACACAAACAAACATAAAATCAGCCCTTTTATGCTGTTATTTAGTTGTATAAACATTGGTATAATAAAGATGGCATGAATTACTGTCCCTGAAGATTGTTTTGCCTGGCAAACAGTACAGACCCACAGGGGCGGATCCAGGATTTCTGAGAAGGGGGTTCATATGTATAAAGGTGTGAGGGTTCGCTTTGCTGATTTTATCTTATATACTGAAGGACTTTAAAACGCATCACCTGCTTAAAGCTAGTTTATGTCGAAAAGTGAATATTTTCATTATGTGAAAAATAAAATTGACAAGTTCCGTCATTTAGCTTGCATTCAATAAGAAAATCGAAACGCTGTGGCTTATGATTGCCGTGACATCGCGTCGTTTCTGAGACAACTCAAATTCAAAAAGTCACAGAGTACCCATACCTTCCATAATGAACGAAAAAAGTTTTCGAACCGATGTTTGTTCTTGAAAGGAAAAGGAAAGACAAACTAAAATCATTAAGTTTAATGCCTCTGGCAACGTTCATTACGTCTACATGACGTCACTGATTTTGACGTAATTGTCCGTTTATATCCTAAGGTTCAGGAATAATCAAAATAGTTTTGTTGCCAACCGATACTCCTCAATCAGATGCATAAAAGACAAACGAATCGCGCAACATGTGCGGGCGTCACTCGTCTGTTATTGATGTTTGAAAATTTAAGACTGTCGTAAGCAAAGAAACACTGCGAGTGGGAGTGTAATAAAAAGATTATTTCTGAAAGCGTTTGTGTTTTTTCCATTTGTTAAGACATCTGGCTACCACCTAAAAGTGTCTGTTTTCAAATATAATCAAATTCACATTTATCAGACGACAATTGTTGAAAAACACTTACGTCGATATTACGTCAGATTGAACAGCATGAGCAAATAAAAATCATGGCAAATCATGGTTCATTTTGCAAGAGGATAAAAAATGATAAAGAAAACGTCCTAAAATCAATCATGTGGAAGTATATTTATAAAATATCCCATGAAAATTAAAAAAGTTGGTCTCCCTGAGACCGACACAAACTATTTCATTTTCATAGGACATTTAAAAATGGGGCGGGGGCGGGGAGGGGGTTCGCTTGAACCCCCTGAACAGCGAACCCCCTGAACACCCACTGGATCCGCCACTGAACCCTGATGAAATGTCTGTATCTGCGACATTTCATCTGGGTCTTCACTGAGGGAGCGCAGTGGCTCAGTGGTAGATTGCTTGACTCGAGACCGAGGGGCCGCGGGTTCGAGCCTCACCGGCGTCACTGTGTTGTGTCCTTGAGCAAGACACATTAATCCTAGCTTAGTACTGGTTCAACCCAGGAAGACCCGTCTCTACATAACTGAAAGATTGTTGATGAGATGTAAATAATCAAATCAAACAATATCAAAGGCCCAAGTACCTGTTTACGTGTTTGCAGTATAACAAGTTAAAACGTACCTGTACTCTAGCTTCAGTGAGGTCCACTTTTTCAGCTATTTGTTCTCTCAATGTGCAATCTGGATAATGCGTATGTCTGAAAACAGTTTCCAGCTCCCTCAGCTGATCGGAGGTAAACGTCGTTCTGTTCCGCCTCTGTTTCTTCAGGGGAGACAACTCATCATCTGCTTGATCTCCATCTTGAAGTGAGAAATATAGTAGTTATTGATTTGTTTGTTTGTTTGATTTGATTCTTTACGTCCCATCAACGTAACTATATAAACAATTTGCCATATAGTAACAGCGATTTTAATACTGATAGGCAGATTGTACGGAAGCCCTGGAGGGACATTTTTACTTATTACTTACTACTTATTACTTATCACTTATTACTTATTACTTACTACTTATCACTTATTACTTACTACTTATTACTTATCATATCATATATAACCCCTATAACGGCGGGAAACTCCATTGTACATTCCCTGTAATAGCCGTAGTAGTAGTAGTAGTAGTAGTAGTAGTAGCAGCAGCAGTAGTAGTAGTAGTAGTAGTAGTAGTAGTAGTAGTAGTAGTAGTAGTAAAAGTTGTGAGGTAGTAAATTGTAGTATTAGAAGTATCAGTAGTTGTATTACAGCTACGCATTTTACTATAGCTATTCTACTTTTACTACTTATTTGTTATTACTTACTACTTATTTGTTATTACTTACTACTTATTTGTTATTAAGGCCATTTCACATACACACCGAAACCGAACCGAAACCAAACCGAAAAATTAAAATGCCTTAAACCCTTTGAGCGCTTTCACATATGCGCCAAAACCGAAACCGAACCGAAACCGAACGCCGAACCGAAAACGTGCACGAATTTGATTTTATTTTTTTTTTGGTTTCGGTGGCCGAATTTCAGCAAATACGACAGGTAATTTTGATAAAATCTGCACATACACAACCACGTGCGTTGTATATAACTTAGTTATCATTAAAGCCATTGATGGATTGTCCAGCGAGACAATTGTGCGATTATTTTACAAGCACAATACTATTGACTACAGAAGTTTGTGGGACAATACCCAGAGCGACTATAAAGACCACGAACTTAATGCGGTGGCATGAAACAATTTGTATTGTAAAGGTATTTCTGCTATCTGAGAGGGAAATTAGTCCAAAAATATACAGGCATTTTCTTACATTTCGTCCACGGATTCGGTTCATATGAGAAAGGTCTGCCGAAAACGAAACGATGCAATTCGGTGGCATATGTGAAACAGCCCTTACTGACTACTTATTTGTTATTACTTACTACTTATTTGTTTTATCTTACTACTTATTTGTTATTACTTACTACTTATTTGTTATTACTTACTACTTATATGTTATGACTTACTACTTAGTAGTAGTAGTAGTAGTAGTAGTAGTAGTAGTAGTAGTAGTAATAGTACCACCACTACTACTGCTACTACTTTTATACTACTACTACTACATTAATACTACTACTATTACTACTATTACAATCATTACCACCACTTATATAACTTCTATAACAAGGGAGCGCAGTGGCTCAGTGGTAGAGTGCTTGAATCGAGATCGAGGGGCCGCAGGTTCGAGCCTAACCGGCGTCACTGCGTTGTGGTCTACTACTTCTACTACTACTACTACTACTACTACAGCAACAACAGCAACACCCACTACACTACTGCTACTTCTACTACTACTACTACTAGTACTACTTCTATTCTACTACTGCTACTACTACTACTACTACTACTACTACTACTACTACAACTACTACAACTTTTACCAGTGATTTTATTTGGCCATTTTTAAGGCCTTATATGGGAGTCATTCCCAATCCAAACATGGTCTTTATTTTCCCAATTTCATGTATTTTAGCACCTATTTTCCCAGTTGTATTAAAATATTTTCCCAAATATGAAGGAAAATGTAGCTTCCTAAAATCCCAAATAAGTCACTGACTACTACTACTATTTCTACTACTAGTGGACGTAAAGAATCAAATCAAACAAACAAAAAAACTACTACTACTACTACTACAGCTACGGCTATTACAGGGAATGAACAATGAAGTTTCCCGCCGTTATAGGGGTTTATATATGATATGATAAGTAATAAATAGTAAATTATAAGTGATTAGTAGTAAGTAATAAGTGATAAGTAATAAGTAGTAAGTAATAAGTGATAAGTAATAAGTAAAAATGTCCTTCCAGGGCTTCCGTAAGATTGAGATGTTTAAAAGAGGAAAGCCAATGAACGTGATACTAATTTAGTGCATATTTCAAAATAGGTTTCCTTAATTTCAATAACATATGTTATTGGTACCTACAACATATGTCCATTCAATAAATGAGTGTTTTTCACCATAAAACAGGATTTTCACAAACTTCTCAACTACTTTTTTATGTTTCAGTATAATGGGCATGTACGAGGGCTGTTCAAATATGAATGCAAGTAGCTTCATAACTTTCTTAACATATGTGCTACGACAAAATATCATACCTTTCTGAAAAGAACTATTTGTCGCCGTTCAAATGGCACCAAACATAAAGAAACACTCACTATATTTCTCGAGTTACAGACCCTTATATAAAGGCCATTCCTGTATACTGAAGCTTTTCTGAAGCAAATTGCAATGAACGTTTTGTTACATGTGCGGATATAGCGTCATATCTTTGTAAGTTTTAGACAAAATGGCACCAAATTTTAGATGCAAGTTTAAGTAACAATCCAAAAGTTGCTGGCAGGAAAAAGTTTCTATAATCCCGTTTCAATCTCAAGTAAACAGGCACATTTGTGACGTCATTAATTTTATGATAAACGCCATTTTGAGTTATCTACTGGTGATGTAATAACGAACATCTCTGAGTCGTTTTCTTTGCGTTTTGCTGAAAACATGCTAAATATGCCATTAGGAACTTTCCAAAATGCCCTGTCCTCTATTTGCAGAGTAATCAGATTTTATATCATTTTTCAAGCATTTTTTCTGTTTCTTAATGACGTTTTTACATTATTTAATATATGTTCAATATGTCTAGTCCTGAAGACCAGGTGAGTAATTTTATTGTGAATAATGCCTATAGTGGTCAAACTTGAAGTTTACGTCCACATTTAGAATAAAGCCGCAATGTTATGACCAAAAAAAACAAACTAAGTATAAATTCTATAACCCCTCCAGTAAAGGCATTTTTGACTTAATAAAAATGCATTTCAGCGTTTAAAAATTACCCACTATCCATCAATAATTTGTAGCAACAACTCAGTATGAGCGATCAACATATTGCCTTTGAGTTAAAACTTATTTAAATGTTTTTCCGTGCATTTTGTTAGAGATAAGTTTAACTGAAAACTGAAAGGTGGTGTTTTGTTTACCTTTTATTTGCAAACATAAGGAGACTTTAGTGAAAACGTTTCATTGTAATTTAACAAAAGCATGTCGGATTTTCGCAACGTTCACAGAATTGTTATATAAGAATATGGGGATACTTCTTTAAAAAAATTCAAGAAATTTCACTTGTTTATCGAAGAATTATTCGCTCGTCTATATCAATGGTATATGTTCGAAGCATTGAGTTTGTTAGTATATAAACGTCACCCTCCTTCAAAAGGCTATAACTCGATAAGTATACTGTATATTTCTTTAGGTCTGGTGCCAGTTTAAAGGTGACATATAGTCCTTTATAGAAATATTTACCATTTTGTTGTAGCATATATGTGAAGAAAGTTATGAAGCCACTTGCATTCATATTTGAACAGCCCTCGTAGAAATGAACATGTTTATGTGTAGTTTGGCTTGCACCTGGATGACAATAATAGATAGCCAATTTTATATTATTTAAAAATTATCTTTAGTTGTTTCATTCGAATGAAATGCTTACTTGGTGGTTGCCTGGTTGTAATTCATAATCCCATCTGCCTAGCAAAGTAATGAATTAAGGACGAGTCGTACCACTTGGGGTTTCAAACTAGATGTACCGTTAAAAATGTTTAAGCCCTCCAATAATGTTCTTACTGGCCATTCCAAGGCGGTGCTTCTTTTATGGATCCTTTTTGTTATTTGTGTTTCGTGTCATACTATCTTGTTTTCCTTACAGCCTTGTGGTCCCCTACTGGGAAAGGGCTAACTTCTTGGCTCTCTTGTACGTTATGTTTTCTTGTTGTTTTGTCATTTTCCCATATTTGTCCTGGATTAGGTGTGGTATTTAATTGTATGGATTCCTGATCTTTGCTTGAAGACGGCCTAGCTCAGGAATCTATCTTACTTTTGAAAGTAATTGCCAAAATGGCCACTTGAAGAAAACAATATGAATACATTCAACAATTTGCTAAAAGTTTCTTATAATCCAATTCATAATCTTAAAATGTATCGTTTTTATTTGCCTCATTTCCAAGTTTTTTTTTTTTTTTTATTTTATTTTTTTATTTTTTTTTTTTATTCAAGTTTATGGTATTTCCTCACTTACTTTTTTATGTATTAGAGCAGTTTTTTAGGTTTTTGTGGAATCAAGCTGATTTTATAATGTGATCTTGATTAATTTGTTTCTTGTTTCTTATTAATTTTGTATATGCCTTTGAAATGTATTGACAAATAGAACTTTATGCAGGATTAAAAATACGCTAAACAATACTAATCAAAATACTATTCAATTCAAAAAAGTTTTCTGTAAACCGTTCACTAAAATGTACATATACTGAGTCAAAGTTCTAGCGCAACTTTGCTTAATTTGGATAATTTCTTTGTCCGAATGCCGTAGGCCGAGCGCTTCGCCTAAACGAAAGTTTATTCAGTTAGGCATCGAAACGTACTTATCAAGTGCTACTTACAAAATTACTCAATTTTATGCTCTTAATTTAGCCATAACTTCTTAAACGGAAACTATCTTAGACCTAATTTTGATGAAGATACTATACTGGACCGATTTGGACCCTCCACCTTTGAACAGATATGGTCACTAGGCGGTGGTGACTGTTTTATATAAAATGGCTATAAATATTATTCACATGGAAGTAGACACAATAGATTCAGTTTATATCTATATACCAGTCTTTTGATCATGCTCTAGGAGCGGGAACTTGTCAGTAGGGGGTGAACTGTCTCCCGCCTTTCCGACACAACTTTCGGCTTTTTGGTGGTGCGTAATGTGTGGTGCGTGGTACCTGATTTTTAGTAGGTAACACGTCCTACAGTTTTTTGGTCAATCATTTTGAAACTTTACTAGTGTTCAAAGGTCCTGTGAATCTTGAAAAACATTTTAAAACTCTTCATGATTTAAATTGTATTAATGACAGACACAAAATGCCGAAACTCCGATAAAAATTCTTACAGAGTCAAAAGTTATGCAAGTTTTAAAATTATGCAGATTAGCAAATTAAGCTCCGCCTACATTATTATTCTGACCTGATTTTTCAAAAGTTTCTTTTTAAAATGCAGTGCTATTTCTAAGTAATTGAATAGAGTGTTATTAAACTTCTATGTGCAAATGTTTTAACGAGGGTCAGTCAAAAATAACTGAGAGTTGATTCATATCGCTTACGTAGGCTAACGTACACTAGTGAAATTTGGCATATGCATGCAATGAACTGTCCTGCGTCAGAATATGCAATATACAAGACTATGCAAAGTATAGATTATTGTTGCTTAGCAGCCGAAGAATGTGAAATAACGTCATGCGTTCACGCTGGAATATAGCGTTGCCATGGAAACACTATACAAAATTTAAGTTACATCAACTTTGTGGTCACCTGCTGGGAAAGGGCTGACCTCTTGGCTCTCGTTTGTGGTGTCTACTGTGAGTCTGTCACTTTCCCATTGGTATCCTGGGTCAGGTGTGGTACTTGATTGTATCGATTCATGATCTTTGCACCCTTACTTACTTTGTGCATTTGTTGCAAATACAGTATGTGAATGTATTTTGTGAAATGCAACAACTGAAATTGAGGCGTTGGAATTTTATTACATAAATAAGAGGAAAATTAACTATATATATTGAAAATTTCAACCCAAAATATACCCCACCCACCTATTACGTTCATTTTAGAGCAATATTATCAGTTAAGTATCATATCATATGACCATTTCATTGTATTTAGTAATTGGTTTTGACATCTGAATGCATATCTTGAATATTCCAAGGAATAAACGGTCGTCATAGAAACAAAATCTGGTCTTTTAGTTAAAATTTGGAAGTTCCATCGACTTTGGTTGCTAGGCAACGAACACTGCATGTATTGCATTTACTATCTATTACACTTTTTCAAAACATTACTAACACATTGTTTGATACAAGTGGAGAGATAAAAGGTCCGTTATTTCACTGTTTTAGATTTGAAATGATTTTAAATTCATGGCTGCTTAGTCAGAAGTGTCGTCAGCGCGAGAGACGGTCTTCGGTTACCTAGCAACAGCGCATTGGAGATGACAAGACGTCAACTTCTATATGTAATGAAGCCCGAAGGTTCATTCTATATGTGTATAAATTTTCAGCCAAAACTGCCGACCAAGTAAAAATATATTAACCAACACTCAGTTATTTTTGACTCGGACCCTCGTATATCAAATTAAATACTTTTCAGAAAATAAAATATTGAATTTTATTTAGATAAATGAAAGAAATATTAAATTTAATATTTCAAAAACTCAAATTACGTCATATGAGTCTCTTGCATATTTTCATCTAGTTAAATATTGAAACCTTCATAACTTGAAAACTATTTGGAATTTTCTGATGGGCGTTTCGACATTCTTTTAATTTCATTACTGTCTTTTCATTAAGGAGAAGTTTAAAAAAGATTCACACGACCTTTAATGATGGTCTGAAGATACATGATGTATGTAAGATTATTTTAGAAAGCTAAATATATTTTTCACATTTTTTTCGCTTTTTTAAATTGGACTTTTTCAAAATTACAAAAGTGTACTGGGAGTGCATTCTTTAGTAGGTACTATGTGATCACAACTTCTTCAATAGCTTTTAGGGTTTTGACTGATCCTTTTGAAATTCACAAATATTTCAGTAATGGTCTAAAGATATGCATGTGCTTGATTTTAGCTTCCTGGAATCATTGTGTTTTTCTCATTTTTGAATTTGACCCTTTTTCGAACTTTGATACTATAAAAAGTGTAGAGGAATTAGGTACAGAAAACCCTGTGTAAAACGGCCACTCAAAAACAGACAAAACAAAGATCACAACGACAATTGGTAGCTTAATGAAGGTAAAAAATGTTGCAGAATGCTCCTCTTGGAGCATTCTGCAATACTTTGGACATGCATTAAGCGATAATTGGTCTTACTCATACATGCATACAATTTTTGTATTATACCTATTGTTGTTAATATGTTGACCTAGAGTGAAATTAAGAATAGAATAGGATTTGAAAAATAAGTTTTGGTCTTTTTGAAAGTGACCGTTTTACACAGGGTTTTCTGTACCATGTGGGCGCAATTCCTCCAAGAGCTTTCGACTGATGTTCATGACTCGTTTCATGATAACTCATAATAATTAAAAGATAAGCATTCATTTGCAGGGGACATTGATTCTCTGAATTTGCTTACTTTCTGGTATTAATCTAACTTGATGTAGTATACACGTATCAAATGCGGGCTCGGTTTTCAACACACCTATCAGGACCTTGCAAATGTAAAAATACATGTACTTGTTTGTTCATTTTAGTGCTTTACGTCCCAGTCACGGTGAATTTTCAGTCATGTCGGGAGGATTCCTGGATTAAACCGGTACCTAACAGAGGATAAAGTGTCTTGCTAAAGGACACAACGCAGCGTCTCACACACATGTTAATGCATGGAAAACTATGTTTGATCCCTATAAAGTTAAGAAGCGTATAACCGAAAGCATCTTCGCGACTGAAGAGTCAGGACCTTTCTGTTTTTAATCAAGATATGAAGAAGCAAAACAAATTAAATAATTGCGAATACCTATAATTTGGTACTTGTCGCATCGGTGAGAAGCCAAGGTGCATACGAGCCTGTGTATCCGCGCAGACTCATCCGAGCATTCACTGTTCGCATACACAAAGTATGGATGTAGGTGAAGCCTTGGGCCAAACTTTAGAACGCTAGCTCTGCCGGATGTCAGAATTGGCGTCTTTTGCGGACATGCGGTAAGTAACAAAATCTCGTGTGTTTGCTCCTATCACTTATTATGAGTCCAGTCGAATCTCGCTCATTCGACATGCGTGGATCCAGAAAGTTTTTTCAGAGGGGCCCAACTTTGACGTTTTTTTAGTTTTTTTAGTTGATGAGTGGATCCAAATACCACTCAAATCGGGCCATCATCGGCCCGCTAGCGAAACACCATTTAAATGGCGTTTAGCTGGCGTGCCAATGATGGTCCAACATTGAACGCAGGCTTGGTAGCTTTGTGAATTATTAGAGGATCCGTACCAGTATTGCTAAGAAAACCTATATTTTTGTGATTTTTCAGGGAGGGGGCCCGCCTCTGGATCCTCGCATGTTCGAAGTCTTTGGGATTAGATGTTTTGTTTCGAATTGTCAGTGGTTTGAATTATAGTGAGGCAGACATAAAATTATATAACCCCCAAAACCGATTATTATCAGATGTTTTCTAATAAACATATGTATGGGACGTGTAAAAGAAACGTCTCAAAGAAGCGTTTCTTTTATATACGCACCCAAAGCATATGTAATTATAGAATGTTATTAAAATAGATCATGAATAGGTTCTATCCTCTGAATCCAGTGCGTCCCAAATTGATTTCGAATTACTATTTCGAAAAATCAAAGTTTGAATTTTCGAGGTTTTACTGCAATGATTACCTTCTGAATCTTCCAACTGGTCATTTACAACGTCGATTTCATCACTTGCATCCGTATATGAAGTGTCTGTCTGTCCGTAATCCGCCATAAGTGTTCTTTTATAAACAAAATATTCTTTTGCCTAACTATTATGTCGCCTAATCAGCGCTGCATCTTAACTAATCTCGTGCAATCTCGGGCAATATCCATACACATGATAATTACTGCTGAAAAAAGAATACTTTCTTCAGCTACCCTTCTACATTATGGCGAGAAAGGCTGAAAAACGATTGTAAGACTATTAGCAGATTTATAAAGTATAAGTAGCCAATTACAATTTGGTTATTCTAATCCGTTAGTTTTATAATAAAACAGTTGATCTTGGGCAAGAGATCGCTGTAATCCGAACTGATCCTTCGCTGATCAGATCTTGTATATGCCCAATTAGTGCGCCCTGTCCTGCAAATGACAATAGTTTGCTATCTTAAACATCTTAATATGAGATTTAATGATATAAATTAAGTTTAAGTATTTGGAAATTTCAACATTGAAAGTTATACTATATAAATCGGTACGTGCTAGAATAGATGGCCCTTTGAGAATAGTTGACTCTGGTCGACAGGTCTTAGTTTTTTTTCCATTTGGGGCATCCCTTCATGCTGCATCATTTCAGATGGCGGCCATCTGTGTATTGACGAATGTAGAGGGCCCTGACCAGTTTTGTGCATTCAGTGTTGAGCTTGGCTTCTGTTGTTTTTAGATAGAAGTAGAACTTTTTATCCAACCTGTGTCGTGTCAGTCTGAAAAGGTGTTGTAGACAAAGCCTTTAAGTTTATTTGGGTTTTAGAATGGCATTTTGTCTAGAAAGAGACTTATCAAAGTATGTTCGTGATCAGACAAATTTCAAGTCTCAACGGAGGCACAACATTGTGCCCTTGAGCAAGACACGTATGCCTAGGTTAAGTACTAGTACAAACAGGAGTAGACACGACATGGCTGAAAAATTGTTGACTTTGACCGAAAGCATCAAATTCGACATGTATTCAACACGGACGGAGAAACATGCTAAAAGCAATATGTTCCCTTATACTAACCCTTTACCTCATAGAGACGCCTTTTAACACCTTTGCAAACAGAGCAGACCCAGATCAGGCAGTTCACGTAAGAGCTGCCTGATCAGGATCTTCTCTGTTTGCTTCTGGAAATGATTCTATATCATCATACACTAATGGACCTGACGAGTAATTTCTTTGTTCTGTATACAAATGTGAAATGTATTGATATAAGTATTCATAGTGGGTGGAGCTTATCATGACTACCACAACTTTAAAAGAAAATGGCTGTTATATATAAAAATGGGCCAGATCACATGGGCGTAGATGAAGGTGAAACTGATCAATAAATCATTAGTTGTGAGTACACATTGTAATATTTTATTAAATACCATCAACCTTTGTTTGAAAAAAATAAAAGAATTACCATAAGTTTTTACAGGTAAATGGCTGTTAAATATGTAAAAAAATGTCTGCTCACATGGGCGTAGATGATGGCGAAACCGGTCAATAAATTATTAATTGTGGGCACACAATATAATCCTTCATTATATACCATCAACCTTTGTTTTGAAACAAGGCAAATTCGACAAATTTATATCCCCCGACGAAGGGTTATTTGAGAGAAACATGTAAATCACAAAACATAAATCCCATTTATCTAACCCTTAGTTCACCTACAGTATCATTCAGATCATAACAAACTCCTGTCAAGTATGTTTTAGTGCTTAGTTCAATAAAAATATACTTACATCTGCACAATTTCAATATCTGACCTTTAAACCCAACCTCAGAGGTCAAGATTGTGTGTAAATTCAAAGTGTTACCTTGCATGTAGGTCTACACTTCTTCCACTTTACTTTGATATGCAACATGACCACTTTTAGAAAAGAACAAAAAATGACATTTTGACCCCATCCCCTGGGTGAAGGGTGTGTGTAATGACATTATACTTGCTTTCATGGTGCTCTGTGCTCAATTCACTTTAATTTGATATGCAACATGACTACTTTCAGTAAAAGGTATAGTTTGACCTTTTGACCCCATCCCCTGGGTCAAGGGTGTGTCTGTGGGCAAAATATTTGCTACCATAATGCTGCCAGCGTCGTCAGCTTTAATTTGATATGCAACATGACCATATTCTGAAAAAGTTTAATTTTGGCCTCGGCCCCACCCCCTCAGTCCACCCAAGGGGCTCCGAATCATGCCTTCAAACTGAAATCCCGTTTGATATGTTTCATATCTATTGCTACTCTGCCTGCATGCAAAATTTCAGCAAAAAATATTAATAATTGCCTTAGTTATTGCGAAATTTAAATATTTGACCTTTGACTCCTTAGGTGGGGTCAAAGGGGGTGGGGTAAAACTTTGACACTGCCTTTCTTATCTACAGGTTTTTGGCAATCATGGTCTATAGCGAGAAGTTGTTAAATATAATAGCTTTGATGAAATGTGAAGATCATCACATAAAAAAGCTAATATAGATTTTGCCTTATAATTGCCTATACTTAAACAAGGGCAATAACTCAAGTGTTAAGGGGTCGATTTTAACCAAACTGATAGAATATCGAGAGTTCATGGTACTAATCATTTGTACCAAGAATGAATAAAATCTGAACAATAGGTACTGAGATATGGTTCCGGACAGACAAAAAGTGCGGACGGACGGACAGACGGAATGGACGGTCGGACAGACGGACGGACGCACGGACGACGCCAAAACTATATCCCTCGGACTTCGTCGGGGGATAATAAAATAAGAGAATTACCACAACTTTTAACAAGAAAATGGCTGTTATAAGCTCACATGGGCGTGTTGATGGCGAAACTGGTCAATAAATTATTAATTGTGGGTACACATTATAATCTTTCATTAAATACCACCAATCTTTGTTTTGAAATAAAATAAGAGAATTACCACAACTTTTAACAACAAAATGGCTGTTATAAGCTCACATGGGCGTAGATGATGGCGAAACTGGTCAATAAATTATTAATTGTGGGCACACATTATAATCGTTCATTAAATACCACCAATCTTTGTTTTGAAATCAAATAAGAAAATTACCACAACTATTAACAGGAAAATGGCTGTTATAAGATCACATGGGCGTAGACGATGGCGAAACTGGTCAATAAATTATTAATTGTGGGCACACATTATAATCTTTCATTAAATACCACCAATCTTTGTTTTGAAATAAAATAAGAGATTTTCCACAAGTTTTAACACAAAATGGCTGTAATAAGTTCACATGGGCGTAGATGATGGTGAAACTGGTCAATAAATCATTAATTGTGGGCACACATTATAATCTTTCATTAAATACCATCAACCTTTTTCATGAAATAAAATAAGAGATTTACCACAAGTTTTAACGCGAAAGTGGCTTTTATATTTTAATAAAATGGGCCAGTTCACATGGGCGGACCATGAACGTTTTGTCAGAGGGGGTCTAACTCAATTCCGACGATTTGTTTTTACTTGATGAGGGGAGGATCCAAATACAACTAAAATGGGCAATCATCGGCCCACCAGCAAAACGCTATTTAAATGGCGTTTTGCTGGCTGGCGGATAATGGCCCAATGTTGAACGCTGGCTTGGTAGCTTGCAATTTTTCAGGGGATCCGGACTAGTATTGCTAAGGAACCCTAAACCCCTAAAGTCTGGACCTCTGAATCCGCGCATGGCTCATTCCATTTTGACACTTATTGAATATTTGATGAGCCATTGATCCAAGGCGCCTGCACATCCGTGCCGTCTCGCCAGGGCCTTCACTGCACATACAAACATAGAGTGAGTGTAGATAAAAGCTCTGGCAAAAATGAAGGAATCAAGCCCCACTTGGTTACTGTCCATACATGAATAGAGAGCGACTTTACGCATGCGCACTACGTAAAAGAATGGTCCATTTAATGCCATCAACTTAAATTAATCTGGAAAAACGGATCCTTCAGAAATAGAGAGAACCTACAATATTAAAAACAGCAGACTCAAACAGTTTGTTTTGATCTGAAATAAGAGAACTACCACTACTTGTCATAAGAAAATAGCTGCTTTGTAAAAAACATGCCAGCACATGTTGACTTTTGATACTAATTGAATATTTGATGAACGTCTGCACTAAGGCACAATAACACCAGAACATTCAATGCTTGAAAACACATATACAACCACGCAACTAGCAATTTAGCGATAAAATCCCATAAAACATCTCAAGATAAGCTGACAGAAGCATAAAATAGACAGTGTATTATTGTCATCCAGGTGTATGACAAACTACATGAAAAGTTGTTCATTCTATATGCTCATTTCTATGAATAAAAATGTGGTTGAGAATTTTTTACAAAAAAGCTGATGGTGAAAACTCATTTATTGAAAAGACATATGTTGTAAGTACACATTGGAATCGCCTCATAGAGCCCATTCCAATGTGTACCAACAGCATTTGTTACTGAAATTAAGGAAACCTATTTTGAAATATACGCTTAACAAGTATCCTGTCCATTGGCTTTCCTCTTTTAAAAATCTCAATCTGCCTATCAGTATTAAAATACCTGTCGGTATATGGCAAATTGTTTATATTTACATGACAGCTATATCACCAAATTTGATTTAATGAACTATGCTTTTGCTCAGCTGGTAGTTGCATGGTTGTATATTGATTCATTTCTGATAAGGACAACATAAAGCCCCCGCTAATTGATTACGAAATTGAAACTGATCAGCATCAAGAGCAGCGCAGTTAGAACCCATTGGAATGCCTACAAATCGTCTAAACAATTTTGAGTCAAATAAATTGGTTGTATATTCACAAATCTATAAGGGTAGATTGTGTAACTAATTACCCCCATACACACCAGTCAAAGAATTTTGATGAGATTTGTATTTATTATATACCTATAACTGATACGACTTTAGAACTGTCTGTTTTCTGACCATCTGATACAGAAAGCCGGATCAACGAACTGAGGTTTTCTGAATCCATATCACTATCCTTTTAAACGAGGCTAACGTCGGTTACCTGCTTTTGCGGCGACGTTACGTTAAGTAAATTGCAAGCATGGAACCAGAGACGGAAAAGATGTTGACATGACGTCAAGAAACGTAACATTGTGGCAAACGTTCCCACAATTTTTCGGGATTAAAGCCCAAAACGGGTTTTAAAATCAGAAAGAATGTCAGAAAAAAGGGCAGGTACTTCATACTCCCTGTCCCGAATTCTGTCTCAGGCACATGCCTATGCAATATACTATGACACAAAGTATCTCAGCATAATTTTCACAATATTCATCTATTAAACGTAGACAGTAAATTTCGGGACACGGACTATGAAGTACGTAGCCCACAGGAGTCCCCATGTATTTCTATAGACCAAATAATTTCGGGACAAAAATGACTGAAATGATTAGACTGTACATATATTCTATTGAGATATCACATACATATGGAAGGTCCCGATTTTAAGTTCTAAGTTAAGTAAGTTGCCATAGCTGTCCATTATAACAGATGAGTTCGGTAAGTTAGGCCTTTAAACAACGGCAACGTTACAAGAGAGCCCTGAGCTAAGTTCGATGAGTTACAATAGCTACATGTATATAATATGATACACTGTGTGTTTACCCTCCCTCCACCCCTTTTATTTCTTTCATATGACTTACAACTCAGCTCAGCTTACTCAACTCATCAAGCTGAGCAAAATAAGCAATTTTCGCCACTTTTTCTGGACAAGATACCTATACCACTCAGCTCAGCTTACTCAACTCATCCAGCTCAGCTTACAACTTATGCTACTTAACTTACCTAAGTTGAGTTGGATAAGTTGAACTATAATTCAGTGGTCAGTATATTTATAAAGTATATATATATATATATATATATATATATATATATATATATATATATATATATATATATATATATATATATATATATATATATATATATATATATATATATATATATATATATATATATATATATATATATATATATACTACAACAAACATACATATGATAGGTCCCTATATTCTAAGTTCTAAGTTGAGTAAGTTGCCAGAGCTGTCCATTATAGCAGATGAGTTTGGTAAGTTGGGTCTTTATACAATGATATGTATCCAGATGCTTCAATGGCTGAGCTAAGTTCGGTAAGTTATAATAGCTGCGCATATGTTAGGATGAGTTGGTGATATGTGTCCAGATGCTTCAATGGCTGAGCTAAGTTCGGTAAGTTATAATAGCTGCGCATATGTTAGGATGAGTTGGTCATGAGTACAACATTGGACCATTATATGCAGCAAGATGCAAGCTAAGTTCGATGAGTTGAGTAAGCTAAGCAAGCTGAGTTCGATAAGTTAAAAGATAAGTTCGATAAGTTGGATGAGTTGGGTAAGTTCGATGAGTTGGATAAGTTGAGAATGAGTTCGATGAGTTGGATAAGTTGAGCTGTTTGATGAGTTGGGTAAGTTGGATGAGTTGGATAAGTTGAGGATGAGTTCGATGAGTTCGCTAAGTTGGACTGTAAGTTCGATGAGTTGGCTAAGTTGAAATGTAAGTTCGATGAGTTGGATAAGTTGAGGATGAGTTCGATGAGTTGGATAAGTTGAACTGTAAGTTGGACTGCAAGTTCGATGAGCTGGATAAGTTGAGGATAAGTTCGATGAGTTGGATAAATTGGACTGTAGGTTCGATGAGTTGGCTAAGTTGAGGATGAGTTCGATGCGTTGGATAAAGTGTACTGTAAGTTCGATGAGTTGGCTAAGTTGGAATGTAAGTTCGAAGAGTTGGATAAGTTGAGGATGAGTTCGATGAGTTGGATAAGTTGTACTGTAAGTTGGATGAGTTGGCTAAGTTGTACTGTAAGTTCGATGAGTTGGCTAAGTTGAGGATAAGTTCGATGAGTTGGGTAAGTTGTACTGTAAGTTGGATGAGTTGGCTAAGTTGTACTGTAAGTTTGATGAGTTGGATAAGTTGTACTGTAAGTTCGATGAGTTGGCTAAGTTGAGGATGAATTCGATGAGTTGGATAAGTTGGACGGTAAGTTGGATGAGTTGGATAAGTTGAGGATGAGTTCGATGAGTTGGATAAGTTGGAAGGTAAGTTGGATGAGTTGGATAAGTTGAGGATGAGTTCGATGAGTTGGCTAAGTTGAACTTTAACTTTGATGAGTTGGCTAAGTTGAGGATGTGTTCGATGAGTTGGATAAGTTGTACTGTAAGTTGGATGAGTTGGCTAAGTTGGAATGTAAGTTCGATGAGTTGGATAAGTTGAGGATGAAATGGATAAGTTGTACTGTAAGTTCGATGAGTTGGCTAAGTTGAGGATGAGTTCGATAAGTTGGGTAAGTTGTACTGTAAGTTCGATGAGTTAGATAAGTTGGAATGTAAGTTCGATGAGTTGGCTAAGTTGGAATGTAAGTTGGATAAGTTGGATAAGTTGAGGATGAGTTCGATGAGTTGGATAAGTTGGACGGTAAGTTGGATGAGTTGGATAAGTTGTACTGTAAGTTCGATGAGTTGGATAAGTTGGACTGTAAGTTGGATGAGTTGGATAAGTTGTACTGTAAGTTGGATGAGTTGGATAAGTTGAGGATGAGTTCGATGAGTTGGATAAGTTGAGGATGAATTCGATGAGTTGGATAAGTTGGACTGTAAGTTGGATGAGTTGGATAAGTTGGACAGTAAGTTCGATGAGTTGGATAAGTTAAGGATGAGTTCGATGAGTTGGATAAGTTGTACTGTAAGTTCGATGAGTTGGCTAAGTTGAAGATGAATTCGATGAGTTGGATAAGTTGTACTGTAAGTTGGATGAGTTGGCTAAGTTGTACTGTAAGTTCGATGAGTTGGCTTAGTTGAGGATGAGTTCGATAAGTTGGGTACGTTGTACTGTAAGTTCGATGAGTTATATAAGTTGGAATGTAAGTTCGATGAGTTGGCTAAGTTGTACCGTAAGTTCGATGAGTTGGCTAAGTTGAGGATGAGTTCGATGAGTTGGGTAAGTTGGACTGTAAGTTGGAAGAGTTGGATAAGTTGAGGATGAGTTCGATGAGTTTGATAAGTTGTACTGTAAGTTGGATGAGTTGACTAAGTTGTACTGTAAGTTCGGTGAGTTGGATAAGTTGAGGATGAGTTCGATGAGTTGGATAAGTTGAGGATGAGTTCGATGAGTTGGATAAGTTGGAAGGTAAGTTGGATGAGTTGGATAAGTTGTACTGTAAGTTCGATGAGTTGGATAAGTTGAGGATGAGTTGGACGAGTTGGATAAGTTGAGGATGAGTTCGATGAGTTGGATAAGTTGGAAGGCAAGTTGGATGAGTTGGATAAGTTGGACTGTAAGTTCGATGAGTTAGTTGGACTGTAAGTTGGATGAGTTGGATAAGTTGAGAATAAGTTCGATGAGTTGGCTAAGTTGTACTGTAAGTTCGATGAGTTGGCTAAGTTGGTTTGTAAGTTGGATGAGTTGGCTAAGTTGAGGATGAGTTCGATGAGTTGGATAAGTTGGACTGTCGGTTCGATGAGTTGGCTAAGTTGAGGATGAGTTCGATGAGTCGGATAAGTTGTACTGTAAGTTCTATGAGTTGGCTAAGTTGGAATGTAAGTTCGATGAGTTGGATAAGTTGTACTGTAAGTTCGATGAGTTGGATAAGTTGTACTGTAAGTTCGATGAGTTGGCTAAGTTGAGGATGAGTTCGATGAGTTGGGTTAGTTGTACTGTAAGTTGGATGAGTTGGCTAAGTTGTACTGTAAGTTTAATGAGTTGGATAAGGTGTACTGTAAGTTCGATGAGTTGGCTTAGTTGATGATGAGTTCGATAAGTTAGGTAAGTTGTACTGTAAGTTCGATGAGTTAGATAAGTTGGAATGTAAGTTCGATGAGTTGGCTAAGTTGAGGATGAGTTGGATGAGTTGGGTAAGTTGGACTGTAAGTTGGATGAGTTGGATAAGTTGAGGATGAGCTGGATAAGTTGTACTGTAAGTTGGATGAGTTGACTAAGTTGTACTGTAAGTTCGATGAGCTGGATAAGTTGAGGATGAGTTCGATGAGCTGGATAAGTTGAGGATGAGTTCGATGAGTTGGATCAGTTTGAAGGTAAGTTGGATGAGTTGGATAAGTTGGACTGTAAGTTCGATAAGTTGGACTGTAAGTTGGATGAGTTGGATAAGTTGAGAATAAGGTCGATAAGTTGGCTAAGTTGACTGTAAGTTTGATGAGTTGGCTAAGTTGGTCTGTAAGTTGGATGAGTTGGCTAAGTTGAGGATGAGTTCGATGAGTTGGATAAGTTGGACTGTAAGTTGGATGAGTTGGATAAGTTGAGGATGAGTTCGATGAGTTGGATAAGTTGGCTGTAGGTTCGATGAGTTGGCTAAGTTGATAAATAGTTCGATGAGTTGGATAAATTGTACTGTAAGTTCGATGAGTTGGCTAAGTTGAAATGTAAGTTCGATGAGTTGGATAAGTTGAGGATGAGTTCGAAGAGTTGGATAAGTTGTACTGTAAGTTGGATGGGTTGGCTAAGTTGTACTGTAAGTTCGATGAGTTTGCTAAGTTGAGGATGAGTTCGATGAGTTGGGTTAGTTGTACTGTAAGTTGGATGAGTTTGATAAGGTGTACTGTAATCTCGATGAGTTGGCTAAATTGAGGATGAGTTCGATGAATTTTATAAGTTGGACGGTAAGTTGGATGAATTGGATAAGTTGAGGATGAGTTCGATGAGTTGGATAAGTTGTACTGTAACTTGGATGAGTTGGATAAGTTGAGGATGAGTTCAATAAGTTGGGTAAGTTGTACCGTAAGTTTGATGAGTTGGCTAAGTTGAGGATGAGTTCGATGAGTTGAATAAGTTGTACAGTAAGTTGGATGAGTTGGCTAAGTTGGAAAGTAAGTTTGATGAGTTGGCTAAGTTGAGGATGAGTTCGATGAGTTGGATAAGTTGTACTGTAAGTTGGATGAGTTGGCTAAGTTCTTCTGTAAGTTCGATGAGTTGGCTAAGTTGAGGATGAGTTCGATAAGTTGGGTAAGTTGTACTGTAAGTTCGATGAGTAAGATAAGTTGTACTGTAAGTTCGATGAGTTGGCTAAGTTGAGGATGAGTTCGATGAGTTGGATAAGTTGGACGGTAAGTTGGATGAGTTGGATAAGTTGTACTGTAAGTTCGATGAGTTGGATAAGTTGGACTATAAGTTGGATGAGTTGGATAAGTTGTACTGTAAGTTGGATGAGTTGGATAAGTTGAGGATAAGTTCGATGAGTTGGATAAGTTGAGGATGAATTCGATGAGTTGGTTAAGTTGGACTGTAAGTTGGATGAGTTGGATAAGTTGGACAGTAAGTTCGATGAGTTGGATAAGTTGAGGATGAGTTCGATGAGTTGGATAAGTTGAACTGTAAGTTCGATGAGTTGGCTAATTTGAGGATGAGTTCGATGAGTTGGATAAGTTGTACTGTAAGTTCGATGAGTTGGCTAAGTTGTACTGTAAGTTCGATGAGTTGGCTAAGTTCAGGATGAGTTCGATAAGTTGGGTAAGTTGTACTGTAAGTTTGATGAGTTGGCTAAGTTGGAATGTAAGTTCGATGAGTTGGCTAAGTTGTACCGTAAGTTCGATGAGTTGGCTAAGTTGAGGATGAGTTCGATGAGTTGGGTTAGTTGTACTGTAAGTTTGATTAGTTGGATAAGGTGTACTGTAATCTCGATGAGTTGGCTAAATTGAGGATGAGTTCGATGAGTTGGATAAGTTGGACGGTAAGTTGGATGAGTTGGATAAGTTGAGGATGAGTTCGATGAGTTGGATAAGTTGGATGGTAAGTTGGATGAGTTGGATAAGTTGAGGATGAGTTCAATAAGTTGGGTAAGTTGTACTGTAAGTTTGATGAGTTGGCTAAGTTGAGGATGAGTTCGATGAGTTGAATAAGTTGTACAGTAAGTTGGATGAGTTGGCTAAGTTGGAAAGTAAGTTCGATGAGTTGGCTAAGTTGAGGATGAGTTCGATGAGTTGGATAAGTTGTACTGTAAGTTGGATGAGTTGGCTAAGTTGTACTGTAAGTTCGATGAGTTGGCTAAGTTGAGGATGAGTTCGATAAGTTGGGTAAGTTGTACTGTAAGTTCGATGAATAAGATAAGTTGTACTGTAAGTTCGATGAGTTGGCTAAGTTGAGGATGAGTTCGATGAGTTGGATAAGTTGGACGGTAAGTTGGATGAGTTGGATAAGTTGTACTGTAAGTTCGATGAGTTGGATAAGTTGGACTATAAGTTGGATGAGTTGGATAAGTTGTACTGTAAGTTGGATGAGTTGTATAAGTTGAGGATAAGTTCGATGAGTTGGATAAGTTGAGGATGAATTCGATGAGTTGGATAAGTTGGACTGTAAGTTGGATGAGTTGGATAAGTTGGACAGTAAGTTCGATGAGTTGGATAAGTTGAGGATGAGTTCGATGAGTTGGATAAGTTGAACTGTAAGTTCGATTAGTTGGCTAAGTTGAGGATGAGTTCGATGAGTTGGATAAGTTGTAAGTTGGATGATTTGGCTAAGTTGTACTGTAAGTTCGATGAGTTGGCTAAGTTGGAATGTAAGTTCGATGAGTTGGCTAAGTTGTACCGTAAGTTCGATGAGTTGGCTAAGTTGAGGATGAGTTCGATGAGCTGGGTAAGTTGGACTGTAAGTTTGATGAGCTGGATAAGTTGAGGATGAGTTCGATGAGTTGGATAAGTTGTACTGTAAGTTGGATGAGTTGACTAAGTTGTTCTGTAAGTTCGATGAGTTGGATAAGTTGAGGATGAGTTGGATGAGTTGAATAAGTTGAGGATGATTTCGATGAGTTGGATCAGTTTGAAGGTAAGTTGGATGAGTTGGATAAGTTGTACTGTTAGTTTGATGAGTTGGATAAGTTGAGGATGAGTTCGATGAGTTGGATAAGTTGAGGATGAGTTCGATGAGTTGGATAAGTTGGAAGGTAAGTTGGATGAGTTGGATACGTTGGACTGTAAGTTCGATGAGTTGGCTAAGTTGGACTGTAAGTTGGATGAGTTGGATAAGTTGAGAATAAGTTCGATGAGTTGGCTAAGTTGGTCTGTAAGTTGGATGAGTTGGCTAAGTTGTGGATGAGTTCGATGAGTTGGATAAGTTGGACTGTAAGTTGGATGAGTTGGATAAGTTGAGGATGAGTTCGATGAGTTGGATAAGTTCGAAGGTAAGTGTGATGAGTTGGATAAGTTGAGAATAAGTTCGATGAGTTGGCTAAGTTGGAACGTAAGTTCGTTGAGTTGGATAAGTTGAGGATGAATTCGATGAGTTGGATAAGTTGGACTGTAGGTTGGATAAGTTGGACAGTAAGTTCGATGAGTTTGATAAGTTGAGGATGAGTTCGATGAGTTGGATAAGTTGTACTGTAAGTTCGATGAGTTGGCTAAGTTGAGGATGAGTTCGATGAGTTGGATAAGTTGTACTGTAAGTTTGATGAGTTGGCTAATTTGTACTGTAAATTCGATGAGTTGGCTGAGTTGAGGATGAGTTCGATAAGTTGGGTAAGTTGTACTGTAAGTTGGATGAGTTGGCTAAGTTGTACTTTAAGTTCGATGAGTTGGCTAAGTTGAGGATGAGTTCGATAATATGGGTAAGTTGTACTGTAAGTTCGATGAGTTGGATAAGTTGTACTGTAAGTTCAATGAGTTGGCTAAGTTCGGCTGTAAGTTGGATGAGTTGGATAAGTTGAGGATGAGTTCGATGAGTTGGATAAGTTGTACTGTAAGTTCGATGAGTTGGATAAGTTGGACCGTAAGTACGATGAGTTGGATAAGTTGAGGATGAGTTCAATGAGTTGGCTAGCGTCAGCTGTGTGTTCGATGAATTGGCTAAATTGGGCTGTAAGCTTGGTGATTTAGATGAATTGAAGCGAATTTAGAGGAGTAGAGTTAGTTGAAAATTCGTAGAGTTGGCAGCTCTGGAAAAAGGGGCTGTTCGAGCCGCACATCCGGACCATGTCATATAATAGGTAGTTAGCCCCCCCCCCCCCCCCCCCCTCCAAGAGAACAGAAGTCAGACCCTCATATCATAACTCGCAGTCCCAAAATCAACGTAGCATATATTTGTGCGTGATATATTTATTTCAGTCTGCATGAGCCTCAATCTCTCGGGGGGGGGGCGATAACTCTCTATACATGTAATAGTATTGGTGTGCATGCCCGATATACCCCCTTTGAAGCAGTGTCGCGTATACAATAAACCCCCTTTTTTTTAAAGAAAACGATTATGAATGACCCATTTTATTGGTTCGTGTTCATATGAATGGTCCCCCTTTTCTAACATCCAACATATATTTAGCTCAGAGACACAAATTGAACACAATTTTATTATTTGTTTGCCAACCTTGGCAGAGAGGATACCTGTATGTAGGAGAATATAAAACCAAAGGACAACATGTGTATATGTAACCATTGTGTACAAGCAATATATATGAGCAGTTAAATTGTTTCAAAGGCCACATACCGGTATATGTTTGGGTAGTTTTCAAAATACTGGCTCGTACACCCGCACCAACGTTATCCCCAAGTTACCAAATTAAGCAAATCTGCTCATTGCATGTACATAATTATGCGTAGACAAAATCGCGAATCTGCCTCTATTCATCCTCTGTAGCTGGTGTACGTTTGTGTCGGACCTGATAGGAGTATTAAAGACGGGCTTTCCCTAGCCGTGGCCTTTATCATAAATGAAAACTATAAATGTGATTTTTTTTAATTTGGCAAAACTACACAATTCTAAAATATAATAATGATGCTTCATTGAAAAGATATGTTTCAAAGGAAACTCTTATTCAGCTTATCATCAGCCATTTATGTTACTCCGTATAATAAGTGTCTTATTGGGACCCTAATTACCCACTAGACGTAAAAAGGACGTGCATTAAGCAGGTTTTGCCCCCATCCCCTCACACACATCCTTAAGACAAAAATTTGAAAGTAAATATACAACATTTTCTTCAATTTTTTTATCAGACGAGTAGATCACTAGAGATAAAATTTGTCTAGAGTACAGTGACGTCACTAATTATAACTGTAATCGGAAAGGTCTATTGACAATAAAAGGTAATCCCGCATTTAGACAGGCAAACAAATGAGGATATTGGTAGTTATATCCTAACTAATGCATTAAAGCTATCATTGGGTGTCACAGACCAGTGGTCCAGGGGTTAAGTAGCGATATTATCATATTCGAACCTGTATTTTTTTCTGATGGGTTCGAATCCCTGAGTTTTATTTTATTTTTTTTATTTTCTTACTCCTTTAGTGGACAGTTTGAATTACCTAGCGCTGTAACAAACAGTGGCGGATCCAGAAGGGGTTCAGGGGGCTTCGGAGCAGATTATATCATTAATAAATGGATATTCAAGAAAAATGAGAGATCATCTGCAAATCGACCCCCTCCCTAATTTATCTGAATCCCCTCTCCTGGAGTCGTGGATCCGCCTTTGAACAAAAAGGGTTATGTCGATATTTCAGGCTTTACAGGAAAACCAGTTAAAGGCGAGGGTTTGAACGACCCACGAAGGGTCTAGCAGACGTTAGTGTATCAGAAAACCATGTTTGGTCGTTATTATCGCATAAAGTCATATTGTCTCTCGAAAACTTTGGGAAAACGCTTCGAAATGCTCATTTTTGCATTACTATAATGGCGCGCAAAAGCATGAAGGATTCGTAGATTTTAAAAAAGCCTGTTCCAGAGCAAAAACTTACGTCATCCTAACGCCACTTAATTACGTTCATTTCTATACACCCTACTGTTGATGACGTCAATTTTTGTGACGGCCTAGAATGCGTATATGTAAAGTACAAAAGCCGTGCCGCTCAACAGCACGTAAAATGCCTGATTAATACATGGGTTTTGCCGGTTAAAACATGGCTGTTAATAGCGTGCGACACGGGTTTTTATGCAATAATTTAAGTTAAAATGAGTCTTCATCTACTTTCACACAGTACGTTGTGTATGCGAGCGGCAAACGCTCTGGTGAGTTTGCGTATTTCTGCATGCTCACCTGATCCTTTGATGCTCAGTATTGCGATCAAAATTTCACTATGCTGGCATTATATTATGAACTTTTTATATCATGTATATATTGAAATAAAATACTATTCGTTAAAAAATTAAAATATAAAGATTGAAAAAATAAAATATTAAAAATATAAAGAAAAATACACAAAATAAGAAAATATATAGAATAAGAAAATACACAATGGAAACAAATAAAAAATAGAGCATATCAATAAGCCTTTAAAATGCTAAACAATGGCATTCGAACCCTTATCTTTTTACTTAGCTCACGTGCATATTATTACAGTTGCCTCTCTACCTACTGAGCCACCGAGGCTTACATGCCATGATCATTATTTATCGCTAAATCCGTACAATTAGTTTACCTGCAGTCTTATTATTTTTTTCTGAATGAACTTGAATGAATGAATAACGGTATTTAGCTGCTACACCTGTTTTCTATTGGACTCTATCCATGACGGACAATACTCTTACTGTGTTAGTCTATAGATGTGTTTTTATTTCCTAATTGGTCTACTTTACCAGTTATAATGGTTAAAAAGAAAGAAAAAAAGAAAATCATTTAAGGAAAAAAACAAGTGTTAAAACCATCTGTTAACCTCCAAATCTTTTTCTCTCTTCCATTTTGGCGGCCATTTCCTCAGGCTGGTAACAGTATTAATGTAAAAAAAGCTAAAATATTAAAGCACATTTTCGTTCATCTAATAAAACAACCTAAAGAAAATGTTGTAAATTTACCTCCTATTTTGGCTTCTGGTGAGACTAAAAATCATGGTTAATGCTAAAAGTAAAATAAAAAGTAAATAAGGATGCAAAGGAGGTTGTAACGGGTATAGATATACCGCGACCTCAGACCAATGACCTTTGGATAGGATTGTTCCATTTCAAAAGCAAAGGTTGATCTGGAACGGGAACCAGTTTACATTGAAAATTGTTGTTTAAATTGTTGTTATTTCGATATATTGATACAATCCGCAGTGGCGCAGTTGGTTACTCACAGAAGGCTTATACTTGAGGCCGAACGCTGAGATGTGAGTTTGAGCCCCGCATATTCCATATTTTTTATAAATATGTTACTGACTTCTCGTATTGTGTCACCTTGTTTTTACTTTTAGAACTGTTGAATGCTGTATTTCTTGTATTTTTGTTTTATTTTTTGTTTGTTTTATTTTCAATTATTTTATTCAAATTAATTCATCTCTGAACAATACATGTAGATGTATAACAACTCATGTCGTCTTCGAACTCATCCGCCGTGTCTGTTTCTTCATCACTCATCCTCAACTTATCCAACTCATCAAACTTACATTCCAACTTATCTAACTCATCGAACTTACAGTACAACTTACCCAACTTATCGAACTCATCCTCAACTTAGCCAACTCATCGAACTCATCCTTAACTTAGCCAACTCATTGAACTTACAGTACAACTTATCCAACTCATCCAAATTACCGTCCAACTTATCCAACTCATCGAACTCATCCTCAACTTATCTAACTCATCGAACTTACATTCCAACTTAGCCAACTCATCGAACTTACATGCCAATTTATCTAACTCATCGAACTTACAGTACAACTTACCCAACTTAGCCAACTCATCCAACTTACAGTACAACTTATCCAACTCATCCTCAACTTATCCAACTCATCGAACTTACATTCCAACTAAGCCAACTCATCCAACTTACAGTACAACTTATCCAACTCATCGAACTCATCCTCAACTTATCCAACTCATTGAACTTACATTCCAACTTATCTAACTCATCGAACTTACATTCCAACTTAGCAAACTCATCGAACTTACATTCCAACTTATCTTACTCATCGAACTTACAGTACAACTTACAAAACTTATCGAACTCATCCTCAACTTAGCCAACTCATCAAACTTACTGTACAACTTATCCAACTCATCGAACTCATCCTCAACTTAGCCAACTCATCAAACTTACAGTACAACTTAGCCAACTCATCGAACTCGTCCTCAACTTATCCAACTCAGCCAACTTACAGTACAACTTATCCAACTCATCGAACTCATCCTCAACGTATCCAACTCATCCAACTTACCGTCCAACTTATCCAACTCATCGAACTCATCCTCAACTTAGCCAACTCATCGAACTTACAGTACAACTTATCTAATTATCAAACTTGCAGTAAAACTTAACCAACTCATCCAACTTACAGTACAACTTATCCAACTCATCGAACTCATCCTCAACTTAGCCAACTCATCAAACTTACAGTACAACTTATCCAACTCATCGAACTTACATTCCAACTTAGCCAACTCATCAAACTTACATTCCAACTTATCTAACTCATCGAACTTACAGTACAACTTAACCAACTTATCGAACTCATCCTCAACTTAGCCAACTCATCGAACTTACAGTACAACTTAGCCAACTCATCCAACTTACAGTACAACTTAGCCAACTAATCCAACTTACAGTACAACTTATCCAAATCATCGAACTCATCCTCAACTTAGCCAACTCATCCAACTTACAGTACAACTTACCCAACTCATCCAACTTACAGTACAACTTACCCAACTCATCAAACTCATCCTCAACTTAGCCAACTCATCGAACTTACAGTACAACTTAGCCAACTCATCCACTTTACAGTACAACTTATCCAACCCATCGAACTCATCCTTAACTTAGCCAACTCATTGAACTTACAGTACAACTTATCAATCTCATCCAAATTACCGTCCAACTTATCCAACTCATCGAACTCATCCTCAACTTATCCAACTCATCGAACTAACATTCCAACTTAGCCAACTCATCGAACTTACATGCCAACTTATCTAACTCATCGAACTTACAGTACAACTTACCCAACTTAGCCAACTCATCCAACTTACAGTACAACTTATCCAACTCATCCTCAACTTATCCAACTCATCGAACTTACATTCCAACTTAGCCAACTCATCCAACTTACAGTACAACTTATCCAACTCTTCGAACTCATCCTCAACTTATCCAACTCATCGAACTTACATTCCAACTTATTCAACTCATCGAACTTACATTCCAACTTAGCCAACTCATCGAACTTACATTCCAACTTATCTAACTCATCGAACTTACAGTCCAACTTACCCAACTTATCGAACTCATTCTCAACTTAGCCAACTCATCGAACTTACAGTACAACTTAGCAAACTCATCCAACTTACAGTGCAGCTTACCCAACTTATCGAACTCATCCTCAACTTAGCCAACTCATCGAACTTACAGTACAACTTAGCCAACTCATCCAACTTACCGTCCAACTTATCCAACTCATCGAACTCATCCTGAACTTATCCAACTCATCGAACTTACATTCCAACTTAGCCAACTCATCAAACTTACATTCCAACTTATCTAACTCATCGAACTTACAGTACAACTAACCCAACTTAGCCAACTCATCCAACTTACAGTACAACTTATCCAACTCATCCTCAACTTATCCAACTCATCGAACTTACATTCCAACTTAGCCAACTCATCCAACTTACAGTACAACTTATCCATCTCTACAAACTCATCCTCAACTTATCCAACTCATCGAACTTACATTCCAACTTATCCAACTCATCGAACTTACATTCCAACTTAGCCAACTCATCGAACTTACATTCCAACTTATCTAACTCATCGAACTTACAGTCCAACTTACCCAAAATATCGAACTCATCCTCAACTTAGCCAACTCATCGAACTTACAGTACAACTTAGCCAACTCATCGAACTTACAGTCCAACTTACCCAACTTATCGAACTCATCCTCAACTTAGCCAACTCATCGAACTTATATAACAACTTAGCCAACTCATCCAACTTACCGTCCAACTTATCCAACTCATCGAACTCATCCTCAACTTATCCAACTCATCGAACTTACATTCCAACTTAGCCAACTCATCAAACTTACATTCCAACTTATCTAACTCATCGAACTTACAGTACAACTTACCCAACTTAGCCAACTCATCCAACTTACAGTACAACTTATCCAACTCATCCTCAACTTATCCAACTCATCGAACTTACATTCCAACTTAGCCAACTCATCCAACTTACAGTACAACTTACCCAACTTAGCCAACTCATCCAACTTACAGTACAACTTATCCAACTCATCCTCAACTTATCAAACTCATCGAACTTACATTCCAACTTAGCCAACTCATCCAACTTACAGTACAACTTATCCAACTCATCGAACTCATCCTCAACTTAGCCAACTCATCGAACTTACTGTACAACTTATCCAACTCATCGAACTCATCCTCAACTTAGCCAACTCATCGAACTTACAGTACAACTTATCCAACTCATCAAACTTACAGTACAACTTATCTAACTCATCGAACTCATCCTCAACTTAGCCAACTCATCGAACTTACAGTACAACTTATCAAACTCATCGAACTTACATTCCAACTTAGCCAACTCATCAAACTTACATTCAAACTTATCTAACTCATCGAACTTACAGTCCAACTTACCCAACTTATCGAACTCATCCTCAACTTAGCCAACTCATCGAACTTACAACTCATCCAACTTACAGTACAACTTACTCAACTTATCGAACTAATCCTCAACTTAGCCAACTCATCGAACTTACAGTACAACTTAGCCAACTCATCCAACTTACCGTCCAACTTATCCAACTCATTTAACTCATCCTCAACTTATCCAACTCATCGAACTTACATTCCAATTTAGCCAACTCATCGAACTTACATTCCAACTTATCTAACTCATCGAACTTACAGTACAACTTACCCAACTTAGTCAACTCATCAAACTTACAGTACAACTTATCCAACTCATCCTCAACTTATCCAACTCATCGAACTTACATTCCAACTTAGCTAACTCATCCAACTTACAGTACAACTTATCCAACTCATCGAACTCATCCTCAACTTAGCCAACTCATCGAACTTACAGTACAATTTATCCCACTTATGGAACTCATCCTCAACTTAGCCAACTCATCGAACTTACAGTACAACTTAGCCAACTCATCCAACTTACAGTACAACTTATCCAACTCATCAAACTCATCCTCAACTTAGCCAACTCATCAAACTTACAGTACAACTTATCCAACTCATCGAACTTACATTCCAACTAAGTCAACTCATCAAACTTACATTTCAACTTATCTAACGCATCGAACTTACAGTCCAACTTACCCAACTTATCGAACTCATCCTCAACTTAGCCAACTCATCGAACTTACAGTACAGCTTAGCCAACTCATCCAACTTACAGTACAACTTACCCAACTTATCGAACTCATCCTCAACTTATCCCACTCATCGAACTAACATTCCAACTTAGCCAACTCATCGAACTTACATTCCAATGTATCTAACTCATCGAACTTACAGTACAACTTACCCAACTTATCGAACTCATCCTCAACCTAGCCAACTCATCGAACTTACAGTACAACTTAGCCAACTCATCCAACTTACTTTACAACTTATCCAACTCATCGAACTCATCCTCAACTTAGCCAACTCATCAAACTTACAGTACAACTTAGCCAACTCATCGAACTCATCCTCAACTTATCCAACTCATCCAACTTACAGTACAACTTATCCAACTCATCGAACTCATCCATAACTTATCCAACTCATCCAACTTACAGTACAACTTATCCAACTCATCCAACTCATCCTCAACTTATCCAACTCATCCAACTCCCCGTCCAACTTATCCAACTCATCGAACTCATCCTCAACTTAGCCAACTCATCGAACTTACAGTACAACTTATCCAACTCATCAAACTTACAGTACAACTTAGCCAACTCATCCAACTTACAGTACAGCTTACCCAACTCATCGAACGTATCCTCAACTTAGCCAACTCATCCAACTTACAGTACAACTTATCCAACTCATACTCAACTTATCCAACTCATCGAACTTACATTCCAACTTAGCCAACTCATCCAACTTACAGTACAACTTATCCAACTCATCGAACTCATCCTCAACTTAGCCAACTCATCGAACTTACAGTACAACTTATCCAACTCATCGAACTTACATTCCAACTTAGCCAACTCATCGAACTAACATTCCAACTTATCTAACTCATCCAACTTACAGTCCAACTTACCCAACTTATCGAACGTATCCTCAACTTAGCCAACTCATCGAACTTACAGTACAACTTAGCCAACTCATCCAAATTACAGTACAACTTACCCAACTTATCGAACTCATCCTCAACTTAGACAACTCATCGAACTTACAGTACAACTTAACCAACTCATCCAACTTACAGTACAACTTATCCAACTCATCGAACTCATCCTCAACTTTGCCAGCTTATCGAACTTACAGTACAACTTATCCAACTCATCAAACTTACAGTACAACTTAGCCAACTCATCCAACTTACAGTACAACTTATCCAACTCATCGAACTCATCCTTAACTTAGCCAACTCATCGTTTTTACAGTACAACTTATCCAACTCATCGAACTTACATTCCAACTTAGCCAACTCATCAAACTTACATTCCAACTTATCTAACTCATCGAACTTACAGTCCAACTTAACCAACTTATCGAACTCATCCTCAACTTAGCCAACTCATCGAACTTACAGTACAACTTAGCCAACTCATCCAACTTACAGTACAACTTACCCAACTTATCGAACTAATCCTCAACTTAGCCAACTCATCGAACTTACAGTACAACTTAGCCAACTCATCCAACTTACAGTACAACTTAGCCAACTCATCCAACTTACAGTACAACTTATCCAAATCATCGAACTCATCCTCAACTTAGCCAACTCATCCAACTAACAGTACAACTTACCCAACTTATCGAACTCATCCTCAACTTAGCCAACTCATCGAACTTACAGTACAACTTAGCCAACTCATCCACTTTACAGTACAACTTATCCAACTCATCGAACTCATCCTTAACTTAGCCAACTCATTGAACTTACAGTACAACTTATCCAACTCATTCAACTTACCGTCCAACTTATCCAACTCATCGAACTCATCCTCAACTTATCCCACTCATCGAACTAACATTCCAACTTAGCCAACTCATCGAACTTACATTCCAACGTATCTAACTCATCAAACTTACAGTACAACTTATCTAACTCATCGAACTCATCCTCAACTTAGCCAACTCATCGCACTTACAGTACAACTTATCCAACTCATCGAACTTACATTCCAACTTAGCCAACTTATCAAACTTACATTCCATCTTATCTAACTCATCGAACTTACAGTCCAGCTTACCCAACTTATCGAACTCATCCTCAACTTAGCCAACTCATCGAACTTACAACTCATCCAACTTACAGTACAACTTACCCAACTTATCGAACTCATCCTCAACTTAGCCAACTCATCGAACTTACAGTACAACTTAGCCAACTCATCCAACTTACCGTCCAACTTATCCAACTCATTTAACGCATCCTCAACTTATCCAACTCATCGAACTTACAGTACAACTTAGCCAACTCATCCAACTTACATTCCAACTTATCTAACTCATCGAACTTACAGTACAACTTACCCAACTTAGCCAACTCATCCAACTTACAGTACAACTTATCCAACTCATCCTCAACTTATCCAACTCATCGAACTTACATTCCAACTTAGCCAACTCATCCAACTTACAGTACAACTTATCCAACTCATAGAACTCATCCTCAACTTAGCCAACTCATCGAACTTACAGTACAACTTATCCAACTTATCGAACTCATCCTCAACTTAGCCAACTCATCGAACTTACAGTACAACTTATCCAACTTACAGTACAACTTATCCAACTCATAGAACTCATCCTCAACTTTGCCAGCTTATCGAACTTACAGTACAACTTATCCAACTCATCAAACTTACAGTACAACTTAGCCAACTCATCCAACTTACAGTACAACTTATCCAACTCATCGAACTCATCCTCAACTTAGCCAACTCATCGAACTCATCCTTAACTTAGCCAACTCATCGAACTTACAGTACAACTTATCCAACTCATCCAACTTACCGTCCAACTTATCCAACTCATCGAACTCATCCTCAACTTATCCAACTCATCGAACTTACATTCCAACTTAGCCAACTCATCGAACTTACATTCCAACTTATCTAACTCATCCAACTTACAGTCCAACTTACCCAACTTATCGAACTCATCCTCAACTTAGCCAACTCATCGAACTTACAGTACAACTTAGCCAACTCGTCCAACTTACAGTACAACTTACCCAACTCATCAAACTCATCCTCATCTTAGCCAACTCATCGAACTTACAGTACAACTTAGCCAACTCATCCAACTTACAGTACAACTTATCCAACTCATCGAACTCATCCTTAACTTAGCCAACTCATCGAACTTACAGTACAACTTACCCAACTTATCAAACTCATCCTCAACTGAGCCAACTCATCGAACTCATCCTCAACTTATCCAACTCATCAAACTTACATTTCAACTTAGCCAACTCATCGAACTTACATTCCAACTTATCTAACTCATCGAACTTACAGTCCAACTTACCCACCTTATCGAACTCATCCTCAACTTAGCCAACTCATCGAACTTACAGTACAACTTAGCCAACTCATCCAACGTACTGTACAACTTATCCAACTCATCGAACTCATCCTCAACTTAGCCAACTCATCCGACTTACAGTACAACTTACCCAACTCATCGAACCCATCCTCATGTATCCAACTCATCGAACTTACAGAACAACTTATCCAACTCATCGAACTTACATTCCAACTTAGCCAACTCATCGAACTTACATTCCAACTTATCTTACTCATCCAACTTACAGTCCAACTTAGCCAACTTATCGAACTCATCCTCAACTTAGCCAACTCATCGAACTTATAGTACAACTTAGCCAACTCATCCAACTTACAGTACAACTTATCCAACTCATCGAACTCATCCTCAACTTAGCCAACTCATCGAACTTATAGTACAACTTAGCCAACTCATCCAACTTACAGTACAACTTATCCAACTCATCCTCAACTTATCCAACTCATAGAACTTACATTCCAACTTAGCCAACTCATCCAACTTACAGTACAACTTATCCAACTCATCGAACTCATCCTCAACTTAGCCAACTCATCGATCTCATCCTCAACTTATCCAACTCATCGAACTTACATTCCAACTTAGCCAACTCATCGAACTTACATTCCAACTTATCTAACTCATCCAACTTACAGTCCAACTTACCCAACTTATCGAACTCATCCTCAACTTAGCCAACTCATCGAACTTATAGTACAACTTAGCCAACTCATCCAACTTACAGTACAACTTATCCAACTCATCGAACTCATCCTTAACTTAGCCAACTCATCCAACTTACAGTACAACTTATCCAACTCATCGAACTCATCCTCAACTTAGCCACACATCCAACTTACAGTACAACTTACCCAACTTATCGAACTCATCCTCAACTTAGCCAACTCATCGAACTTACAGTACAATTTAGCCAACTCATCCAACTTACAGAACAACTTACCCAACTCATCAAACTCATCCTCAACTTATCCAACTCATCGAACTTATAGTACAACTTAGCCAACTCATCCAACTTACAGTACAACTTATCCAACTCATCGAACTCATCCTTAACTTAGCCAACTCATCGAACTTACAGTACAACTTATCCAACTCATCCAACTTACCGTCCAACTTATCCAACTCATCGAACTCATCCTCAACTTATCCAACTCATCGAACTTACATTCCAACTTAGCCAACTCATCGAACTTACATTCCAACTTATCTTACTCATCGAACTTACAGTACAACTTACCCAACTTATCGAACACATCCTCAACTTAGCCAACTCATCGAACTTACAGTACAAATTAGCCAACTCAGCCAACTTACAGAACAACTTATCCAACTCATCGAACTCATCCTCAACTTATCCAACTCATCGAACTTACATTCCAACTTAGCCAACTCATCCAACTTACAGTACAACTTATCCAACTCATCGAACTCATCCTCAATTTAGCCAACTCATCCAACTTACAGTACAACTTATCCAACTCATCCAACTCATCCTCATCTTATCCAACTCATCCAACTTACCGTCCAACTTATCCAACTCATCGAACTCATCCTCAACTTAGCCAACTCATCGAACTTACAGTACAACTTATCCAACTCATCAAACTTACAGTACAACTAAGCCAACTCATCCAACTTACAGTACAACTTATCGAACTCATCCTCAACTTAGCCAACTCATCCAACTTACAGTAAAACTTACCCAACTTATCGAACTCATCCTCAACTTAGCCAACTCATCGAACTTACAGTACAAATAAGCCAACTCATCCAACTTACGATACAACTTACCCAACTCATCAAACTCATCCTCAACTTAGCCAACTCATCGAACTTACAGTACAACTTATCCAACTCATCCAACTTACCGTCCAACTTATCCAACTCATCGAACTCATCCTCAACTTATCCAACTCATCGAACTTACATTCCAACTTAGCCAACTCATCGAACTTACGTTCGAACTTATCTAACTCATCGAACTTACAGTCCAACTTACCCAACTTATCGAACTCATCCTCAACTTAGCCAACTCATCGAACTTACAGTACAACTTAGCCAACTCATCCAACTTACAGTACAACTTACCCAACTCATCAAACTCATCCTCAACTTAGCCAACTCATCGAACTTACAGTACAACTTAGCAAACTCATCTAACTTACAGTACAACTTATCCAACTCATCGAACTCATCCTTAACTTAGCCAACTCATCGAACTTACAGTACAACTTATCCAACTCATCCAACTTACTGTCCAACTTATCCAACTCATCGAACTCATCCTCAACTTATCCAACTCATCGAACTTACATTTCAACTTAGCCAACTCATCGAACTTACATTCCAACTTATCTAACTCATCGAACTTACAGTCCAACTTACCCACCTTATCGAACTCATCCTCAACTTAGCCAACTCATCGAACTTACATTCCAACTTAGCCAACTCATCCAACGTACTGTACAACTTATCCAACTCATCGAACTCATCCTCAACTTAGCCAACTCATCCAACTTACAGTACAACTTACCCAACTCATCGAACTCATCCTCAACTTAGCCAACTCATCGAACTTACAGAACAACTTATCCAACTCATCGAACTTACATTCCAACTTAGCCAACTCATCGAACTTACATTCCAACTTATCTTACTCATCCAACTTACAGTCCAACTTATCCAACTCATCCTCAGCTTATCCAACTCATAGAACTTACATTCCAACTTAGCCAACTCATCCAACTTACCGTCCAACTTATCCAACTCATCGAACTCATCCTCAACTTAGCCAACTCATCGAACTTACAGTACAACTTATCCAACTCATCGAACTTACATTCCAACTTAGCCAACTCATCGATCTCATCCTCAACTTATCCAACTCATCGAACTTACATTCCAACTTAGCCAACTCATCGAACTTACATTCCAAATTATCTAACTCATCCAACTTACAGTCCAACTTACCCAACTTATCGAACTCATCCTCAACTTAGCCAACTCATCGAACTTATAGTACAACTTAGCCAACTCATCCAACTTACAGTACAACTTATCCAACTCATCGAACTTATCCTTAACTTAGCCAACTCATCCAACTTACAGTACAACTTATCCAACTCATCGAACTCATCCTCAACTTAGCCACACATCCAACTTACAGTACAACTTACCCAACTTATCGAACTCATCCTCAACTTAGCCAACTCATCGAACTTACAGTACAATTTAGCCAACTCATCCAACTTACAGAACAACTTACCCAACTCATCAAACTCATCCTCAACTTATCCAACTCATCGAACTTATAGTACAACTTAGCCAACTCATCAAACTTACAGTACAACTTATCCAACTCATCGAACTCATCCTTAACTTAGCCAACTCATCGAACTTACAGTACAACTTATCCAACTCATCCAACTTACAGTCCAACTTATCCAACTCATCGAACTCATCCTCAACTTATCCAACTCATCGAACTTACATTCCAACTTAGCCAACTCATCGAACTTACATTCCAACTTAGCCAACTCATCGAACTTACAGTACAACTTATCCAACTCATCAAACTTACAGTACAACTAAGCCAACTCATCCAACTTACAGTACAACTTATCGAACTCATCCTCAACTTAGCCAACTCATCCAACTTACAGTAAAACTTACCCAACTTATCGAACTCATCCTCAACTTAGCCAACTCATCGAACTTACAGTACAAATAAGCCAACTCATCCAACTTACGGTACAACTTACCCAACTCATCAAACTCATCCTCAACTTAGCCAACTCATCGAACTTACAGTACAACTTATCCAACTCATCCAACTTACCGTCCAACTTATCCAACTCATCAAACTCATCCTCAACTTATCCAACTCATCGAACTTACATTCCAACTTAGCCAACTCATCGAACTTACGTTCAAACTTATCTAACTCATCGAACTTACAGTCCAACTTACCCAACTTATCGAACTCATCCTCAACTTAGCCAACTCATCGAACTTACAGTACAACTTAGCCAACTCATCCAACTTACAGTACAACTTACCCAACTCATCAAACTCATCCTCAACTTAGCCAACTCATCGAACTTACAGTACAACTTAGCAAACTCATCCAACTTACAGTACAACTTATCCAACTCATCGAACTCATCCTTAACTTATCCAACTCATCCAACTTACCGTCCAACTTATCCAACTCATCGAACTCATCCTCAACTTATCCAACTCATCGAACTTACATTTCAACTTAGCCAACTCATCGAACTTACATTCCAACTTATCTAACTCATCGAACTTACAGTCCAACTTACCCACCTTATCGAACTCATCCTCAACTTAGCCAACTCATCGAACTTACATTCCAACTTAGCCAACTCATCCAACGTACTGTACAACTTATCCAACTCATCGAACTCATCCTCAACTTAGCCAACTCATCCAACTTACAGTACAACTTACCCAACTCATCGAACTCATCCTCAACTTAGCCAACTCATCGAACTTACAGAACAACTTATCCAACTCATCGAACTTACATTCCAACTTAGCCAACTCATCGAACTTACATTCCAACTTATCTTACTCATCCAACTTACAGTCCAACTTACCCAACTTATCGAACTCATCCTCAACTTAGCCAACTCATCGAACTTATAGTACAACTTATCCAACTCATCGAACTCATCCTCAACTTAGCCAACTCATCGAACTTATAGTACAACTTAGCCAACTCATCCAACTTACAGTACAACTTATCCAACTCATCCTCAACTTATCCAACTCATAGAACTTACATTCCAACTTAGCCAACTCATCCAACTTACCGTCCAACTTATCCAACTCATCGAACTCATCCTCAACTTAGCCAACTCATCGAACTTACAGTACAACTTATCCAACTCATCGAACTTACATTCCAACTTAGCCAACTCATCGATCTCATCCTCAACTTATCCAACTCATCGAACTTACATTCCAACTTAGCCAACTCATCGAACTTACATTCCAACTTATCTAACTCATCCAACTTACAGTCCAACTTACCCAACTTATCGAACTCATCCTCAACTTAGCCAACTCATCGAACTTATAGTACAACTTAGCCAACTCATCCAACTTACAGTACAACTTATCCAACTCATCGAACTCATCCTTAACTTAGCCAACTCATCCAACTTACAGTACAACTTATCCAACTCATCGAACTCATCCTCAACTTAGCCACACATCCAACTTACAGTACAACTTACCCAACTTATCGAACTCATCCTCAACTTAGCCAACTCATCGAACTTACAGTACAATTTAGCCAACTCATCCAACTTACAGAACAACTTACCCAACTCATCAAACTCATCCTCAACTTATCCAACTCATCGAACTTATAGTACAACTTAGCCAACTCATCCAACTTACAGTACAACTTATCCAACTCATCGAACTCATCCTTAACTTAGCCAACTCATCGAACTTACAGTACAACTTATCCAGCTCATCCAACTTACCGTCCAACTTATCCAACTCATCGAACTCATCCTCAACTTATCCAACTCATCGAACTTACATTCCAACTTAGCCAACTCATCGAACTTACATTCCAACTTATCTAACTCATCGAACTTACAGTACAACTTACCCAACTTATCGAACACATCCTCAACTTAGCCAACTCATCGAACTTACATTCCAACTTATCTAACTCATCCAACTTACAGTCCAACTTACCCAACTCATCGAACTCATCCTCAACTTATCCAACTCATCGAACTTACATTCCAACTAAGCCAACTCATCCAACTTACAGTACAACTTATCCAACTCATCAAACTCATCCTCAATTTAGCCAACTCATCAAACTTACAGTACAACTTAGCCAACTCATCGAACTCATCCTCAACTTATCCAACTCATCCAACTTACAGTACAACTTATCCAACTCATCCAACTCATCCTCAACTTATCCAACTCATCCAACTTACCGTCCAACTTATCCAACTCATCGAACTCATCCTCAACTTAGCCAACTCATCGAACTTACAGTACAACTTATCCAACTCATCAAACTTACAGTACAACTAAGCCAACTCATCCAACTTACAGTACAACTTATCGAACTCATCCTCAACTTAGCCAACTCATCCAACTTACAGTACAACTTACCCAACTTATCGAACTCATCCTCAACTTAGCCAACTCATCGAACTTACAGTACAAATAAGCCAACTCATCCAACTTACAGTACAACTTACCCAACTCATCAAACTCATCCTCAACTTATCCAACTCATCGAACTTACATTCCAACTTAGCCAACTCATCGAACTTACGTTCCAACTTATCTAACTCATCGAACTTACCGTCCAACTTACCCAACTTATCGAACTCATCCTCAACTTAGCCAACTCATCGAACTTACAGTACAACTTAGCCAACTCATCCAACTTACAGTACAACTTACCCAACTCATCAAACTCATCCTCAACTTAGCCAACTCATCGAACTTACAGTACAACTTAGCCAACTCATCCAACTTACAGTACAACTTATCCAACTCATCGAACTCATCCTTAACTTAGCCGACTCATCGAACTTACAGTACAACTTATCCAACTCATCCAACTTACCGTCCAACTTATCCAACTCATCGAACTCATACTCAACTTATCCAACTCATCGAACTTACATTTCAACTTAGCCAACTCATCGAACTTACATTCCAACTTATCTAACTCATCGAACTTACAGTCCAACTTACCCACCTTATCGAACTCATCCTCAACTTAGCCAACTCATCGAACTTACATTCAAACTTAGCCAACTCATCCAACGTACTGTACAACTTATCCAACTCATCGAACTCATCCTCAACTTAGCCAACTCATCCAACTTACAGTACAACTTACCCAACTCATCAAACTCATCCTCAACTTAGCCAACTCATCGAACTTACAGAACAACTTATCCAACTCATCGAACTTACATTCCAACTTAGCCAACTCATCGAACTTACATTCCAACTTATCTTACTCATCCAACTTACAGTCCAACTTACCCAACTTATCGAACTCATCCTCAACTTAGCCAACTCATAGAACTTATAGTACAACTTAGCCAACTCATCCAACTTACAGTACAACTTATCCAACTCATCGAACTCATCCTCAACTTAGCCAACTCATCGAACTTATAGTACAACTTAGCCAACTCATCCAACTTACAGTACAACTTATCCAACTCATCCTCAACTTATCCAACTCATAGAACTTACATTCCAACTTAGCCAACTCATCCAACTTACAGTACAACTTATCCAACTCATCGAACTCATCCTCAACTTAGCCAACTCATCGAACTTACAGTACAACTTATCCAACTCATCGAACTTACATTCCAACTTAGCCAACTCATCGATCTCATCCTCAACTTATCCAACTCATCGAACTTACATTCCAACTTAGCCAACTCATCGAACTTACATTCCAACTTATCTAACTCATCCAACTTACAGTCCAACTTACCCAACTTATCGAACTCATCCTCAACTTAGCCAACTCATCGAACTTATAGTACAACTTAGCCAACTCATCCAACTTACAGTACAACTTATCCAACTCATCGAACTCATCCTTAACTTAGCCAACTCATCCAACTTACAGTACAACTTATCCAACTCATCGAACTCATCCTCAACTTAGCCACACATCCAACTTACAGTACAACTTACCCAACTTATCGAACTCATCCTCAACTAAGCCAACTCATCGTACTTACAGTACAACTTAGCCAACTCATCCAACTTACAGTACAACTTACCCAACTCATCAAACTCATCCTCAACTTATCCAACTCATCGAACTTATAGTACAACTTAGCCAACTCATCCAACTTACAGTACAACTTATCCAACTCATCGAACTCATCCTTAACTTAGCCAACTCATCGAACTTACAGTACAACTTATCCAACTCATCCAACTTACCGTCCAACTTATCCAACTCATCGAACTCATCCTCAACTTATCCATCTCATCGAACTTACATTCCAACTTAGCCAACTCATCGAACTTACATTCCAACTTATCTAACTCATCGAACTTACAGTACATTTTACCCAACTTATCGAACACATCCTCAACTTAGCCAACTCATCGAACTTACAGTACAAATTAGCCAACTCAGCCAACTTACAGAACAACTTATCCAACTCATCGAACTCATCCTCAACTTATCCAACTCATCGAACTTACATTCCAACTTAGCCAACTCATCCAACTTACAGTACAACTTATCCAACTCATCGAACACATCCTCAACTTAGCCAACTCATCAAACTTACAGTACAACTTAGCCAACTCATCGAACTCATCCTCAACTTATCCAACTCATCCAACTTACAGTACAACTTATCCAACTCATCCAACTCATCCTCAACTTATCCAACTCATCCAACTTACCGTCCAACTTATCCAACTCATCTAACTCATCCTCAACTTAGCCAACTCATCGAACTTACAGTACAACTTATCCAACTCATCAAACTTACAGTACAACTAAGCCAACTCATCCAACTTACAGTACAACTTATCGAACTCATCCTCAACTTAGCCAACTCATCCAACTTACAGTAAAACTTACCCAACTTATCGAACTCATCCTCAACTTAGCCAACTCATCGAACTTACAGTACAAATAAGCCAACTCATCCAACTTACGGTACAACTTACCCAACTCATCAAACTCATCCTCAACTTAGCCAACTCATCGAACTTACAGTACAACTTATCCAACTCATCCAACTTACCGTCCAACTTATCCAACTCATCAAACTCATCCTCAACTTATCCAACTCATCGAACTTACATTCCAACTTAGCCAACTCATCGAACTTACGTTCAAACTTATCTAACTCATCGAACTTACAGTCCAACTTACCCAACTTATCGAACTCATCCTCAACTTAGCCAACTCATCGAACTTACAGTACAACTTAGCCAACTCATCCAACTTACAGTACAACTTACCCAACTCATCAAACTCATCCTCAACTTAGCCAACTCATCGAACTTACAGTACAACTTAGCAAACTCATCCAACTTACAGTACAACTTATCCAACTCATCGAACTCATCCTTAACTTATCCAACTCATCCAACTTACCGTCCAACTTATCCAACTCATCGAACTCATCCTCAACTTATCCAACTCATCGAACTTACATTTCAACTTAGCCAACTCATCGAACTTACATTCCAACTTATCTAACTCATCGAACTTACAGTCCAACTTACCCACCTTATCGAACTCATCCTCAACTTAGCCAACTCATCGAACTTACATTCCAACTTAGCCAACTCATCCAACGTACTGTACAACTTATCCAACTCATCGAACTCATCCTCAACTTAGCCAACTCATCCAACTTACAGTACAACTTACCCAACTCATCGAACTCATCCTCAACTTAGCCAACTCATCGAACTTACAGAACAACTTATCCAACTCATCGAACTTACATTCCAACTTAGCCAACTCATCGAACTTACATTCCAACTTATCTTACTCATCCAACTTACAGTCCAACTTACCCAACTTATCGAACTCATCCTCAACTTAGCCAACTCATCGAACTTATAGTACAACTTATCCAACTCATCGAACTCATCCTCAACTTAGCCAACTCATCGAACTTATAGTACAACTTAGCCAACTCATCCAACTTACAGTACAACTTATCCAACTCATCCTCAACTTATCCAACTCATAGAACTTACATTCCAACTTAGCCAACTCATCCAACTTACCGTCCAACTTATCCAACTCATCGAACTCATCCTCAACTTAGCCAACTCATCGAACTTACAGTACAACTTATCCAACTCATCGAACTTACATTCCAACTTAGCCAACTCATCGATCTCATCCTCAACTTATCCAACTCATCGAACTTACATTCCAACTTAGCCAACTCATCGAACTTACATTCCAACTTATCTAACTCATCCAACTTACAGTCCAACTTACCCAACTTATCGAACTCATCCTCAACTTAGCCAACTCATCGAACTTATAGTACAACTTAGCCAACTCATCCAACTTACAGTACAACTTATCCAACTCATCGAACTCATCCTTAACTTAGCCAACTCATCCAACTTACAGTACAACTTATCCAACTCATCGAACTCATCCTCAACTTAGCCACACATCCAACTTACAGTACAACTTACCCAACTTATCGAACTCATCCTCAACTTAGCCAACTCATCGAACTTACAGTACAATTTAGCCAACTCATCCAACTTACAGAACAACTTACCCAACTCATCAAACTCATCCTCAACTTATCCAACTCATCGAACTTATAGTACAACTTAGCCAACTCATCCAACTTACAGTACAACTTATCCAACTCATCGAACTCATCCTTAACTTAGCCAACTCATCGAACTTACAGTACAACTTATCCAGCTCATCCAACTTACCGTCCAACTTATCCAACTCATCGAACTCATCCTCAACTTATCCAACTCATCGAACTTACATTCCAACTTAGCCAACTCATCGAACTTACATTCCAACTTATCTAACTCATCGAACTTACAGTACAACTTACCCAACTTATCGAACACATCCTCAACTTAGCCAACTCATCGAACTTACATTCCAACTTATCTAACTCATCCAACTTACAGTCCAACTTACCCAACTCATCGAACTCATCCTCAACTTATCCAACTCATCGAACTTACATTCCAACTAAGCCAACTCATCCAACTTACAGTACAACTTATCCAACTCATCAAACTCATCCTCAATTTAGCCAACTCATCAAACTTACAGTACAACTTAGCCAACTCATCGAACTCATCCTCAACTTATCCAACTCATCCAACTTACAGTACAACTTATCCAACTCATCCAACTCATCCTCAACTTATCCAACTCATCCAACTTACCGTCCAACTTATCCAACTCATCGAACTCATCCTCAACTTAGCCAACTCATCGAACTTACAGTACAACTTATCCAACTCATCAAACTTACAGTACAACTAAGCCAACTCATCCAACTTACAGTACAACTTATCGAACTCATCCTCAACTTAGCCAACTCATCCAACTTACAGTACAACTTACCCAACTTATCGAACTCATCCTCAACTTAGCCAACTCATCGAACTTACAGTACAAATAAGCCAACTCATCCAACTTACAGTACAACTTACCCAACTCATCAAACTCATCCTCAACTTATCCAACTCATCGAACTTACATTCCAACTTAGCCAACTCATCGAACTTACGTTCCAACTTATCTAACTCATCGAACTTACCGTCCAACTTACCCAACTTATCGAACTCATCCTCAACTTAGCCAACTCATCGAACTTACAGTACAACTTAGCCAACTCATCCAACTTACAGTACAACTTACCCAACTCATCAAACTCATCCTCAACTTAGCCAACTCATCGAACTTACAGTACAACTTAGCCAACTCATCCAACTTACAGTACAACTTATCCAACTCATCGAACTCATCCTTAACTTAGCCGACTCATCGAACTTACAGTACAACTTATCCAACTCATCCAACTTACCGTCCAACTTATCCAACTCATCGAACTCATACTCAACTTATCCAACTCATCGAACTTACATTTCAACATAGCCAACTCATCGAACTTACATTCCAACTTATCTAACTCATCGAACTTACAGTCCAACTTACCCACCTTATCGAACTCATCCTCAACTTAGCCAACTCATCGAACTTACATTCAAACTTAGCCAACTCATCCAACGTACTGTACAACTTATCCAACTCATCGAACTCATCCTCAACTTAGCCAACTCATCCAACTTACAGTACAACTTACCCAACTCATCAAACTCATCCTCAACTTAGCCAACTCATCGAACTTACAGAACAACTTATCCAACTCATCGAACTTACATTCCAACTTAGCCAACTCATCGAACTTACATTCCAACTTATCTTACTCATCCAACTTACAGTCCAACTTACCCAACTTATCGAACTCATCCTCAACTTAGCCAACTCATAGAACTTATAGTACAACTTAGCCAACTCATCCAACTTACAGTACAACTTATCCAACTCATCGAACTCATCCTCAACTTAGCCAACTCATCGAACTTATAGTACAACTTAGCCAACTCATCCAACTTACAGTACAACTTATCCAACTCATCCTCAACTTATCCAACTCATAGAACTTACATTCCAACTTAGCCAACTCATCCAACTTACAGTACAACTTATCCAACTCATCGAACTCATCCTCAACTTAGCCAACTCATCGAACTTACAGTACAACTTATCCAACTCATCGAACTTACATTCCAACTTAGCCAACTCATCGATCTCATCCTCAACTTATCCAACTCATCGAACTTACATTCCAACTTAGCCAACTCATCGAACTTACATTCCAACTTATCTAACTCATCCAACTTACAGTCCAACTTACCCAACTTATCGAACTCATCCTCAACTTAGCCAACTCATCGAACTTATAGTACAACTTAGCCAACTCATCCAACTTACAGTACAACTTATCCAACTCATCGAACTCATCCTTAACTTAGCCAACTCATCCAACTTACAGTACAACTTATCCAACTCATCGAACTCATCCTCAACTTAGCCACACATCCAACTTACAGTACAACTTACCCAACTTATCGAACTCATCCTCAACTAAGCCAACTCATCGTACTTACAGTACAACTTAGCCAACTCATCCAACTAACAGTACAACTTACCCAACTCATCAAACTCATCCTCAACTTATCCAACTCATCGAACTTATAGTACAACTTAGCCAACTCATCCAACTTACAGTACAACTTATCCAACTCATCGAACTCATCCTTAACTTAGCCAACTCATCGAACTTACAGTACAACTTATCCAACTCATCCAACTTACCGTCCAACTTATCCAACTCATCGAACTCATCCTCAACTTATCCATCTCATCGAACTTACATTCCAACTTAGCCAACTCATCGAACTTACATTCCAACTTATCTAACTCATCGAACTTACAGTACATTTTACCCAACTTATCGAACACATCCTCAACTTAGCCAACTCATCGAACTTACAGTACAAATTAGCCAACTCAGCCAACTTACAGAACAACTTATCCAACTCATCGAACTCATCCTCAACTTATCCAACTCATCGAACTTACATTCCAACTTAGCCAACTCATCCAACTTACAGTACAACTTATCCAACTCATCGAACACATCCTCAACTTAGCCAACTCATCAAACTTACAGTACAACTTATCCAACTCATCCAACTCATCCTCAACTTATCCAACTCATCCAACTTACCGTCCAACTTATCCAACTCATCTAACTCATCCTCAACTTAGCCAACTCATCGATCTTACAGTACAACTTATCCAACTCATCAAACTTACAGTACAACTAAGCCAACTCATCCAACTTACAGTACAACTTATCGAACTCATCCTCAACATAGCCAACTCATCCAACTTACAGTACAACTTACCCAACTTATCGAACTCATCCTCAACTTAGCCAACTCATCGAACTTACAGTACAAATAAGCCAACTCATCCAACTTACAGTACAACTTACCCAACTCATCAAACTCATCCTCAACTTAGCCAACTCATCGAACTTACAGTACAACTTAGCCAACTCATCCAACTTACAGTACAACTTATCCAACTCATCGAACTCATCCTTAACTTAGCCAACTCATCGAACTTACAGTACAACTTATCCAACTCATTCAACTTACCGTCCAACTTATCCAACTCATCGAACTCATCCTCAACTTATCCAACTCATCGAACTTACATTCCAACTTAGCCAACTCATCGAACTTACATTCCAACTTATCTAACTCATCGAACTTACAGTACAACTCACCCAACTTATCGAACTCATCCTCAACTTAGCCTACTCATCGAACTTACAGTACAACTTAGCAAACTCATCAAACTTACAGTACAACTTATCCAACTAATCGAACTCATCCTCAACTTATCCAACTCATCTAACTTACATTCCAACTTAGCCAACTCATCTAACTTACATTCCAACTTAGCCAACTCATCCAACTTACAGTACAACTTATCCAACTCATCGAACTCATCCTCAATTTAGCCAACTCATCAAACTTACAGTACAACTTAGCCAACTCATCGAACTCATCCCAACTCAGCCAACTTACAGAACAACTTATCCAACTCATCGAACTCATCCTCAACTTATCCAACTCATCGAACTTACATTCCAACTTAGCCAACTCATCCAACTTACAGTACAACTTATCCAACTCATCGAACACATCCTCAACTTAGCCAACTCATCAAACTTACAGTACAACTTAGCCAACTCATCGAACTCATCCTCAACTTATCCAACTCATCCAACTTACAGTACAACTTATCCAACTCATCCAACTCATCCTCAACTTATCCAACTCATCCAACTTACCGTCCAACTTATCCAACTCATCTAACTCATCCTCAACTTAGCCAAGTCATCGATCTTACAGTACAACTTATCCAACTCATCAAACTTACAGTACAACTAAGCCAACTCATCCAACTTACAGTACAACTTATCGAACTCATCCTCAACATAGCCAACTCATCCAACTTACAGTACAACTTACCCAACTTATCGAACTCATCCTCAACTTAGCCAACTCATCGAACTTACAGTACAAATAAGCCAACTCATCCAACTTACAGTACAACTTACCCAACTCATCAAACTCATCCTCAACTTAGCCAACTCATCGAACTTACAGTACAACTTAGCCAACTCATCCAACTTACAGTACAACTTATCCAACTCATCGAACTCATCCTTAACTTAGCCAACTCATCGAACTTACAGTACAACTTATCCAACTCATTCAACTTACCGTCCAACTTATCCAACTCATCGAACTCATCCTCAACTTATCCAACTCATCGAACTTACATTCCAACTTAGCCAACTCATCGAACTTACATTCCAACTTATCTAACTCATCGAACTTACAGTACAACTCACCCAACTTATCGAACTCATCCTCAACTTAGCCTACTCATCGAACTTACAGTACAACTTAGCAAACTCATCAAACTTACAGTACAACTTATCCAACTAATCGAACTCATCCTCAACTTATCCAACTCATCTAACTTACATTCCAACTTAGCCAACTCATCTAACTTACATTCCAACTTAGCCAACTCATCCAACTTACAGTACAACTTATCCAACTCATCGAACTCATCCTCAACTTAGCCAACTCATCAAACTTACAGTACAACTTAGCCAACTCATCGAACTCATCCCAACTCATCCAACTTACAGTACAACTTATCCAACTCATCCTCAACTTATCCAACTTACCGTCCAACTTATCCAACTCATCGAACTCATCCTCAACTTAGCCAACTCATCGAACGTACAGTACAACTTATCCAACTCATCAAACTTACAGTACAACTTAGCCAACTCATCCAACTTACAGTACAACTTACCCAACTCATCGAACTTATCCTCAACTTAGCCAACTCATCGAACTTACAGTGCAACTTAGCCAACTCATCCAACTTACAGTACAACTTATCCAACTCATCGAACTCATCCTCAACTTATCCAACTCATCCAACTTACAGTACAACTTATCCAACTCATCCTCAACTTATCCAACTTACCGTACAACTTATCCAACTCATCCAACTCATCCTCAACTTAGCCAACTCATCGAACTTTCAGTACAACTTATCCAACTCATCAAACTCATCCTCAACTTAGCCAACTCATCGAACCTACAGTCCAACTTATCCAACTCTTCGAACTCATCCTCAACTTATCCAACTCATCGAACTTACATTCCAACTTAGCCAACTCATCGAATTTACAGTCCAACTTAGCGAACTCATCGAACTCATCCTCAACTTATCCAACTCATCCAACTTACCCAACTCATCGAACAGCTCAATTCATCCAACTAATCGAACTCATTCTCAACTTATCCAACTCATCGAACTTACCCAACTCATCCAACTTATCGAACTTATCTTTTAACTTATCGAACTCAGCTTGCTTAGCTTACTCAACTCATTGAACTTAGCTTGCATCTTGCTGCATATAATGGTCCAATGTTATACTCATGACCAACTCATCCTAACATATGTGCAGCTATTATAACTTACCGAACTTAGCTCAGCCATTGAAGTATCTGGACACATATCACCAACTCATCCTAACATATGCGCAGCTATTATAACATACCGAACTTAGCTCAGCCATTGAAGCATCTGGATACATATCATTGTTTAAAGACCCAACTTACCGAACTCATCGGCTATAATAGACAGCTATGGCAACTTACTCAACTTAGAACTTAGAATATAGGGACCTATCACATGTATGTTTGTTATAGTTATATATATATATTATAAATATACTGACCGCTGACTTACAGTTCAACTTATCCTACTCAACTTAGGTAAGTTAAGTAGCATAAGTTGTAAGCTGAGCTGGATGAGTTGAGTAACCTGAGCTCGGTGGCATGGTTAATTTCACTCCGAAAAAGGGCAAAAAATGCTTATTTTGCTCAGCTTGATGAGTTGAGTAAGCTGAGCTGAGTTGAAAGATCATGCATATCTTATAGAAGGGTAGGAGGGAGGATAGGCGCACGGAGTATCAATATATATGTAGGCTACATGCTGGCGAATTTCGGGACCGGGAGTATGAAGTATAAGCCGAAAAAAGACATATAATAAACATATATTATGATAATAGTAACTTGATCTGGCGTACAGTATCACGTCTCGTGGATGAGGCCATACCATTGGATCACCCGAGACGATCGGATGGTATGACCTCATCCACTCGACGTGATACAGTACGCCAGATCAAGTTACTATTATGATAATGTGTATGTATGCAAGGTTTGTATAAAAACGAATAGAAGCTGTTGGCGTTGTAGATTACACAAAACACGCACCCCATAAGTGTTGGGGACGTAAAAAGTATCAAGTTCCGCGAGTCGTGGACGAACAAAAATGTCTAAAATCAACATGAGAAAATAAGAGAAATTATATAGCAAAAATAGTGAGTATGATCAGGAAATATCACAATCACAAACTGCAGACAAACCCGTGGTATCGTGAGGAAGAGCCACACAACAATCATGAGGCACCAGGAAAACAAACAAAGCCAAGTAAACAGCTCTCTCTTCCCCATCGAGATGATTGCAAAGATAGAATGGACACAATTAAATGCACAACAAAACATAGAACAAATACAGAATCCCACAATGAGAGTAACAATCAACCACGAGTCAACAACAGAACCACCGCCTTAAAACGGACAGCAGCCAAAGTCACTGGGGGCTTAAATGCATTCTTGTACCAAATCTTTGCCCTAGATTCTGATATTGTTGAAGCACAAAAATGTTAAGCTCGCATGGAGCATTCCTTATTATTGCAATGTATCATAGAGAAACAATATAATCAAATTAGCGAACTATGATGAAACAGAGAAAATGGCTCACGACTCAAAGATAGTCAGAGCTGAAGAAAACCTCCAGTTGAGCCAAGGTGGGCCCAGCTACAGCCAAGCATGATATGCCCTAATGCAGAAGAGTTTTTTAAACCAATACTGTATTTAACAATTAACTCTGAGTGTCTTTGGTAGAATTTAGAAAATGCTTTCCTAATTTTATGATATCTATAACCTTGTTTTAATAACTTAGCAGTCAAAAATAGGTTTCTGTTGTTGAATTTTCAACATGAGAACACACCATAATAAGGAGAGCGATTAACATCTCCATCAAGAAATAGGAAATTTACTATTTCAAAATTAAAATCACCACGTATATCATAAATCTTAGATGAATCTATGCCATTCGTTATGGACAAGGGATATATCTTACCTACCATATTTTCAAAATAAAGATAATTAGTTTTAAGTAAGTCATTTAAATATCTGGAGGTGGAGTTAAAAGCTTCAATAATATCAGTTTGTTTATTGTCTGACAGAGACAACATAAAGTCTCTCTCAAAACAAAACAAAAACAAATCTGCAACAATAGAAGCACAATTAGTACCCATTGGAATACCTATAATTTCGTCGCTTTAGTGCTATAGTGTTCTATCTACCATTGTACAAGTTTTGAGAAAAATGAGTTTGAAAATTTTAGCATCCTGATTTTGATACCTTATTTATCACAGACATTTGAAACATACCAGAGGGTTGAAAAATATACATACAGTGTAAATGACCTTGGTTTGAAGATATGTTTACAGTACTTTGGAATTTATGGGCATTTTACAGTTTGCAGATAGATAGAACATTTTGCCCTAAAAATCGCCTTCTGCGTTCAGTGCTATAGTGTTCTATATTCACCTACAGCTTATTATTCTGTGTATGGAGTCAATTCATATACTTGTCTGAACAGAAATAATTATTTGTACCTAAAAGTAGCAGATTTAGTCATTTATTTGCCATAACAGTAACAAACTGCACGGATTATGCCATTAAAATTTTTGCAAGGGAGGTAATCTATTTCTACAGTTAATTTTTCTGTCAATGGGGCCAATTTGTAAAATATTTTAGACTGAACTGATTATTTTGACCTAAAAGTAGGAAATTTAACCAATGATTTGTAATTACATCGACAAACTACTTCAAATAAAGCAGTTTATATATGTGTAAGGGAGGTAATCTGTTTCTACAGCTTATTATTCTGTACATGGGTCATTTTGCATTATATTTTTGACTGAGTGTATTATTTGGACCTAAAAGTAGCTGATATAGCAACTAGTTCGTCATAAGACAGACAAACCGCTTTGATTAAGGAAATTAAAATTTATGTAAGGGAGGTAACTGCAATTTTTAGCAATTTCTCCAAGGGAAATGACTGTATGTAGATAGAACAGTATGACATGAACTAACCCAGTCACGTGACATAATCATCATTGGCCATTGGATGAAAATCACTTAGAACACTATAGCACTGAACGAAATTGTTCTTTTGTAGTTAGAACAGAAAAACACAGCGATTTTAAGCTTACTGGGAGGAGATAGGCAAATGAAACCTTCACCAGTAGATAGAACATTTGATCCCCTTTCCAACGGTATGCATAACTCATTTTTGAACAAAATGTCACTTAGACCACTATAGCACTGAAGCGACGATTTGTCTATATAATTTCGAGCCAAATCTTATAAATATAATGCCCAAAAGATAATGGACATGGCCACATGTTGTTCAGAAGTAAAAAAGACATGGTTCTCATTACAAGCCAAATCGAGTGAGCCCTCTCTGTTAAAAGTTTGTTCAATGAATTCTGATAGGTTTTCTTTGATTAGAGTATGAGGCAATGTAATATAGAAGAGTAGAGAAATCATATGTAGACGGACTAGATGCTAGAAAACCTTTAGATTTTAGTTTAAGAATCTCACCTGAATTTTTAATAGACCAAAATAAATTTTAACCATTCCTTTCATTAACTGCGGTACAATATTTTATAATATGGTTTTAATCGCAGTGAGGCAAGAAGTCAAAATTAAAAGAGTCAAAAAATGATATGCTCATATGTTTTGGCAGTGCTAAGTTCTTGCTTTAGGGTGTTAATTTAGTATATTTTTCAAACGACTACAACATAGTAAGAAGCCTTATCTGCGGGTGCCAAAACAAACCTCCTAGGGAATGCCTGGACCCCTTTCTTTAAATTTTAAAAAGTGAATTTAGGTTTAGGTGGTAGAAGATCTAAATATTGCAATAAAATGAATTTCTACCATACCAAATTTTTTAAAAATATTTGATATCCAACTAAATAAGGCATTACATTCAACATTACACCAGCGATCACAAAATTCTTGTAAGGCGCCAGCAATATCCTCAGGACATATTTTTAAGTATATTGGCATTTAGGTCCCTTACATATAATGGACCAAATTCTTGAATCAGTTATGATTTTTAAATCCCCAATGATTATATGATCTGCAGGTTGATAACAAAATACTTAGAGTCCTTACAATCTCAAGAGCCAGGAATAGAAGTTTCAATATCAAGTTCAGTTACTAATTTATTATAGTTAAAAACAGTACTACGAATAGGTTTATTTAACTTATAACAAACGATATGTGATTCCTTATTTTCAAAATTAGTAGGAATTGAAGAGATAACAGATTTATCTTCAAATATATTGGGTAAGTTAATGAATTCAATCCCCTCGTTGACAAAATCGAATTTTGATAAATGTCTAATATGGTTAATTTTTAGTCTATTATATTTGGCTGAAGAGTGTTGAGAGTAACACCTAGTAAGAAGTGTTGCATCATACAGTCAATGAGCTCTATCATAGAATTTATTAGCAGCAATATCCAAATTACAAAGTGAAGAGATAGAAAGAGTAGCTAAACGTAAAAGGGCCATAAGGTGGCCTGAACGTTTTAAAATGATACTTAGATCTGAAAAAGTCAAAACTGCACAAAATAGCAGTATGTCAGGAATCAGTATATAAGGTTTGAATAAAATGGAATGAAAACTGTTGGAGTTAAAGATTACACATTGTAAGCACCGCAAGTATGGTGTAGATGTAAAAATATCTTGGTTCAACATTCCCAAAAATATAATAAAATATTGTCAAACGTGTACAAAATAGGAGGTGCATACCTTCAATGTGTAAACAATCATTATGCAAAGTTTGAATATAAAGGAATGGAAACTGTTGGATTGCACAAAGATAACACATTGTAAGCACCCCAAAGGTGATGTAGACGTAATGCTATCTAAGTTCAACACTCACTTACATATAATAAAAATTAAAGATGGTGTAGACATAACACTGTCAAAGTTCAACACTCCCAAAAATAAATTAATATTTTCAAATGTGCCCAAAAAAAGAGGTTCACTGCAACATCGTATTACCCTAACACTGTTTGACGCTAATGACCAACTAGGATTGATGCGTCGTTAAACACCAACCAACCAACCAACCAACCAACCAACATCTTTAGTGTGATGAACAACCATCATGCAAAGTTTGAATATAAAAGAAAGAAAACCATTGGTGTTATAGATTGCACAAACCAGACACCTCCTAGGCATTTTGGATGAAAAATGTCTAGGTTCATCGCCCCTCAAAACTTAAGAAAATATTTATTAAATGAGCATAAAATAAGAGGTACGCATCTTCAATGTGTAAACAATCACTATTTAAAGTTTGGATATAAAGGTTTGTAAACTGGTGGATTTGCAGATTACACAAAAGTGTTGTGAATGGACGGACAGACGGAGTGGACCCACGACTTAACATGTGTTTGCCAAGGCGACGCAGGTAATAAATGCATTGTCCAAACGAAAATTAAGTGTATTTTAGACTTTCTAATATGACAAGTCGTTCTATTTCTATGTTTTTCAAATGTGTAAAACATGTTTCTAATTACATGCCCAACTACATGAGCATTCCTTATCTAAACGAGCTTAATACAAACAAATCTATAATAAGATTATGTTTTTCTCCAGGACTAGACCATTTTTGAACAAACTTGGTAGATGACCCTTACCAAATATCAAGGCTCTAATCACTGGTTTCACGTAAGAAGATTTTTAAACGTTTCATTGAGAAAACCTATTTTAACTTTTTTACCGAGCAAAGCAATAGGCCAGAAATACCTTTATCATATGACGTCGCGTCTGGGAGTGAATTAACGCCATGCATTAAAATCGATAAACTACTGGTGATTTACAGATTTTCGGGTAACGTTATGAAAAGACGTTTATAACGTCACGCATATGACAAAAACACTAACGTTTTCACGCCAAAAATACAATTTCAAAATAATTTTAATGTCATATGATAGAAGAATCTAGCATTCGTGCTCCTGTTCTATTAAATTAAACACATTTGGGAAAAAGAGATAAAATAATCCGCAAGCCTCGCATTTATCTCTTGTCATCAACTCGTTTAATAAATCCAATAAAACATGAACACTAATGTAAGATCCTCTATGTAAAAAAACTGGAATTGTCAGCCCCGCTGTAGCACTTTTATATATGAAAAAGGCCAAGTTCTAAAGATATTTAGCAGGAAAATCCAAACGTTAAGCTGGAACAAATTCTGAAATCAATCAAGGGTCATAGCTCTGTTACAAACTAGATCTTGTCAATATGAATGCATACATTAAATTTGGTGATATTCTATCAATTTGTTCCCAAGTTATTAAACTGAAACAAAAATTTTGGCGTAAATCAAGGGCCATAACTCCAGTACAAATTTGCACAAAAGATGTGTAACAATCCAATGCTAGATCTTGTCAATATGAAGGCATATAATAAAATTTGGTGAAATTCTGTCAATTTATTCTCTAGATATTGAGTGGAAACAACATTCTGGCGTAAATCAAGGGCCATAACTCTGATACAAATTTGAAAAATGACATGTAACAATCCCAAGCTAGATCATGTCAGTATCAATGCGCATACAAAATATTGGTAAATTTTATGAAAGAGTTCACAAGATATTTAGAGGAAACGAAATTATGAAGGACGGACGAACGGACAGACAGGATGACAATCAACCTAAATCCAATATAGCCCCCACTTTTTCAAAGCGGGGCTTTAATATTAAAAAGAGTCATATAAAATATTTCTGCCATGTTTGGTAAAAATTCAGCAAAACAGTTAATAAGCAAGCGAGATTTGAAGCAGACGACACAAAAAAAAACATGCCGAACCATTGGCGTTATGCACGTGCGTAATAAAAACAGTAACATTCAAGGGAGGTCCGCAATGTGATATAAGTGATTTCCCATACTATAAGAAACTGCCGATAATGGAAAGAATTCGCTCCCTCTTTCCTTTAAGAGAAGTTTCCATTTTGAAAAGGGACGACTTGAAGAGAACCATTGCTTGATACAGTAATCTCCCTTTGATGTGCGTAACATTTTCAGCGCTCTGACTACGCCATTGCCGTACGATGCACGACACATGACGGATACCCAGTGATCACAAAAGCTCACCTTGAACACTATTTACTCAGAAGGGATAAAATTTGTCAAGGATACAAACAACATTACATTTATGAGAAATAAAATAAAGATCTACTCCATGTGTACCTGGTTACCTTGGCGATGACCATTATCCATTTAACTCTTTGTTTTTTTACCTAGATTAATTAGCTCATATTGTTTTTTCTTTAAAAAGTTTATTTCTTTAATTTCCGAAACAATATTATATTTCTTTCTCAGAAGATCAATTTTGTCTAAGCAAATAGTTCTCCAATGAAATGCTGTCATGTGATACTTCATCTGGGTATTGTACAGGCTGAGGGATTTCCAACCATCAAAGGGTTAAACTTAAAATCATCACTAATCAGTTTTATTTATATTTCACGACCATACTTATCTTTTTGTCAATACTTCTGCTCATTTTTCTCTAATCAGTAAAATTATGGCATATTCTCTTATCAGCAAACCAACCCATATGCTTATGCAGCTCTACAATTTAGATTTTCAATAGAACAAAGTCTTAAACGACGCTTCATTTGTACGTCATTGGACGGATATTGTCCGATTTAAGTCACTGTTGTGACTGACACCTACAGAAAAAAATAAAACTAATAACGCATTTGTCAATTTTATGTAAACATTAGTAGCCTTACAAGGTACTGACATATGTTGCTACAGAATTAACTTTTGTGTTTACAGTTTATATCAACAAATGTAGTCTTTCAAGGATGATTGTCACTTTTTTCACTTTTCTCTTCTAGTAATGTTTTGCTATAAACCACATTTGCGGATCCAGAGTGGGGACAGGGGGTCCGGACCCCCAACCACCGAAAAATCAGAAAAATATAGGGTTTCTTAGTAATACTGGTCAAGATCAAAGCTGCAAAGCCAGCATTCAATGTTGGGCCATCATTGGCCCGCCAGCAAAACGCCATTTAAATGGCGTTTTGCTGCCGGGCCGATGATGGCCCGCTTTTAGTGCTATTTGGATCCTCTTTCCCCTGATCAAAAAAAATGTTGGGCCCCCTCTGGCAAAACTTTCTGGATCCGCGCATGCTTCAAAGGAATAGAGTTTTCCTACCACTCAGAAGACTGTTTCTCCTGTTCTATGTAAATAAAAGTAGACTTTTAATGAATTGTATTCTAAGAACAAAAACATTTTCACCTTATAAATGTTAACACTGTGATATTCTTTTTTCTCTATGCTGTCATTTCAGCAAAACTGCCACAGACTAGCATTGCCTGTACACATGTAAGTAGTATTTTAACCCTTAAGAGTTTTTTAATCTACAGTAAAACCTTTCTTAAGCAGCCACTCCAAAAGAACACCAAAAGTTGGGTTTCAATAACGATTATTGCTTAATGCAGGTCAAACGTATTACAGAATGCTCTCCTTTGAGCATTCTGAAATACTTTCGACCTTTATTAAGCTACAATTTTCCAATAAGATTGTCTATTTTTACTGGCCGCTTACGACAGGTTTACTGTATTTCACTTTTTGCCATTTGTAAGCTTTTTATCTGTGATATTCAATCTGTCTATATACCCACACCCATGGCTTTTAGGTGAAAAGCTATCTTTCTATTTGTAAACAGAGTGATAGTAACATAACATGGCTGCCTAAAGCTATATAGCATTTATTTCTGGTAATGCAGGACTTAAGTTAAGAGTGTGTAACGAAAATTCAATTTTCTTGTTTCTCAACTAAATCATATGTTGTGGGTACTCAAAAGAACCGTCTCAATGAGACGGTTCTTCTGAGCACCCAAAACATATGTTAAAATTGATGAGTAAGAAAATATTAACAATTTTACGCTGAATTTTTTTGCTTATCTTAACTGGTGTCCAGGTAATGATAACTCTTTGGTAATGGCAATCAGAAGTCAGGGATTTGTATTATTGGCCTCCACATAATAGTGCGTAATTGTTAAACAAATCTTTCTTTTTCACAACCAAAACAGTTTTCTGGGTACTACAAAGAACCATTTCAATGAAACTATTCTTTTGAGCATCCAAAACACATGTTTAAACTGACGAATAAGCAAATGATAAAAAACTTACGCTGAAAATCTGCTTATCTAGACTTTAGGGAATAACAATAACATAGTTGAATAATCACTAGTATCAACAAGGTATGTTGTACTAAACTAACAGAAATCAGCCTCAAGTTATCCATGTTACTAAACCATTTGTTTGTTTTATTTGATTCTTTACGCCCCAGTCAACAATTTTTCAGTTATTTCGGGATGGGTCTACCTGGGTTGAACCAGTACTACGCAAGGATAAATGTATCTTGCTCAAGGACACAACACAGTGACGACGATGAGGCTCGAACCCGCGGCCCCTCAGTCTCGAGTCAAGCACTCTACCACTGAGCCACTGTGCTCCCATTACTATTTAATTTAATTACAACCATGCAACTAGCAGGTTAGCAAAGAGGTAGTTCATGAACTCGAATTTGGAGATATAGCTGTCATGCAAATATAAACAATTTGCAGTAGAGTGACAGGAATTTTAATACTGATTGGCAGTTTGGGATGATTTAAAGAGGTAAAGACAATGGACATGATACTTGGAAAATGTAAATTTCCAAACAGTTTTCTTCCTTATTTTCAGTACCATATGTTGTGGTTTCACATTGCCAAATGTGTACCTACAACATATGTCTTTTCAATAAATGAGTTTTTTTTTTTTTGAACAAATTTTCAACCACTTTAATTCATTTAAAGAAATGAGCATGTAGAAATGAACAACTTTTCATGTAGTTTGTCATGCACCTGGATGACAATAATAGATAGCCAATTTTATATTATTGACAGCTTATCTTGAGATGTTTCATTGGAATGAAATGCTAACTTGGTGGTTGCCTGGTTGTAACTAATCAGTTTAAGAAGCATTTTTACCCGTCATGCAAAAGGCACACATTGGCATGTGTGCTCATCAAAGACTCAGATAAGGCTGCGCATCTGCGCAGTCTATTCAGAGTCTTTGATGAGTATTCTATTGGTAGTCAAGGAGAAGAACTGAAGAAGCTCTTGCTTCTATTCCCATCCTATTGTTTGTATGATTGAAAGTTGTGTTGTATGTACTGATTTGAATAAATATGTATAGACCAAGTGTTCAAGAGGAAAACTAAGTCTCTGATCGGACTGTACAGAGGCCCAGACTGATTTGGATTTTAGCCGTACGCAAATGCAAACTTGTATGTTATGCTGGATACCAACTCTGTTAATCCCTGTTCAACACTTCAACACACTTTCATTATGTTTGTGTCTGTCATATCCCTAGTAAAATCCCTGTAAAATCTGATTCCTGAAGCACCACAATGTTATAGGCTGATGAATTGTCCACATACACTGAGACATACTGTTTGTTCTGAAAAAGTAAAATGGAAACATTCCGAGAGTTCATACTTAGTGGTAAGTGGTCTGTTGTATCTGATGTTAAAATAAGTTTTGGACCATTTAGCATATTAAAGGTACGCCAGTTAAGAGAAGAAGTAATTGACACAAGAAGAAAGTACAAAGTCAATGTATTTTAAAAAATATTGTGTGCAACAATTGCCAAGCTCCTAGTGTGCAAACAAGTTTGCATGCGTATCGTATGAGTTAACCATTCTATGAATTCGGAGTCCTTTAAACCTATTAGTATTTGCACGCCAGGACTGGTTACTTTGGCAAACATTAAAAGCAGATGAAATGCCTTAAGAAATCTGCATATCACCAGGGCTGCACTGTTTGCTAAGTTAAAAACAGTCATAAGGGACAGAAATAGGATACAAAATTGTACAGAACAGAAATGAACATGTTTGCTTTTACATTCATGAACACTTGTAAACTTACTAGAATTTCCAGAATTCCTGAGGTGTTTATTGTGAATATTTTGCTGTTGCTTTCTAGACCTGTGACACTTTCAATGGATCTGAAAAGACAAGAAAAGCCTGTAACACACTTTTCACGATATAAAAAGGTTTTGTAAATTAATGTTAGCAGAGTTCAACGCACGAACTTATGTGGTTAAAATCATGAACGAGAAAGGGCACACGTAACAGGAACAATCTTGTCTTTGGCTGGGCCCACTGTGGCCCTATTTGATGTTTTCTTTAACTCTGACTATCTATGAGTCATGAGCCTTTTTCTTCGTTTCATTAAGTGTGTTAATCTGATTAGATAATTTCTCTGAGCTGATACATTGTATAAGTCAGGGATACTCTTAAGCCCCACAATCACCCCAAAGTGACTTAGGCTGCTGTCCGTTCGAAGGTGGTGGTTCTGGTGTTGTTGATTCAATGGCTCTCATTGTGCGAGTTATGTGTTGTTTTTTTTCTTGTTTTGCTATGCGGTGAGTTGTGTCCATTCTATTTTTGTAATCATTTTGATGGGAAAGAGAAAGCTGGCTGTTGCTTTACTTTAATTGTCTTCCTGGTGTCTTGTGATTGCAGGTTTCCTGTGGCGCTTCCTCGCGATGACAGGGGTTAGTCTGCAGTGTGTGATTGTGGTATATCCTGGTCATACTCCCATACTGTTTTCACCTAACAAATCTTACATAAATACTCCAGTATAATTGAATTTATTAAACGATTTGAGGAAAATAATTTTATGCGACGCGTTTAGTGATTTGAATAATACAGCAGCACAAATAATTTGACACATTTTTTAATAATTCGCTTTTAGCTAAAAAAAAGAGTTTTGCCAAAAACACTTTGTGACTTGACGTAACTTAAATTGTAATTTTCTTGTGGTTTATCGATTTTAGTCCATAGCATTGTCATCATATGATAACTATACTAGTCAAAACTTCTAACAGGCCACGTGTGTTTTTACCGATTTTCTGAAAAGTTGTAAGCACTATATCAATTTCCTTTGCAGTACCGAAAGGGCCAGCCTATCAGTAAATGATACCAGAAAACGACTGAGCAAAATTCATAAAATTGTATCTTGGAGGCTTTACCGAATACATGTATCCTCAGTTTCAAAATTCACAAGAATTTGCATTGGATGGTGGGGTAATTTTTGACATATTGGCCAATAGCAACGAGTCTCATGCTGATGGAGTGTTCATTTTAACATTTAAGTGTCCAATATGAGTTTGGCTTTTGAAATGACAACGTTTTGCGTGTGAAAGGGGGTTATATAAAAAAGTCACGACCCACAAATTGTGCCAAAATGCGAATTTTGAAAATGGGGGTACCACTATTCAAATTGACATCCTGCATGTACTGTTGAACATTGTGTCAATATCTTTAGTGCTTAGGGTACATGGCACGTCTGGCTATATCGAGATGCAAAAAGACTAGTCATAGCATTTCACGTTTTGAAAAAAAAAATCAGGTGGCCGGTTAGAACTTTTGGCTAGTATATAAGAAAAATAACAGATTAGTTTAATATCGTTGCCCGTTAAATTCAAGAACTTTAAGATCACCAACATGCTCTTAAGAATGATGCACGTGCTCTGTTTGTTATATGAGCCTCGCAGTAAGAAAACCTGGACTTGAAGTTATGAAACTTCTTGCATGCCTAAATTCAATTGATCATGAAATTGATCTTGCTCATAAATGTTAAAAACCCAATAATTGTTGATATTTTAATAACTTTCAGCATTATAAATACGCAATTTGATAGTTTGATTGGCATTGCAAGAAATGTTTTCATTTTTGCAG
>CAXHUL010000222.1:0-77675 GCA_964019695.1 Loripinus fragilis | reverse complement strand
GTGATCCCTTTAAATACAAAATGGGAAATTCCATACTTATTGTATTGGGAACCCTTTTAGAAAACAAATATGGGACTTTAACAGAGGCTTTTTGAGTTATAACGGCACAATTTCTTAATTCATGCACTCATGGTAAAACGACATGTCCGTTGACACAAAAAGGTGGCAGATATGAACTGCCACATCTTTTGTTGGAAACTTACAATTCTTTTCCAACTGCAACATCATATGGCCTACATTTTGCTGTAATAAATATTAACATTTTACCTGTTATTGTTGTAGTAGACTGATATTCAGTCTCCAATGCCATATCATTGTACTTTATAATTGACCTGCGACGCGAGAAAACCTATGTTTGGGAGTTTGCGGACAACAAAGGCGCAACAAAGACACTGCCAGTGTATGTAGTCAATATCAATAATGAAAGCGTGCATAAAGGTCACCCAGGTGAACCGCATGTCTAGATCTCGGAGGGTTTTGGCTACCGGAGGTAAACAAAGGATTTTTGGGTTGGACATGGTCTGTATTGAGACGATTTTATTTCGTTTAGATTCGTTTTGAGGGATAAGAACAACATATAGGTCGATAGTTTACGGAATTATGATAACTCTGAAATCATTACATGTTTTGGAACTTACTCTGTTCGAGTTTAAATCGCATTTGTATTCAGAAATGCAGTAATTTGGACGAATATTTCGAATTCATCAGTTAATATTCGTATCTATTATTTTATTTTTACATGATTCACAGCCACCGCTGGAATGTATAACCTCTCTTTGGAATAAATCAGTCAAATACAATTCAAAAATACATGTAAAACACTTATCTATTTGCAATTTTATGACGGTGGTATCATGTTTATAGGTAACTTTCCGTTCGGAGCGATGTTGGGTAGCTGTCGGAGGGAAGGCATGTGCATGTTAACATTGATTTTGGAGAAGGGCAAATTGATTATGCTCATTACAAAAGCTCTCGCGTACGGAAACAAAAGTGTAACACTCAAACACTTTCAAAAACAAGTGGTTCGATTTGGGGGGAATATATCAAAGGAGAAACAAGCTTAAATAAACCAATTTGTTAGAGTTTTTGTTCAACATTGAATGTTTTTGTGCATTAGTTTGTTTTGTTTGTTTTGGCCTACCCTATCTATTTAGCCCTTTGTATCACATTAAAGAAACGATCTGGCAGTAACATAACATGCAAAAGCATTATACTATGAAATGGACACATACTTTTTGTGAAGGTGACGGATCAAGTGGCAATGCAATTAGTATACCCGATGTTTAGATGAGCAACTGTAGGGTCTAATCAGTCTTAACTAGATGCATAAATTTAACTAGGTGTTTTTGCATTAACCAACATAAGTTAATCCTCTTCAAAAACGGTCGAGACAGGGACACTGGAACACAGACAGATAAGGAATATGCTCAAAAGTCAGAATACAATGCGCAACGCATTCAGCTCCCTTTATCTCAGTGAGAGTATTGCCAAACTAAAAATGACACAATATAAGCGTTTAACACGAAGTGCTTAACACGAACCCCCAGCAAATACAACAAAAATAGCGAGTATGATCAGGAAATAACACAATCACAAACTTCAGACAAACCCATGGCACCGTGAGGAAGAGCCACACAACAATCTTGAGACACTAGGAAGACAAATTAAGCAAAGCAACCAGCTCTCTCTTCCCCATCTACTCACTCTCTACGCTCTATCTCTCTCTCTCTCTCTACTCGCTTTCCTCTCTACTATCTACTCGCTCTCCTCTTTACTCTATCTCTCTCTCTCTCTCTCTCTCTCTCTCTCTCTCTCTCTCTCTCTTCTTTGTAACTCTCTGCTCTCAATTCTCTTTGATCTCTCTACTCTCTATTCTCTTTCTCTCTCTACATTTCTATCTCTCTCTCTCTCTCTCTTTCTCTCCTCTTTGTAACTCTCTGCTCTCAATTCTCTTTGTCTCTACTCTCTCTCTCTCTCTCTCTCCATCTTTCTCTCTCTCTCTCTCTCTACGTCTCTCTCTGCTCTGTCTGTCTCTCTCTACTCTGTCTGTCTCTCTCTACTCTGTCTGTCTGTCTCTCTTCTCTATCCCTATCTCTACTCTCTCTCTACTCTCTCTCTCTCTCTCTCTCTCTCTCTCTATACTTTATTCTCTACTCGCACTCCTTTTCTACTCTCTCTTTCCCTACTCGCACTTCTTCTCTACTAGCACTCCTTCTCTCCTCACACTCCTTCTCTACTCGCACTCTCTCTCTACTCGCACTCCTTCTCTACTTGCACTCCTTCATTACTCGCACTCCTTCTCTACTCTCTCCTTCTCTACTAGCACTCCTTCTCTACTCGCACTCCTTCTCTACTCGCATTCTTCTCTACTAACACTCCTTCTATACAAGCACTCCTTCTCTATTCACACTTATTCTCTACTCGCACTCCTTCTCAATTCGCACTCCTTCTCTACTCTCTCTCTCTCCTTCCTTCTCTACTCGCACTCCTTCTCTACTCAAACTTCCTATTTACTCGCACTCCTTCTCTAATCACACTTATTATCTACTCGCACTCCTTCTGTACTCTCTCTTTCACTCTAATCTCTCTTTCTCTACCCTCTCTTTCTCTACTCGCCATCCTTCTGTACCCTCTCTTTCTCTAATCTCTCTTTCTCTACTCGCACTCCTTCTCTAATCTCTCTATACTCTCTCTTTCTCTACTCGCACTCTTTTTTTTCTCTCTCTCTTTCTCTACTCGCACTCATCTACACTCTCTTACTCTACTCGCACTCCTTCTCTACTCTCTCTTTCTCTACTCGCACCCATTCTCTACTCCCTCTTTCTATACTCGCACTACCTCTCTACACGCACTTCTTCTCTTATATGTCTCTCTCTCTCTCTCTGCTCTCTCTTTCTCTACTCGCACTCCTTCTCTACTCTCTCTTTCTCTACTCACACTCCTTCTCTACTCTTTCTTTACTCCCACTCCTTCTCTACTTTCTCTTTCTCTACTCGCACTCTTTCTCTACTCGCACTCCTTCTCTACTCGCACTCCTTCCCTACTCTCACTTCTCTTCTCACACTTCTTCTCTACTCGCACTCCTTCTGTACTCGTCTCTCTCTCTCTCTCTCTCTCTCTCTCTCTCTCTATCTCTTTCTCTCTCTATCTCTACTGTCTCTTTCTCTACTCGCACTCCTTCTCTACTCTTCTCTCTACTCGCTCTCCTTCTCTACTCTGTCTTTCTCTACTCCCACTCTTCTCTACTCGCACTCCTTCTCTACTCTCTCTTCTCTACTTGCACTTCTTCCCTACTCGAACTCCTTCTCTACCCTCACTCTCTCTACTCACTCTTTCTCCACTTGCACCCCTTCTCTACTCTCTCTTTCTCTACTCGCACTCCTTCTCCACTCTCTCTCTCTACTCACTATTTCTCTACTCGCACCCCCTACTCTCTCTTTGTCTACTCGCACTCCTTCTCTACTCTCTCTCTACTCCCTCTTTCTCTACTCTTACTCTAATCTCTCTTTCTCTACTCGCACTCTTTCTCTACTCTCTCTTTCTATACTCGCACTCCTTCTCTACTATCTCTCTCTCCACTCTCTCTTTCTTTACTCAAACTCCTATTCTACTCTCTCTTTCTCTTCTCTCTCTCTACTTTTTCTACTCGCACTCTTTCTCTACTCGCACTCTTTCTCTACTCGCACTCCTTCTCTACTCGCACTCTTTCTCTACTCGAACTCCTTTTTTACTCTTTCTTCTCTAATCTTGCTTCTCTACTCTTTCTCTACTCGCAGCCCTTCTCTACTCGCACTCCTTCTCTACTCTCTCTTTTCTACTAGCACTCCTTCTCTACTAGCACTCCCCTCTACTCGCACTCCTTCTCTTCTCACACCCCTTCTCTACTCACACTCCTCTACTCGCACTCATTTACTATTAGCACTCCTTCTCTACTCGCACTCCCTCTACTCGCTTTTTCTCTACCTTATGTTCCTCTACTCTCTCTTTCTCTACTCTCTCTCTTTCTCTACTCTCTCTTTCTCTCTCTTTCTCTGTCTCTCTCTGTCTCTGTGTGTGTCTCTCTTTCTCTGTGTCTGTCTCTCTCTGTCTTTCTCTGCCTCTCTTGTTTCTCTGTCTCTGTCTGTCTGTCTGTCTGTCTGTCTGTCTGTCTGTCTGTCTCTCTATCTCTCTCTCTCTCTCTCTCTCTCCAATGTATTTGGTAATTAACTTAAAATATCAATATAATGAAATGAGTGTTCGACTCCCATGTTCAGTCTTCCTTAGACTAGCCACTAGCCTGATATCATATTCTTTTCAATAAATGATAATTTCATTTTAAATTAGAAATGATGAGACCAGCTATATGAGATCAAGTAATACTGTATGAAAAAACAAGTAAAATTGACAAAAACATCAAGGTCTAGGAGCTAGACTAAGTCCTCCTCTGTCTAGTTCCAAGTACGTCATCCGAAGGAACTGGTAAGGAACTGTAATAACGTGCTAGCAGGGAACATTTTATCATGGAATCGACAGAGGAGTTCTCTGTATGCCTTAACAATGAGGCCCTCTCACGAATAAGGGTGTATTTGTACAAGCCATTTTATTCTAGAGAAAGGGAAAATGCCAAATTGAGAAGAACAAAATTGTCAGAGAACAGGGAAATAAATAAAACATGAAACATGGAGACAGGCCAATATTTAAGAAGAACAAGGGAACAGGTACCTCCTGGAAGGGCCTCTATTATAGATACAAGAACAAACATCACAACTATAAAACTACTAACCTTGATCTGTTTAAAAAAATATTGTACCCAACCTCCAAACGAGTAACAGCTAGTTTACAATCCGATTGTCCATCTCTTTCTGAAAAGGACGTCACCCAGGTACATTTCTTGAACTAAAGAAAATTTAAAGTCGTACTGCAAATAGTTGCAGAAAGATCTAATTAAAGATTCGATTTTACAGAAATGGGAAGCTATCTGCTTTTATTAGTACAAACTAGAAACGGGCCCGCGCAAGCGCGGGTTATGATGAAAAGTGTTCTGAGCTCGGCTGAGCATGGCAGATGTCCTCATAAATATCAAAATTGGGAACAATTGTTAGCATTTCAATATCTAAGAGTAGGATAAATACTAACGAAATTCTGATATGTATTAAGGGCCATAACTCTGTTATAAAGTAAATTATCTATTTCTATCAACCTAACTCAAAAATAAGGCGGTAACGACCCAAGGGTGAATCTTAATCGAAACAACGCATGTAGCATAACGCACTACTATAGTGTTAATCGAAGTGACTACCATACGACAATCAACTTATATGTATGCCAATGAAAACTGTAAGTTGTCATATCAACTTTAGTCCTTTTCCAATGCGTATTCGTTCCCCACAGATGACCAGATATTGAGGGGATGCAGACCTTGGGTCATATTTTAATGTCTTACTCATGCATGTGCTGGCTAGATACTATAAGTGAAATATGTTATGAGCTTCACAGCTTAAGAGAGACCCACAGATGCCTGTACATACCATAAGCTCATCTATGAGCCTTCGGCTCAGATGAACTAAAAAGTATACGAAATTTTGTGACTGCAGGAAAAATAGGCCAAAGTTTTCTATTCTGTCTGTATAGATTGGTATGATTGATAAAATGAATACGGCAAATTCATTCTGTATGAAAGAAAGACCAGGAATCGAACCAATGGCCACTTGGTTGATAGTAACACTCTACTGATTGAGTTAAGCAGCCCATCAGTTAAGAGAGGTGTATATGGTCAAAACAAAAATGAATATGGCATTAAATCCAAAGGTTTGAAAAAATGTCTACTGTAATATTCCAAAATTTTATTACTCCCTTAACTTTGCTGTAAATATGCCAAAAATTGAACCAAAAGGTTTTTATAGAATAATACCAAATAAAGATATTGACAGAATTGCAAACAGTGAAGACCCTGATTAGACTGCTTCTATAGGGGCAGTCTGATGTGGGTCTGCACTGTTTGACCATACCTAATTGTCCCAAAAGTTGGGAATTAATTTCATGGTAATTTCTTGTGGTAATTGTGTTATCTTTCACGACTATTGATGAGGACAGTGATTATTACAATAAAAAAAAGGATACATACACTTTAAATTTATCTTTTCAACCAAACATATGGTGTGGGTAATCAAAAGTACTGTCGCAATGAGACGGTTCTTTTGAGCACCCAAAATATAAAACCATGGTTGCGAATAGAGCTTACACGTTTACAAAATTTTGTTAAGGTTTACACGAATTCCAAAAATCGAAATGATTCCGTTTACACGCAACTACACAGCATTTCTGCACGTCGAATCACGGGTTTGATGTAACTACCATGCAACAACAGACTTCTTTCTTCATAAGAAATGATACCTATGTAAAGCTTTTATATTTGAAACGCAAAAATGAAATCGGTATAAACATCCGCTGTAACTACCAGACAACAACAGACTTCTTTCATCATAATAAATGATACCACTGTAAAGCTTATATCTTTGAAATACAAAAAAGTATCAGATTCAAAGTGACGTATCAATGAGACGGTTCTTTTGGGCACCCAAAATATAAAACTATGGTTGCAAATATAGCTACCATGTTTACAATTTTTGTAAACGTTACACGGATTCCAGAAATCGAATAATACAACTGTAAAGCGTATATCTTTGAAACACACAAAAAATCGGTATATACACTTTAAATGTTTTCATCTATAATATATGTTTTAGGTACTAAAATGTACCGTCTCAATGAGACAATTCTTTTGTGCACCATAAATATAAACCCATGGTTGCAAATGGACTTCCGTGTTTACAAATTTTACACGAATTCCAGAAATCGAATGATACCAATGTAAAGCTTATATCTTTGAAATGCAAAAAAGAAATCAGTATATACACTTTAAATGTTTTCAACCAATATATATCTTGTGAGTACTCAAAAGTGCCGTCTCAATGAGACGGTTCTTTTGAGCACCCAAGATATAAAACCATGGTTGTAAATAGGGCTTCTGCGATTTTGTAAACGTTGACACGAATTCCAGAAATCGAGTGATGCCACTGTAAAGCTTATATCTTTGAAAACGCAAAAAAGAAATTGGAGTGGTATATACGCTTTAAATGTTTTCAACTAAAACATATGTAGTACCATCTCAATGAGACTGTTCTTTTGAGCACCCACATTACAAAACCATGGTAGCAATTTTGCAAATAACCTGTGCATAAAAGCGGGGCATGGTTGCCAATGATTTGTGCATAAAAGCAAAAAATAGGTGTGGTTCGGTAAAACAGTCGAGTTTCCAGTGATTTGGTGTGATCAGGGCTACACGGCATTTCTACACATCGAATCGCGGGCTCGCTGTAACTATCTTCTTTCATCATAATAGATCATACCACTGTAAAGCTTTTATCTTTGAAACGCCAAAAAATCGGTATGATACACTTTAATTGTTTTCAACCAAAAGATATGGCCACATATGCTGTGGGTGCCCGAAAACCCGTCTCAAGAGACTTTTCTTTTGAGCACCCAAAATATAAGGGGTCTGTAGCCTGTAGGTCAGCATTTTTTTTCAAAACTCTGCTTTCAGGGCAGGTAAGTTTTATCTCATTTGCCTATAGGCTGTGAGGATTATTTACGTTTTGATACGACAGGTACCCGTATGATGATCAAAAATATATGGAACATCGGTAAGAAAAAGTCTGCAAGTGCCGGAAATAGACAAACACAAAAACATGGCATTTTCGGGCTTGATTGGGTCCGATTCAGAAATTGGGCACGATTCGGTAAGTTACGGACCCTCCAAATCTAAATCAATTTCAATTTTTTTTTTCATAACATAGACTTAATGATAATGTTTATTTTAAAATAAAACCAATGAACTTTTGACAGACTTTGTCATTCCTTTCTATGTCCCTTCCTGTGGTGCAGGATGATAGCCTATGCACGCCAATAATCACTTGGAATTCGTTAACCCCCCCCCCCCCCCCCAACAATATTTCCCCACCCATAGGCTCAGATTCGAGACCCCTCTCAAACACTTGAAAAGTCAAGTAATCGGCCAAGAAATCTGCATAAATGTCTATACAAATGGCATGCGCGGATCCAGGAATTTTCGTCAGGGGGGTCCAGGTCAATCTGACAAAAAAGCTCTGGCAACGTTTTTTTTTTTAGTCCTCAGCTTATTTTACAGAAGTCAAATGGTTAAATTCAAAGAAAACTATCATTTTTCAAGGTTCCAGAGGGGGTCCAACATTTTCCAGGGGGGGGGGTCCAACTTTTTCCAGGGGGGTCCAATTGCTTATTCCCTATAGAAACCCATATAACTTGTGCTTTTCCAGGGGGGTCCGGACCCCCTGCCCCCCCCCTCTTTGGATCCGCACTTGCATGCATCTTTCGAGTGATTAACAAAGACTCTAGTGGGCCATTGCATGCACACTGTTGTCGATGCTACTTGAACAGAAAAAAAATTGTTATCGCCGCTTCTAATATGAGCACCACAACTTGAATAAGTTGGAAGTTGTATAGATTGACTTTTCTCTGTCGACAGAATCGACAGAGATAAACCTGTCATGATCTTCGCTGAAACGCTCTTGTTGTTTTTGTGGAAAATTAGCCAGACGGAAAAAACAGCAGACAGCAGCCATCTTTGTTTTTTAATCTGGTCATTATTTTCCAATAGGTGGTTATGAAAGCCAATACTGCACCGTGCTGCCGTGTCCGATCTGCCGTGCCAGAAATCTATTTTTACACACAAAAAACATTATTACGTACCTTTTTATTTTGCAAATGAGAAAATATTTTATGCAGAGGATAGAGCAAAAATGAATAGGGAATTGAACCTCTTTGTTCTGTGGGAAATTGGATTTCTGGCGCGGCAGATCAGACACGGCAGCACGATGCGGTATTGGCTTTCATAACCATCACATCACGTGTCAACTTTGACCCCTGCAAGTGACGTATGACCGCATGACGTATGGAAATACACCTTACGACCAATCGTTGCAGCCTTTCTTGTTAGAAGTTGGGAGAATATGAAAACATAGATATCATTCGGAACGCTTCGGTCATCTCCATTCAGTTTGTATTGGAAACCCAATCGATCTAAAAATAGTGACGCGTGACCATGAACGTGACATACACTAAATATAGAAACATTCGCCAGAGGGCGCAGTTCTTTTAGAAAACACACTTAATTCCAAAATTCTCTAAATCTATGCTAAATGAAAACTCATCCTAACCGAGATTATCAATGAAAGCAATATCTTAAAGTAACAGTAAAGAAATCAAGCATGAAAATGACCTCGATTTTTCAGTTTATGCGGTAATTCGTTTATTTAGTATTATAGATATATAACATGTTACAAATACATGTTGTTTTATCAGGGTGGCCAAAGTACGTCACAGTCACGTGACTTCAGTGATATAGTACACATACAATTATTGACAAAAACATTCACTTCAGGTAAGGAAATTGACTCGTATGCCGAGCATACATTACATAGCTAAAAACGGTAAAAGGCAGTTACCCCGCATTGATTTATAGTTTTAAATGCATGTCTCATCTTTTTATGGGCTTCAGGCATTTTCGAGTTTATTCATGAAAACCTTGCTTTTTCCCAATATATGGGACACACACCAACTCCTCCGTGAGTCCAAAAATGATGAAATGGAGCAAACGAGGTCTTCCCAAACAGTGGGAAGGATCTGAATTCTCGCCTCAGGCAATGTCAGCCCAATGTTATAATAATACTGTTTACAGCAAAAACGAGCAATGAAAGTAAAAAGTGATATAGAACACATTGCAATAAAAGTGGATATAGGACACACAATATCATTTTAACAGATCAGTAGATTGAATGTTCATGCTGTCCTCAAACATTTACCTTAGAATAAGCCTAGTGTTTTCATCGATACCATTATTTGGTCTGATGCATATTTGCTTCGATGAATGTAATGAGGGATGTGAAGCAAGTAGAATAGAGAATGGTAAACTGTGCTTCGTTTCATAGATATGAAAATTCTATCGAAAAGGAATAGCGGTGATTGGGTAAACAATGAGTCTGAAGGATAAGTTGTTTATCACATTAACGCCATTCCAGAATTCCATTAGTTTTACATCATTGAAACACAGTTCAATATTCTGTTTATTACATTCCATTTTTTAACAATTATTTTAAGCAAATGCAAAAACAAACTTTTGAACATATACTGAGCCAAACTTATAATGCAAGTTTGTTTTTGTTTGCTTATTTCTTTGTCAATGCGCATGTGCTAAGCAAATCGTTCCATTCAATCAACAGTTCTTTCAGTCAGGCATCTAACCATGTTTTGTTTTTAACACTGGCCAAAAACAACAGTAAAATTTTTCGATGAAGGCTGTTCAGAAAAAATGAAATGCATGGTAATGTTCCAGTATTCGACATGTGACATGCATTTTCGCATCGTAAAATTTATGGATTTTTGTCAAAATTCTTTTTAAAAATACTGACAAAATGTTTTTTTTTTAACTCATTTGCGCGGCAAGTCCGCTAATACAGAATTAAAGAGAGATTTTTAAAAACAGGATTCCGCTTACGGTTTTTCAGAAAACTGAAAACAATTTCAGAGGAAACATGGATTAAAATTTCATCAATTCTAACTCTGAGGCATTTCTTAGCATCAGACGTAACACATTTGAAGCATTTTTGGAATAATTTCCACGGTTTCAGAAATTTATGCTGTATTGATTTTGCATTGAGCTGTATAGGCGGTTTCACCACAAAGGCTTAAATCTCAAGTGTCTGAACTTTAATGCCTATTTTTGTAGCATTGAACCAAGCAATTTTAAAGCGATATCTCTCAGCTCAATGGCCTACCGTTGGGGTATGGGGTTAAATGGATTTATAATTCTTTTGTCCTCTTAAAAGGGCCTGGGACCCAAAAAGGCAGTTTTGGAAAATCATAATAAGGCCAAGGGAACCTTTCCACAGACAGCTTTTTCGCTATGCTGAAAATCTTCCTTATGAGTTGTTAAGCAATATATATCAAATAAATTGTCCTACACCAGTTGGTTGTACAAAAATCAGACCCTTAACGTGTTGAGTTATAAGTTTGGCTCAGTATATTTTGGCAAGAACATTAAAAAACCCAATATGGGATGTAATTTTAAGATCTGAATAACGTCATTAACATTATATTGTGTCATTGTGACTCCAAACAATACTTTTTTGAAATCTGATTTGATGTTGACAGCTTTTCTTTGACGTTTGACATTGTAACTTAATATGAAAGTCATATCATCACGTAATACATTTCAAGATATGAGGAATATCTCACTCAGTGGAAACTTATGGTAATTTAAGTAAGTAAGGTTGCAAAGATCAGGAATCGATACAATCAAGTACCACACCTGACCCAGGATACCAATGGGAAAGTGACAAACTCACAGAAGACACCACAAACGAGAGCCAAGCGGTCAGCCCTTTCCCAGCAGGTGACCACGAAGCACATATAAACAGACGCGCACAAAACATAGCAAACACAAGACAGAACAAAAACATAAAAGATAAGCCATGCATGTAATAAACCAACAGTATCTTAGATAATGATAAAGAACACAAATGTAAAGCGCAAAAGATACAGAACACGCATTAATGACTCATTAAATATATGATTTTTCAATTTTTTTTCAGGCATGGTGAAGAGGAAAAGTCACCTGACTATCAAAGTCTCTAGGTCTAAAAAGAAAAAACTTAGGCTTGGGGGACAAAACAAAACACCACTGATTTCACAGCCCTGTATAAAATGGCCTGGTCTTCTAGATGTTATAGCTTCACCGATAATTAATTAGAAAGAAAAAGCAACGTACCTCACCTATCAAATTGACAGACAGAAAAAGGACATTTGGGTCGAGATCACCAGGTTCTCCGTTCTGTAAAGGAACACCCCATAGACGACAGAACTTTAGGCCGACACCATCGAAATCACCATCAATGAAGCGGTTACGTGGTAATTCTGCTCGTTCGCTGTTTTTATCTGACACATCTGACGATACATATAAAGCAGAGCTATTAGTATTCACAGATGAACCATCAGCTGATGTTCATTTAAATAGTCAGAACAATTGTGATACGCAAGTTCCTCAAAAGTCAGATGCAATGCAGTCTGATTCAATTTCTCAAACTCCACATGAACGAGACATTCAAGAAATGTATGCTATCCTTCCTGATGTACTAAAAACTCTTGAAGAATTAGGAACAAAAAAACCCTTCTTGGATTTTTGTAGACTTGTTCATTCTAACAATTTTCCACTGGATAATATTGCATACCTCCTGTGGGTTGAGGTTCTTAGGTGGTATACAATGGAAAACACATCATCAATGCGTTACAGTGAACAAACAAAAAATTTTGGAAACTTGGATTGAGGATGTTTGGTGGACGATTCATACATTTCATGAGCGGACATAAAAACACCTCTCAAGTGGTCTTGGGTGAATCAGATAAAGGCGAGTTTTCCCCGATAGACTCTGAAATCAATTTTGCTGTTCCATCTGTAGACATTTTACGGAACTTCTCGCTGTATACTGAATCGGAAACACGAGAACGCCCTCCAGGTATGCTGAAAGATACAATGCAGTCTTTGGCCGGTGCTCTCAAATCAAAATCTGCATGTCTCACTTATGATGGGAAGAAAATTAAACAAGGGTTAACAGAACAATCAGGTGATGTAGACATACTAGGTCATGAAGATAGTATGTCCCTTAAGCAGAGACAGGAAGAACTGAAAAGTAAAATAAGTGTTATTGAGAAGGCGATAAATGATCTTGAACACTTAGAGAACTGTGAGGATATAAAAACAATGACACATGAAGCACATTATAGTAGTGTGAGAGCCCTACAATTTGCTTTGAAAGACTTGTCAAGTAGTGTGATTGCCATTCAAGACATAAAAGAGAAAAAGGAATATTCTAAAAAGAAATTAATTGAGCGTGGTGGAGAAGAAAACTGGAGGAAAGGCAAATATGTATTCGCCATAAGTGGTATAATTGCTTTTCTTCATGATATAGATGACTTCATGCAAGGTTTTGGAAAGCTAAGAGAAACTATCTGTCAGTATTTGGCATACATACAGGGCAGCAAATATGTTAGCGGCAATAAATTGAACATTGATCAGTGTGAAAATTATCAAGATATCGCTGAAGACATGTCATCTAGCTCTGAAACAAGACTGGTGAGACAAAGAACAGATGAATGGAGGGCCATTCGTAAAAAGGCAAAACTAACTGGAAGCACATTTTTCAAAGCAATCGGACTTGACAGCTTGCAAAAGGAGAAGGAACACTTTGAAGAAGTGATTTGTCACGTGCCACCGAAGCCTTTTTCTGAAGCCGTACAGGAAATGTTGGACTATGGGACAAAAAATGAACAAAATGCTGTGGCAACATTAGTTGGGAAGGTATTACCAGTTATTGAACCAAGTGTGCGGTTTTATGAGGAAGGTTGCGTTGAGCTAGATGGATCATTCATGGTTGTCTCACCTGACGGTAGTTTGAGAAAAACAGATAGTTTTGAGTCAACTACAGCAGCTATTGAGTTCAAATGTCCTGTAAATCAACTACACAAAAAACTTCCGCCACGGTATCTCTTACTAGACTGGTAGTTATTTTCCAGGAAACATCTAGAAATCACTTTTGGGAGGCCGGATTGTTAATGCAAAGTTATATGCTAGAAACTGTTCAGTAACCTATGCTGAACAATACCTGCCCTGTCTGCACTCCAGAAAATGGCCCTTCTGCAAATTACAGAGATCAAAGGTCACCAAGTGCATTTTTTGCAATTGTAGCACTATATCAATGTGAATAACAGCTTTCGGGTTCATTTTTCAGCTGATACTAGACTTAAAACATGTTAAGAATGTGGATTAATGCTGTTTTTAATGTTTACCAGAAAAAGGAGACAAATTTCTGGGTTTTCAGATAAAATCAAAGCACTAAAAGTACTAAAATGTTAGCAATTGAATGATGTTTGAATTTTTTGTGTTGTCGACGTACCCTAAAATTGATGACTTCATTGTACTTATATATTTACAGACAATTTTTGTTATTAAAGACCAATTCAGGTTAGATTTTAATGACTTAAATTGGAGATATAGTCACTGTTTGTCAAAAAGTAAATGTAATAAGTGGATGTAGGCTGAATACGTTTGTTATGCCTGTGCAAGCATTTATCCTTTTTACAGGTGTCAGTTATTCATTTAAAATGTTATAACAAAACAAGCCATTTGGTGTACATGAACAATTCATGACAGACAAAGTTAAGGTAAAATATGTAAGCATAGTTTTAATCAGTTGTCAACAAACCTAATCCTTGAGAATACCAAAAAGATATGCTAAACTGTTGAAGGCTCCTACCAATTATAAAGGATTGCATAATTTGTGATGTATGATGTTTTGCCAACAACATAGTACGCACTTATAAAATGTTTGGCATCCTAATAGGGAGTACAGTATATGGGAAGCAATGGATCAAATCGTGCATGCCTAAATGCTGATGAACATGACTTTAAGAATATGATCATGTTAATGCGTCAAAAAGGTTCTTCCAGACTTGATCAATCTGACTAAGGTTGGTGTTGTTGCTTCTGATGAAATATCCGCAGTTATACTCAGGTCCCTTGTGTGGGGAAGTGAACAAATAAATGATTTTGAAACAACAGACTGATGCAGAATCTGGAAAGGTTTCATGATTCTATCAAACAGAATAGATCTCGTACTCTCTCTTCAATATATGGTCTAACAAAATGACTTTGCAGACATCAGAGAATAAAGGCTCACCATGAACTTTTTGAAAGACGTTTAGTCAGCAATGAAGCTCGTCGTGATAAAAGCATAAAGAAGAATGCATGTCATTAATTTTCAAATGCCCCTCTGTTTATTGCTGATGCTGGCAGAGGACTCCTTCCCTGTGACAGCAAAACAGACCTGGCTGCTATTTTGGAAGCTGGGGTATCTTATAATAACAATAATTGAGGGTCAAGCAATGATGCACACAGTTTGTAGAAATACCAAAGGAAACGCTTGGCGATTTGTCGATTTCGCATACGATTTCACTGAAGCTACCTGTAGAAATATTGAATCAAGAAAAGAAGTTTGCTTTGATACATACCAGAACCATTCCATGAAAGGTGCAACTAATGGAGATCTGGAAGCCTGAGATCAATACATCATCTGATCAAAAACAGAGATGCACTTTTCTGAAAACGGGGGAGCATTTCATACAATAAGGCCAATCTTGGCGCATCCTTATCTAATGAACTAATGGTCCACACTGGCTCATACCTCTGACTGACAGTGAGTCATGAGTCCTTTTCTTTTTTTTCGTTGTAGCATGTTAGTTAGAAAAAATTGTTTCGTTTTTTGTGATGATGTAGTGCATAAGTAAGAAAGCCTCCATGTGACCTAAACTATTTTCGTGTTATAACAACAGCTGAATCCATGCCACAAATTTGGTGCCAAAAAAATGCCTTTAAGCCACCCTATGGCTTTGGCTACTGTCTATTCTTTATTGTTGCTCCCATAGTTTGTAAGGATTAGTGTTTGGCCCTTGTTCTAATATGCAGTGCATACTCATTAGTTTTACCATCATATCTCTAAAGATAAAAAGAGGTGGTGGCTATTCATTTAGTGTCTTCTTGCTGTTATGAGGCTCCTAGTGGTCTATGTCTCTTCTTATGGTGCTATTGGTTGGTCAGCAGTGTATGATAGTTGTCATACTCACTTACCTCTTGGATGTATGTGGAGATACAGAACTGACAAAAGTTGCATCAGACATATGGCGCGATTTTTGCTCTGTTAAGCCAGATCATAAAGAAGACAGCACAAGGGTTAAAAACCACATCATATGTAGGGTATGAATGATTTTGCATCTGTTGCAAGAACACAGATGAACGTGTACTAAAGTAAAGTTAAGTGTTTGTTTATTATAGTGTCACCCATATTGAAAGGGCCAGCCATTTCTGACTTACGGGACACTTCAACTTGTCACATTTACTTCCCAAATTCCATCCTGTTGCCAGGCTAGGAATTGGTAACCATTCGTTTAACTAGCCGGCGGCTTATCAACCGACTATATCAGAATAAACCCCACTGCCTTAGACACTTAGTTTCGAACCTTTGGCCTTCCTCTACTAATACGGATGCCTTAACACTAGGCTATTGGGACCATTATTATTACCATCCTTTTTAAGAGAATTTTGAGAGTCTTGCAAACAAGTAGTTTCAAAGTAAGAAAGAACGCAAAGATCAGAAATTGATACAATCAAGCACCACACCTGGCCCAGGACACCACATGGGAAAGTAATGAGATTACAATAAAAACATCACACTCAAGAGAACCAATAGGTCAGCCCTTTCCCAGCAGGTGGGCACAAGGCTACAACAAACAGACAATAAACATGACAAACATGAAACACAAATAACAAAAAATGATCCACAAGAAGTACAGCTTTGGAATGGTCAGTAAAACATCTTACTGGAGGGCTTAAACTAGTTTCACAGCGCTAACATCAAGTCTGTCAAGTTCATGAAAGCGAATCAAATACGTTATTTGAATACACTGCGAGAATATGTATTGAAGTAGTATGATAGCATGACACTGTCAGTCATTTCAGAGTATATCACAAACAGAACTCATGGAAGGTAATTGAATTTTATTCACAACTCCTGAAGAATTTAGGTGCTATCAATCTAGCAGAAGAAACTTTATAAGGGCTGAGCATTTATCTCAGAAAGCTCTGATATCATATTCATAAATGAGTTGCCCTCTCGACTGTTTGTCAAGGGATCTAAGAGCCAGAAAAAGGTTCAACATATTTGTAGAGCCCATTACGAGGCAACAGTCTGATAATTGTCTTCTTTAATTTCAAGACAGCAGCTAAATTCACCTATTTAGAATGGGTGGCAGAGAGATGAAGATGGTCGACAATCAAAGCCTCTGTTTGATCCATTCCCACAGGCATGTGGATGTACTTAGTGATGTTCAATCGCGATATGTAAACATCGCCAGGGATGATGACCTGTGCACCTGCATGTTCTTGTGTGGACAGTATGTGCTCAAATTCATATAATGAACAGAGAAATAATGTTAAAGGGACTGTTTACATATGTGACTTCTGTTTGATTAAACTAACGAGATAGGCTTTGCACTCAGTGAAAATCAGGTCAGTCTGGGCATCTGCTTAGACAAATAAACATCCTCTCTGTGCACTTAGCGAATATCCAATGGCCTTCTAAGCTTTCATCGTGCCTTCAGTAAAGATTGTGTTTAGACTGTGTGAATGTCAAGGCTGATTTTGTCAAACAATGGCTCATATTTCAAGGGGTTGTATGTGCAGTGGAATAAATTGAAAGCAGTGATGCTTAAGTTTATAAGATGGTGTACTTTGGGCATAAATATATCAATTGACAATTGCAGTTTATTAAAATTACATCAGTCTCAAACTTTGCAAAGGATATTTGGTCAACATTCTAAGTAACCTGAAAAGAATCATGATATCAGAACTACTGGCTGGTATAAACATATATTTCAAATCGTAAATTAGTTATTGTAGGTTCATTACATGGAGAAAGTGATGCTCTTTTCAGCTTTTATCAAGAATGCATCAATACTTTCAGTACTTTGATTCTTGTTTTTATTAATTTTGGTGCTGAAAGGAAGCACACTACTTTTATAATCTTATTAGTACAGATACACATCATAATGATCATGTACCTGAACTTATCTCAGCTTAAAATCACTTATTGTTAAAAATTTAAGAAATTAAGCATTTTTGCACTCCATGACCTTTGACCTCCGTCCTTACCTTAATAACCAATTGCCAATCTGCAGACAGGCCAAGCATATGTAGAGATTCACATTAAAATTAGCACATGACTGGTCATTTTAACATTGTAACAATTTTTGCATGAAAGAGAACAAATTAAGCACATTTTGCACTCCATGACCTTTGACCTCTGTCTTGACCTTAATAATCAATTGCCAATCTGCAGACAGGCCTAGCTATGTTTCTCAGACATTGGGCAAGCAGAATAACATTGTCTGCATCCATTAACAAGCCGGCCTCCCATGTCGGAAAAAATGAGATTGGACCACCAGACTATACAGTGTCTGGCAGAAATGGAGGCCTTGAACGTTGATAGTTTGTTGTATTTATCATGGAGACCTGATAACTCCTCTGTGTTTAAGTTAAACAAGGACAGTGATTTGTTTAAAAAATGTTATGAGATGGCAAAAAACATTTATGGAAATGAAAATCCTAAAAAACCGACAAAACTACCGAACGAGATCAAGGCTTTTAAAAGAGGAAATAGCAAGAAAGAGCTCAAACGTTGAACTCATAGGACTGTTCGAATCAGCCCTAAATGACACGTCTGTGGATAATGAGTATGTGTTGGAGGCCAAGTCAGTCAGTGCTAAAGACCTTCTATCTGCCTTAAACGAGATAAAGACCTTACAAATTCGTCCTTACAACCTTCGTAGGGAAAAGGCGTCAGAAGCAATTGTTTATCTATGCTGTGATTTAGATAGATTATGGACAAAAGACAGTATTAAATGTTCCCCCATGTGTTGGTTCCCGAAGAGATACTCCCTCAAGACAGAAACTCTCAGAAGTGTTTCAGAGGATGTGCACAACCGTTGTCATGAAGCAGGGATACATATACCAGCTGAATCCTTTGATGGCCAGTGGCATAATCTGGTCGTACGATCTGTAAAGGGACAACCACTAACTGTTCTACAGCTTCAAAAGGATATGTGGCGTGAAGCTGAGCGCACAAAGAAGTCTGATATCATAAATTCTTTTAAGAATCTGAATAAAGTGCCAGAATTTGAAAGAGAACTTGGAAAACTGATTTGCACAAACAAAGGAATCCATTTGCCAAGTTTGCATTCAGTAAGAAGCGATCACTCACCAGTGCAACCTGAAAATGTAGAGTCAAATGACATGAGAACAACACTGTTGGAAACAATTCCAGAGAGCATTCTCCACTTAAATAGTGATGGTGTATTAGAGCTACAGACTGAATTGCTAGCATTCACAGAAGTAGATAAAGACATTGAGATTGACATTATGTCAGCAAACATAAATGATGCTGAGTGGGCCAACGTGCTTTCTAATGACGAAAATCCTGAGGAAGACTCTACAGAGTCAAATCCAACTGTGATTGATGAATCTACTGTAGATGTGACAAGTCAAAATAATGAACCAGCGTCTGATATGTATGCAGCAGAAGACGAATATAAGCTGAATAATACTGATGCTGTTACCCTATTAGCACTTTTAAAGGCAGACAACAAGTGTAATAAAAAGGGTAGATGGAATAATGTTCAGACCAATGAGTTAATGGATATCTTATCATCAACTGATAAGTTGCAAAAGCTTCGAGATTTTGAACTTCGTGTATTAGCAAGGTACATAACAAGAATGTCTGGTGTCAAAGTGAAAGAAAGTGTTAGTAAAGCTTGCAAACTAGACAAATTGACAAGGATCTTAAAACTAGAAAAACCTCAAAGTGACGTTCGAACTGTACGAAGGAAATCAACACCAAGACGTTTGAACTTTCAGCGTCAGTGCTTTTGAAGAAAATGTCAAAACATTCTCTTAACATTGTATATGCAACCTTCATATGGCTGGGTCGATACGAGAAATGGTTCAGTGATTCTCCACTACGAGAAAACCCTACAATCGATGATTCAGGATATCCAGGTATTTGGTTTTATACACCAGAGTTCAGTGAAACACGTCAGCAACTTGAAGTGCGGTGTATTGACTCAACACATTTGTTAACACGTGCCCGCAGAAAATGTTGCAAAGGTGGGCTACATGGACTTCCAAATACACCATGGCTGACTGTTGCTAAGACAAAAACCACATATCTTTCACCAGTAATGATTGAAGAGATCACAGAGCCTATGTCAGTTTCTATGGCTGTAACCCACTTTAGTGAACCAGTCGAAAGAAAAATGAGACAGAATGGTGACATAGATGCTGCAGACCTTTGTCGAGATGTACGCGACTGGTGGAAGAGTGAAGATGATCCTATAATTCCAGCCAAAGAGAGAATAGAGATGCGTAAAAGGTTGAGGAGAAGACTACTTTACCAAGTAGACTTCAGTGTGTTTCCTCCGCCTACAACAAACATGCATGGTTGGCCTCTACAGTTATGGGAGGCTTTATTAGCCAACATAGATGCCAAGTCTCTCTTGTATGCATTGTGTGAAACAGGAACGTACAATGTCAGAGCCTTCAGTTCTATGATGGGGGAAACATTCTTCTCAGAACTAACACAGTATGACAAACAAGGGCATGGTACGGTTACAACAACTCAATTTGGACGGTTCATAGGCATGGCCACTGAGAAGCTGTACACACGCTTGGATCCCGATAGGTAATCCTTCTCATAGTTTCAATTATAAATGATTATATATGAAATTCAGTGTGTTCCATATCATTCAAATATTTGTGCTCTTTATCTTTAAAAATCTACTCCGACTTTCTTCACTTGCAATGTACAAGTTGCATATTATCATTTTATCTCCAGATCACCGTTTGTCAGAACAAGGCAGGCCAACTAAGCTCTTACGTTTGCCAGGAAGATATTTAACTAAATTTTAATTCAAAATATTTTCAAAATACGCTATCTGAGACAAGAAATCACACATAAATTTATAGCAAATAAGCAATACTTTTATATTTATTTTTTTCAAATAATTGTTTGCTGCGATAAATCGAGCTCAACAGAGAGACTAACAGGCAGGTTGGCCTAAAATAATACTTGCAAGTGTGCAAGCTCGCCTTAAATGTATTTAATTTCAATTTCAGAACATTTTCCTACAGGACCGCAAGAAGTACAGTTTATAAGCTTGTGGATCAGGACACCATAACATCATGTCACAGAGACGAACAGCTTCAGCAAGCGGAATCGAAGTTTGCTAATGGGGAAACGATCATAAGATGGATCAGAACCAAGTAAGCATTTTTTGCACCCAAGCACTGCCTTTTATTTGTCAGTAATAGCTCACTGAGGTTGGCTTAAACTGGTTGCAGAGATCCCCAGCCTTGCCCATAGCTTATTCGATGGTACATCGTGTATATAGCATTAAGTTATTGTTTTGCCTTGACCTCTTGAGGTTCAAAGACTGAATGAGTCTACATAGTGGGAGGCGCCTGTAGGTGGGGAGCAGATACAAATAACTGGTGCATAATATTGAAATTGCATTAAGCAAACATTATTGAATTTTCGCGGCTGTAAAAATGAAAAATTTTGATAATTTTCATTTATTTTGGCCCAAAATATAGATTGTGTGTACATGTTAGAACTGCCTAAAACGTATCGTCTCAGTGATGTGTTTCTTACAAGTACCCACAATCTATGTTTAAGAGCAAAAATAAGAAAAAATGTATTTACAGCCCTGTGGACCCCAGTTTTACTGTACAAAAGTGGGATGTACGGGGATGTACGTTACATGGACATTTTAACATGATGATGCTTTCACGTGATTATTTATACCCTTGTAGAGATCACTTTTTCGACAAGCAGGAAAGGAAACGATTGAGAGGAAAGAAAAAGGAGGCAGTTATTTCATTAGAGAGAAATGCTGTAGAGAGAGGTACGCTCGGGGTTAGATATGAGAAGGGAAGAGGGAATGAATCTAAATTGCTACCAACAGACAGAATGGGGCTCGATGTAGACGAGGAGGGATATGTTTGCACTTAAGTGAAACATAACTTAAGTTCAGTGATTAATTCAGGGGAGTTTTCCTGCCAGTGTTTAAACTTTTAGTAGGGCCTGGATATATTTTTACTTCACACCTGGCTTTCGACATAACATTAAAGGCAACTTCATGCATTGTATCCTTTTTGTAAAATACGTTGGTGTGAACGTCAGTGCATATAGTATTTTTGCTTTCACATTTGCATACTTACATGTCATACATATAAACATAGGATCATATAGGCACTGTGTAATTTATGGAGTGGAGCCATGGAGTGGAGTCTTGGTGTGGCATGTTGGAGTTAAGTTTTGGAGTGGAATGGAGTCAGAGTTTGTGTCTTTGTTGTTCATATCGCTTTTTATAATTTAATGTGTTGCAAAAGGATTCTGAGTTTTCCTCATTTTATATTGTCTTGTTTATAGCGTAAATGTTGTAAAGAAAGGGGTTGACAGTGTGGAACACAAACTCTGGTTTCTTTCCACTCCAAAACTTCATTCCAACATGTCACTCCATGGCTCCACTCCAAGACTCCACTCCATGACTCCACTTCATAAATAACAGTGCCGATCTTATCCAAGTACGTTCAGGTATGTATGTTCATGTGTACATATATATGCGATAAAGCTCCCTGAACTGAAGTTTTTTTGTTTTCTGTTTTCATTCCTATATATTCGTATAATCATTAATTGAGACAAGCCATGAGCAAACATGCTTTTGCACATGCGAAATCAAAGACACAGATCAGCTGTGCGGTAACCACACAGCTGCTGATCAGTGCTTTGGATAGTACCATCTCCCAAAAAGTCATGCCTTTAGCTATCTTCTGTGGTTGTGCAGCCCGGTTTGTATCGCACGAGGTCAGATACCCCGAAGACAGGTTTTTGGATTGTTAGAAATGTGAATGAAATACATGTATTTGTGGAGTCTAATAAATAAAAAGGCACTGGCTAGCCGTACGGCCCCGTGCGACTAACCAATAAAGGCTAAACGTACGGGCCATATGGCTAGCCAATATAGGCTAGTTGTACGGCTCCATACATATAGTCTTTCCTATGGGAATTGTCTAGCCCCATGGCCAGGCACGTAGCTAGGCTAGGATATTACAGGTCGAACTTGATTAGCGTGGACTTGCGTCACGTTTTTATGACTAGATATATAAATATAAATGAAATGCCTGCATCTGTCCAATCTATTGAATAAAGTAACATAAAGTGACCAACTACGTAAGTCCACACTTATCCAGTTCGATACGGAGACAGATGGTAGACGCCGGAACATGGGTATACTATAAGCTCATCTATGAGCATATGGTTCAGGTGAGTGGTCACAAAGATCAAATATTTGTATCATCTTAATGTTTAAGCTTTGCTCACATTATGAGCACATATTTAAAATGGGGTCATGAAAGAAAGAAATAAGACAAAATACAAAACATTAATCATATTCAATCAGATAAAAGAGCTTCCTGCTCAGTCGAAAACAAAGTAGAAAATGTGTATTTCAATATATTAGAAAATGTAAAATTATAAAACTAAAACAGAAACAAACAACCTGATTCACAGACTAGAAATTGCAAGGGCGCAACTTACTTACTACTCAAAATTCGTTAAGGATCAAACATTTCTATATGATTGTTGGATATCCTGCGAAATCTGATACCCAAAATTTGATTATAGTTATGTCGCACAACTATGACTATAAATGTGATAACTTTTTTAACGTTTTTACAAGTTGTTCTCCCAAACACCTCGTCTAGAATTTACAATCGTGACTGATTGCTTATTTGTCTAATTTTGCCACATGACTACCCTCATTTTTGGAGTTCTATAAATGTGAGTTTTACTTTTCAAAGGTACAAGCCTTTCAATTGTAAAAAATATTTCTGCAGTCAAATGCACCCATGAGAGGCGACAAATGATAAAATTAGACAGTAAAGCAACTAGACACAATTGCTAATTTTAGGAGGTTTTGATGCGAAAACAACTTGCAGAAAACGCTAACAAAGTTTTAAGTCTTTAAAGTTATAGTTATGCTACATATCTGTTATAAAATTCTGGGTATTAGATTAGCAGGATATCATGCAAACACAAATAAAAGTTTGATCCTCATCAAGTTAAAGAGAAGTATATTCCCAATAGATTGCGCTCCCTGACGTGGCACGAGAAAAAATGTAAATCATATCTGAATGCTTCCTGCTCAGCTGAAAGTAAAAATGATTATAAAAATAAGAAATAATACCATTGGATTTTTATATATGCATACTGCCCAATCAAAATCACGCCAGCACGTGACGCTACAACACAATAGCACAATAGGTAAACCACCGCTATTAGGTCACTGTATCGCCAGGTGGTAAGCAATGACCCGGTATCTAGTAGAGCTAGCTGAGATGGAAACCAGTTCGGGTTTTTGACGATACAATGACCTATTAGCCATGGTATACCATGTCCTGGGATATCAATGTGTTTATTTAGTATGCGCCTTCACATGGTGTACTCCTCGGACTTAAATGTTTTGTCACAATTGGTACAGCTGTATAACTCAGTTGAATGTTTCTTGGAGTGACGACAAAGATTAGACTGGAATCGGAAACGCTTTAAGCAGATTGGACACTGGTGTCGTTTGCTCTCTTCATCGTCAACATGCATTGTTAGGTGATCCACCAATGCCCCCTTACTCTCCGCCTTAAACCCACAAATGTCACATTTGTACTTAAGCTTGCCTGATTCTCTGGCCTTGTGCCTTCTTAGATCTGTTTGTAGAGCGAAACTCTTATCACACACATCACACACATATGGGCAAGTCTCTGTGTGCTGATGACATTGGCGGCGCTTCAATGTACCCTTCGAGAAGAAGGTTTTGTTGCAGCATGAGTACAGACCCTGTTTGGAGTGACGTAACTCATGCTGCCGTAGTGAGCTTCTGTTTCTAAACGCCTGCCCACACACTCTACATAAGACAGGATCCATAGATCTGAAAGTACAACAAAAGAATGGTAAACTTGAAAACTTGTGATTTGACAGATATTTTTGAATGACAGGTATTTTTGAGTGTGTCCTATATCCACTTTAATTGCAATGTGTTCTATATCACTTTTTACTTTCATTGCTCGTATTATTATAACATTTCGTGATCAAAATAGGGCTGACTTTGTCTGGGGCGAGAATTCAGGTCCTTCCCACTGTTTGGGAAGACCTCGTTTGCTCCATTTCATCATTTTTGGACTCACAGAGGAGTTGGTGTGTGTCCCATATATTGGGAAAAAGCAAGGTTTTCATGAATAAACTCGAAAATGCCTGAAGCCCATAAAAAGATGAGACATGCATTTAAAACTATTAATCAATGCGGGGTAACTGCCTTTTACCGTTTTTAGCTATGTAATGTATGCTCGGCATACGAGTCAATTTTCTTACAGTACCTGAAGTGAATGTTTTTGTCAATAAATGTATGTGTACTATATCACTGAAGTCACGTGACTGTGACGTACGTTGGCCACCCTGTTTATGCATATGGAAATCGCTTGAAACAGTGTTTTTGATTGCCATTTGTCGCCAATCGGGCGACAAATGGCAATCGAAAAATCGGGCGACAAATGGCAATCGAAAACAATGTTTCCAACGATTTTTGATCTACGTTTGCCGATAGTTTAATGTTTTTTGATTGCCGCTTATCCGGTGTACAACTTTTAAAAATATACATCTCGTCTTTATTGCTTCTTAAAGATAGACAAATGAGCCGCGACATGTGATTTCCAACAATGTAGCATTTTGAGATGAATAGACTCAGACGAGCCTGTGTAGCCTTCTTTTAAGCTTAGAAACTACATATTTTGTTCGCTCAGTAGCTTAATATTCATATAATATTCAAGCGACAAGCAAAGGCTCTGATCAGCCTGTCCGTATGCGCATGCTGGTCTGAGCCTTTGCTGTTCGCACATACCACATTTATTGGAAATCTCATGTCGCGGCTCAAATAATATTGGTTAAAAAGATGCCATTGTGGGGCTTGGGCTGCTGTTACCGGAATATGAAGACCGGGGCACGGAATTACACTGCCTCCTTAAAGTTATTTTTTTCAGGATGCGAAAAATAACGTTTTAAACTGATTAAAATCAAAATAGATTCATTTTTTCTGTAGATCACAATGGTATCTTTGACCACAAGTACTGCATCTATCCAGGCAATTTATTTAGCATGTTGAACTATCATTACTTAACTTAAATCTCCCTTAACTTTAAAGAGGCATTGTAATTCTGGGCCCTGTACTACTATGTAAAGTTTAAAAACGTTAAAAGATAAAATAACAGAACGGATTACCACCGAAACTTTAATATTTCACGGGTATTTGTTATATGATTTATTTAGTCCACCTATACGAATATGCAGTGAAAATCCAGATAAGCTTACATGTATACTAATACTTTTAAGAATGAACTGACAACAGACCAAAAAGGTAAATTGCTTTAAAATACGTGTGGTATGCAATGGCGCAAAGAGAACAGCTATAAAACGTATGCAAACTGTACAGGGTTCATTATTATGGTTTTTATTTTGTTTGATTTTATTCTTAACATCCCAGTCAACAAATTTCCAGTTATGTCGGTGCATTTAACTAAGATTAAGATGCGCGGATCCAGAGAGGGGGTGGCGGAGGGTCCTGACCCCCTCCCTGGAAAATTGGAAACCTTTGGGGCTCTTTAGCAATACTGGTTCAGATCCCCTGGAAAATCAAAAGCTACCAAGCCAGCATTCAATATTGGGTAATTATCTCCCCGCCAGCGTTTTGCTGTTGGGCTGATGATGGTCCGCTTTTAGTGGTATTTTTATTCCTCACTCCATTCATCTAAAAGAAAAGTGTGTCAGAGTTTAGTTGGACTTTGTCTGACAAAATTTCTGGATCCGCGCATGATTAAGCGATAATAACAACATCATATGAGATGTTTTGTTGTATAATTCATGTGCATTTTTCTCACTAATGTTTTACAAAACCTAAGAAAGCGTATCAGTGCAACGCTACTAGAAGGCGGTACAAGACATGGACATACCCTATCCCAGCGAGCACACAATGTCGAGCAACCATCGGCCCACCAGCGAAATGCCATTCAAATGTTTTAGATGTTGCATAGCAAAACAGGAAAAAGGGGGGGGGGGGGGAGGGAGTTTGGGACCGGCTAGAGAGCCTCGGTGAAACCCATTTAAATTTTGTGGTGTTTTTTTTGCATGTGTTGTTTTTTTACGGTTTGTGGGGGGTGCGGGGGGGGGGGGTAAACTGTTGGTATAGTTTGTTTCATTGAATAGAATCCTAAAGGGCGGTGCAACAGAAGGGTGTTTCAGTGGACTAGGTGAGTTGCATGTTTCAATGGATTTGATCAGGGTATTTCAGTGAACTGAGCGGTCTGAGTGCTTCCCTGGGCTGGGCAGTTTGGGTGTTTCAGTTGCCTAGGGAGTTTGGGAGTTTCCATGGGTTGGCTGGTTTGTGTATTTCAGTGTACTGTGTGCGTTTGGATGTTCTGTGGCGATTCAATAGACTGGAGGTTATGGGTGTTTCAATTGTCTGGGTGGCCTACGTGTATATATTTTTGGATCAAAGGTTTACTAATCATGTACACGTGGCAAAGTTTCCTCGCATTTTGACACTCCATTTACACAACAAAATGCGCCTCAATGTGAACCTGCATTTTGTAACCCTGTTCTTGTTGTTAATACACTGCGTTGCCAGGTAAGATAACGAGTATAGATATGGCACATGTTCTTGCCTTCTTTCAGGGACCATGCCCTCGCCCCCACCCCACCCAGCCATCATATCCCCTTCCTATATCAAGCATACTGGTTGCACCAAAAATGTATAAGTGCAGACTTTAAATAAATATATTTCCAAGACTCACTAGACGAAAAAAAAGAAATGACACCGACTGAAAATGAGCGTTTTTCACAACACATCACAACTGTAAAACCTCTCAAATTCCCTTCTCTATTTCGCCCCCATGGTAGTCTTCCATTTGTAGCATTACATATCTTTTTTTTTTGTATCATGGCATGCTTAAAATATATCAGTTTCAGGCACTAATTGTGCGGCAGTTTGTATCAATCTCCGTAATCAAAACCACGGTCACTCCGATAGCAAGCATGTCAGCTGTCAAGTTTCCTCTGAACATTTTGCTAACCGTCAAAACGATATCAACGTAAGCAAATTTCAAATATTGATGTTTTAATAGCATTTTGAGACACGACTCTTACAAATCATGCAGAAGAATGATATAGAATTGTGGCGACACAAGCAAATTGTGTCAAAGGTTGATGTAAATCCAGCTATGATCAAACGAATAGCATTTTTTCATTGAAAATTTCACAATCGTCGTTTGAAAAGTCGCCCAGGGTCCTAAGGACATGGGTCAAAAACATTTAACACATTCCGAGTCCTTATCATTCAATGTAGAAGCAACCTGTTTGCTGCTTTCGTCTCCAAGAAACTTTCTTTAGGAAATAAAAACGGATAAATACAGACCTTGTCCATCCACAATCGCAATGTTTACCTCCGATAGCCAACACCCTCCGAGATCTTAATACGCGGTTTACCTGGGTGAAGGTAACTTATGGAGTTGTTTCTAAAAAGGAGCTATAAATTAATGTTCAAATTTGACGTTTATTTTCGAAATATTGAAGTAATCGATTACCTTTAATTAAAAGGCTATAAACTCTTTGGTGATATGGTATCATACACGCCACAGTTTAAACATAACATTAATCAAAACGCTTCATTCAACTGTGCAGAAAGGTGCTGGAAGCTGTATGTACCCATGTGACGTCATCAGCAGCATCGCGTAACAGTGCAGTCAAATTAACGACTGATTTATACCAATTCTGGGTTGCACATTAAAACCTGCGAGTAATTTTCAATCGCATATACGGTTTGCAAGAAAAGAGCAAAAATATGGTGATGCGTTTTCAAAGTCCTCTAGTATATAAGTGTTAATATGTAATTGCCTGTTATTCTCGCTAAATAATGGGTCGTTGTCAGTTATACGCGAAAGTATGTGCACAAAGTACTGGATAACCCCTTGTTCAAACTTGCCCAGGAAAAAGAATAGAAAGTGTACTGACCATCCCGACATGATCATAGCTGTTTATTGGGACGTAAAGCAACAAACCAAACCAAAAAACTAAATAGTGCTAAGAGTAATTTACTAATACTACGTATTATACAAGGATCATCTGCGCCCATTAGCCTGGCAAACTTAAGAGATGTATTCAAGAGAGGGTCGTTTTAGATTTCAAATACATATCAATTAAAATGACAGGTTTTTTTTCTTCAAGTGTAGAACATTTAAGTAAAAAATGCATTTCTTCGACTTCAGCACTATGCAACTTCCAAATGCCTTTTATCATCTTTCTTTTTCAATTTCTGAATCGTGTGACATCATTCTGATTTGGCATTAAATTTGTCTCTGTTTTGGTCAAGTATCTGCACGTGTTTTCTTATTATGTTTCTTTCAAATGTTATATAAGTTCCTAATTAGTTACCAGCATGTTTTTGTTTTCTTTGATTATAAAATAAATGATTATTCCAAGTAAGTAAGGGTGCAAAGATCAGGAATCGATACAATTAAGTACCACACCTGACCCAGGATACCAATGGGAAAGTGACAAACTCACAGTAGACACCACAAAAGAGAGCCAAGAGATCAGCCCTTTCCCAGCAGGTGACCACAAAGCACATATAAACAGACGCGCACAAAACTTAGCAAACACAAGACAGAACAAAAACATAAAAGATCCACAAAAGAAGTACCGCCTTGGAACGGTCAGTCAAACCTTATTATACACAGATTGTAATTTATTTATTTATAACTGCCGTTTAAATTTAGCTTTGCTTAATACAAAACTATTTAAATCTAAAAACTTCAAGATGGTTTTGACACATCGTATCCAAGATAACTTGTCCTGGTCATGAGCAGCAGAGGGTTCCTTATAAGCATTCCTTAACAATATATCATCACATATACATTTTAAATATCTTAACATGTTTACAGCAATTGCTGACATGAAAGGATAGCGACCAGTCTCACCGACCAATGCAAATTTGTGGCATTCATAATTATACCCCAACATTATTGCATTTTTAAGTGCATTTTTTCCAAGCCAGACTCATTACATAAGAAATCTTAAGCTGAACATTCATTTTTTTTTATTTGGAATGAGTCCCCTATATTTCATTACCATATAAAAGAAATGGCTTTAATGTATGGCCAAAGACATGAGAAAATATAATGTTAGGGTTTACGTTGTTAAATGCTGTACATAATTCAAAACATGCTTTTAAGCCTCTAGTATAGACGTAATGAACCAGATGCGTGAAATCAAACTCCAAGATGGATATAAAAGTGGACATTTTCAATTTGAGAAGCATTGTAGAAGAACTTTGAAGTATCAGGTTTGGTTGCAATCATGTTGATGAAGAAGAGAGAGCTGATTGTTTTGCTTTTATTGTTTTTCTGACATCTTGTTACTGTTAATGCTCTGTGACTCTTCCTCATGGTACCGTGGGTTGGTCTGCAGTGCATGAGTGTGGTATTTCCTGATCATACTCACTTACTGTTTGCTAAATACTTTGCATTGAGATTTTCCAAATTTACTTCTAAGCCCCCTAATAAGAAATATGTCTTTAAGGAGTCTAGTGATCTCTGATCTCTTCTTTTGAATAGGAGAGCAATACAATGTCGTTAGCATATAAAAGACAATTAAGATTTATGAATCCTATGGGAATTCATCAGCTGTATGCCGTAAAACCGGTGGTAAATCATTAATAATAATTAAACAAAATAACGTAGACTTCGATCACCGCCTTGTTGCATACCTATGTTTGATGGGAAAAAGGTGAGAGTTTATCGTTGCACCTTACACATAATCTTTTTGGGAATACATATTTTGATAACATGATAAAAACGAACACCTACACCAGATAATCTTAATTTGAAAAGAAGGCCTTTATGTCACACAATGTCGAATGCCTTTTTGAAATATACATAACATGCAATTTCCTTACTTTGTGTATATTTATGGATAAGTGTTTTTTATCAAAAACATGTGATCACTAGTTCTTTTACCTTTACAGAAGCCAATTTGTTCAACACAATTTAACTTCCTTGAGTTTAGATAAGAGGAGAGGTGATTACTTAAAATTTTGGAAAATGCCCCATAAATTATTGGGTTCTTCTTTCACTTTTTTTTAAAATTAGGCTCATGAAGCTTTTTGACCTTGCTAAGGGATATTTCCAGTTGATAGAATATTATTAAGTATTTTTTATTAAGGACTGTATTATTGTTTTTGATGAATATTAAACATTTCATTTAGCAAAGAATCCAAACCAGAACTTTTGTTGTTTTTAGATTAATTGAAAGCAGCTAGTACTTTGAGTATTTATTTTAAATTCTAGTTCTCATTTTTTTTATTTTCCTAGATTTGTGAAATCAGCATCTAAAAGTAAGTGAGTATGATCAGTAAATACCGCAATCACATACTGCAGACCAACGCACAGCAACGTGGGGATAAGCCACAGAAAATTTACAGTAACGATATATATGTAAGACAATAATAGCAAAGGACCAGCTTTCTCCTCCTCTTCAAGATAATTGCAAAACTAGAATATACACACAGTAATGCATAAAAAATGAAGACAAACACAGAACTCCCACAAGAACTGGGAAGTTCATTAAACAATAGATCAACAACAACAACAGAACCACCTTCTTAGAATGGGAAGCAGCCTAAGCCATCGGGGAGGGGGGGGCTTAAATGCATTTTACTAGCGCTAAATCTTCGCCTTAGATTCGGTTGTTGTTAAAACACAAAATTGTTTAGCTCGCATGGAGGCTTCTTAACAAATGCAATGTATCATCACAGAGAAACAATCAAATCAAATTAACACATTATGAGAAAAGGGCGGCTCATGACTCACAGATAAAGAAAACCTTAAGTTGAGCTAGTCTACCCGTGGATTGTTATATTTGGTGGTATCAGAGGTGTTAAACTCTTTGAAATAAGTATACTACTTTTCATCTGAAATTGGATCTACATTAGAGGCTTTATCAGCTTTTTTTTTTAATTTTTACCAAAGAGACCAGTATGCTTTGGGGTTGTTATCATACAATGAATCAAGGGCTGAAATTATCTGTTCTCTTTTTTTCTAATTTTATTTTCATGTGTTCAAAATATTTTACAAATATATAAGGTAATACAATAGCATTTTCATTTTTGTAAGCAACATCAAACAAACAGTTATACCAATATTTTGAGGCTATGGGTAAAATAATCAGTAATTTCGTTCGTAAATACAAGTAAAATGGAGATAATCAAAAGTACAAGACAGAGCTTTATTCTGGTAGTCTTGAAAAAGTGTTAATATTTTGACCACAGCCTAAAAACAACAAACAAACAAAAACAAACACCCCCTCCAAAAAGTACTAGTGAAAAGTGAAAAATATAGAAGCTGTGAACCTTTAATCTTATTTTATTTTTATTTTTCGCTACAACGCTATGGTCTTTATAAGACGTGACGCGTGCAGAGAGAAAAAAGAGAATCAGTCGTTAAAATATACTTGCCCTTTTACAAAGAATAGACTGTTCATACCTGTTTCACAAAAGCTGTCCCTTATGATTTGCGTCTCTGGTTCAATTATAACAAGAATATGAGTAAAGTGCGTAAACAGCAGCTATTTGTTCTTCTGAAGATTATAGTGCATCTTATAACCGCGTATATACATAGTGTATACAAGCCACCTGAAATTCTGACGCTTCAGTAGTTTCCATATTTATCTCGTGCAGACAGCTTACATACATGTATGTACTTTCTTGTTAAATGGAACATATATGATTTATGCATTAGAAAATGGAATTCGTTGGGGTAAGTGCGTAGTTAAGATATTCATACGAATCAGGTGGCATGTTTAGTTTATGTTTTGCCCATTTAAACTGAATGGAACTTGCACATTTGTAAATTGGCCGAGTCTTTTTCCTTTTTTACGGGTGTTGAACTTTGACATTCTTCCATCCGAAATGCGTAGGGGGTGTCTGGTTTGTGTAATCTGTAACTCCAACAGTTTTCATTCCTTTATATTCAAACTTTGCATAATGATTGTTCATACATTGAAAATGTGTATCTCATTTTTTTTGTATTAAATTTCATGACTTTTTTTATTTTTGGGGGCCTTGAACTACGACTCTTTTTCTGTAAAATGCTAAGCGTGTGTATGGTTTGTGTAATCTGTAACTCCAAAAGTTTTCATTCTTTAATATGCAAACTTAGCATAATGATTATTCTTACATTGAACATGTGTACCTCTTTTTGTGCACATTTGATAATTATTTTCTATTTTTTAGGTCCGTTGAACGTAGATATTTTATCCATCCGAAATGCTTAGGGGTGTCTGGTTTGTGTAAAAGGTGACTCAAGCAGTTTTCATTCCTTCATATTCAAACTATATACATTATGATAGCTCGCACATTAAACATGTGTGCATTCTATATTTTATGCACATTTGATAATATTTTTCGGATCGTTGAACTAAGGCATTAATTACGTCTACGCCACCTTTGTAGTGCTTTCATTGTTTATTTGTGTGTAATCTGTAATTCAAACAGATTTCATTCCTTTAAATTCAAACTTTGCATAATGAATGTTCACACAAGATGTGTACCGCTGACGCAGGTCCAGAGCAGAGTTTGTTCTTGTTGTTTTAAGCACTTCTAGGTGGTTCGGTGACTCTCTACCTAGTTAATTGTGATTTAGAATAGGGAAGTGTATCTAAGTAGAGCACGCAGTCTGCAAGTCGTAACAAGTTTATAAACTGACATTCAATAGATGAGATATTGGCTTATTGCATGTGCAATAATGGTAAATCTTAGAGACAGACTTCTTTGTGTCTTAATATATACTTAAGGCGGTAAATATTAAAGACAGGATCGACGAAACGTTAATTTCGGCCAGAATAATAAACGATCCTACTCTTTGCCACGAGATGACGTGTCCTTAAATAACACATATGACTGCGGCTGAGCGACAAACTAGATAATAAAACGGGCGGTGCATAATAGGATGTTCTCTGAAAGATTTAAGACCTCGGGACACGTTCAAAATATGAAACATGTGCACTTGCGCACAGGCCCTGAGGTTATAAAACTTTTTTTACACTCAACTGAGCACGAAATTTCAACTGCTCATAAAACTAAACTACCGACATATAACGAAGTTTCTTGCTTTAAGTCCCTCAAATGTTGTATTTATCATGCTAATAACTGTTAAAATCAAATGCCAACAATTTTTGGCATTATAACATTTATTAGCAGGATAAATTTCGTGCTCAGCTGAGGTGAGCATGAAAAAAGTTTATAACCTTGGGGTCTGGTTTCATATTTTGTACTTTTTACGCGAGTGTGATGACACAATTTAACGAGCACCCCCATTTTAAGAATGTTATGGGTTTGAACATGTTCTCAGCTCATTCCTTTTAGGTTTGATAAAGTGAATCTGGCCTTGCACTGTACTATTGCAGAGAACTGCACACCCACCAACCTAACTGATACCACCCGGAGTCACAGTGCTGTGTCCGTAGAATTCCCCTTCTTAGTACGGGTTCAACCCAGAACGACCTGCATTGCAGCAACGCTAAGAGTAAATAGATGATCTTACGTAGAGATAAGAATTTTAAAAATACTTTACATGAATTTATACCGTTTAATGGCTGGGCTCGGTGAGACGTCGATTAACAGCTGCGCTAGTGCGATGTTATATAGCATATGGCAACTATATGGCAGCTATACAGTCCTGTTCGATTCGGTTATTGTGGTAGAAGATTTTTGTCAAATAATGAGCTCTCATCAGCAGATTCGGAGAAGACATTAAAATGTCCCTTAACCCATTAAGCCACTACTTTGGCAGCCTTGTGATTTTAAACAATCCGAATTGTTTCAGTAAGTGAATAATTTACTGCCATATTATGTACATTGGTTTTCGAGATGATTTTAGTATTTTATAGATATAAATTAATGGAACCACGCATGCCTCTTTCAGCCATGTTTCTTCAGCCATGTTTCCAAAGTAGCGAATAGAGTTACCATTACGCAGATATCAACATATTAAACAGGAACATGAACATTTTATTCGAAATAAGCGCCATGCGCGGATCCAGGATTTTTCGTCAGGTGTGTGTGTGTGTGTGTGTATGGGGGGGGGGGGTCCAGGTCAATCTGACAAAAAAGCTCAACGTGTTTTTTGTGTGTTTATTTTTAGTCCTCCGCTTATTTTTTCACAAGTCAATTGGTTAGCTTCAAAGAAAACTCATTTTTCAAGGTTACAGAGGGGGTCAAACATTTTCCAGGGGGGAGGTATTCAATTGCTTATTTCCTATAGAAACCCATATAACTTATGATTTTCCAGAGGGGGGGGGGGGTCCAGATCCCCTGTCCCACATCTGGATCCGCACTTGAGCGCTTCTTGGCAAAGTTTTAATCATCGTTTTAGGGACAAAAAGGTCCACTGGTCAAGTGCTGTAAATCATTTTACTAAATGCCTTTTACCAAGGATATCAAACTGATTGTTATTCTGCTTTAATTGTTTTATCTACAATATAATTCAGAGCCCACCGAGGTACACAGGTGGTGTGTTTTAGATGAAAAGTTTTGTTTGCATAGTGTTATTCTTGTGGTTATCTTCAATTTGATATGCAGCCTGACAAGTTTCTGAAAAAAAAAAGTTTTGAATTCTTATTCTACCCAAAGGTCAGTGGCAAATTGTGTCCTTTCATGTTGTTCTGCTTTTCATTCACTTTAATTTGATATGCAACATGATCTGTTTCTGGAAAAAGTTGATTTATGTTCCGAGCCTGAACCCCATCCAAGTCCATCCAAGGGATCAGATCTGATCGTGCCTTAATATAAATCTTATACTATTACATGAAATAACAGATAGGGATCCTGGCAAATACCTCAGTACATGGACTTATTTCCAGGCGCATGTTTAGACGATATGCTATTCGTTGAAGTGTTTTAAATGTAAACTGTTTTAGTTATATAAATACGTACAACCAGGCAACTAGAAATTTAGCAATATACTCCCATGAGACATCTCAAGATAAAGTGTCAGAACCATAAAGTAGACAGTCTATTATTGTCAACCAGGTGCATGAAAAACTACATGAAAAGTTGTTCATTTCTACATGCTCATTTCTTTGAATAAATAAAATGAAAGAGGTTGAGAATTTGTTTCAAAAAGCCTATGCTGAAAAACTAATTTATTGAAAATACATATGTTGTAGGTACACATTGGAATTGCCTCATAGAGGCAATTACTATGTGTACCTACAACATATGTTACTGAAAATAAAGAAGAAAACATTTTTGGAAATTTACAGAATCCAAGTATCATGTCCATTGTCTTTACCTCATTTAAACATCCCAAACTGCCAATCAGTATCAAAAAGCCTGTCACTCTACTGCAAATCGTTTATATTTGCATGACAGCTTTAATCTCCAAATTCGAGTTCATGAACTACCTTTTTGCTAAATAGCTAGTTGCGTGGATGTAAGCACTGCATTCAAATTGCTTTGAAGTTCTTAAGTAACAGTGCACTTTACATTCGTTTTACCTTTCCACACAGGCCATCATCTGCATTAACTTGTCAACCAAAAGTGAAGACAAGTATTATACGCTGTGACGCAGAAGCAGTAGCTCTATTGACTTTTTAAATTATCTTCTTGCCGCTGGGTGATTATCAGAGTGTGTCTGTCATAAAGTGGCACGCTTGGATATAAACCAGTCTGGAGATTCCAGATTTATGAGCTATTTATTATGACAAAGCTGGTTTTGTAAACGAACAATTGTGGAAGATTGACCAAAGCCAGATCGAACCGAAAAATTAGATTACAAACATCTTGATTAACAATCACCCTCTTCGCTGCAAAAAGGCAATTTCGCTGCACTAGCGCTAAATAAGATAAAATATGTACATTTTGGAAAGCCAAAACTGTCTTTTATACACCGGTGGCTGTCTTATCAATGGTCAGTCAAATGATCTGTCATGACGAAAGTTTTCTATCTTAGATTCAAAGCAAAAGTCCTATCTAAAGAGGACCTTTTTGTGTGTTTGACAAACTTTTTTCATGCTTCATTAAACAAAAATACATGTATATACAAAGTCTCATGGGCATTTCAGAGGTCTCAAATGTCTGTATATACACCATTGGACGTTTTTGTTAATCTAAGTATAAATTGGCCAATCAACTAACACCTTGTTGATTGAAAATTTGGCTTTTGGCAAGTATAGTGTGGTTATCTTACAGAGAGTTATAAGCATTTTGAGAATGAATTAACTAGCTGCTGATTGGTGTATGGAGGTGGCTGTTTTATGCAGCGACAATATGAGCCACAACATGACATTTCCAACAATGTGGTATGTCCCACCAGCAAAGGCTCAGACCAGCCTGCGCATATGCGCAGTCTGATCAGAGCCTTTGCTAGTCGCTTGAATATTCTATGAGTGTTAAGCTACTGACTGAACACCATTAGGAGTTTCTAAGCTTAAAAGGCGGCTACACAGGCTCGTCTGAGTCTACACTTGTCAAAATACCACATTGTTGGAAATCATGTGTCGCGGCTCATGTATAGTAAAATTGACTGGTTATGTTTCAGACTGGCTCTCCTTTGCAGAAGGATCTCTTATAAAGGTGGCTGATTCAGCAGGTTCAACTGTATAAAATACGAAAACCCGACGGGTGCAATTTTGCATATGTTTCTTACATTATACATTTTCTGTAAGTGCATCACATGTAACCCTTCCTTACTAGCATGCAACTACCAGCTTAGCAAAAGCATAGTTCATTAAATCAAATTTGGTGGTATAGCTTCATGTAAATATAAACAATTTGCCATATAGTGACAGGTATTTTAATACTGATAGGCAGATTAAGATTTTTAAAAGAGGAAAGCCAATGTACATGATACATGTTTAGTGTATATTTCAAAATGGGTTGATTTAATTTCAGTAACATATGTTGTTGGTACACGTTGGAATTGCCTCAATTACAATGTGCACCTACAACTAAAGTCCATTCAATAATTGAGTGTTTTCAAAGTGAAACCGGTTTAAGCCCTCCAGTAAAATATTTTACTGGCCGTTCCAAGGCGATACTTCTTTTGTGGATATTTTATGTTTTTTTTCTGTCTTGTGTTGCTATGCCTTTGTGCGAGTCTGTTTATATGTGCCTTGTGGTCACCTGTTGGGAAAGGGCTGACCTCTTGGCTCTCGTTTGCGGTGTCTAACTGTGAGTTTGTCACGTTCCCCTTGGTATCCTTGGTCAGGTGTGGTACTTGATTGTAACGATTCCTGATCTTGCACCCTTACTTACTTTTTCACAAACTTCTCAACTACTTGAATTTTATGTTTCAGTGTAATGAGCATGTAGAAATGAACAAGTTTTTGTGTAGTTTGGCATGCACCTGGATGACAATAATAGATAGCCAATTATTTTTTATTGACAGCTTATCCTTAGATGTTTCATTGGAATAAAATGCTAACTTAGTGGTTGCCTGAATTTATTATTACATTAGTTTTGCTTTTCTAGGAGAAGTAAATGTGTACTTTTCCAATTGATGGATTGAGGGCTTGTTGATTATGAATGGGAGCTACGAGAACGAGATGACATTAGTCTAGATAATTATGAGGAGTTCCAGGTCTCCAGAAAAAGCGCAGTTTAAAACTATTTTCCTTATTTCTCAACCAAAACATATGTTGTGGGTACTCAAAAGAACCGTCTCAATGAGACGGTTCTTTTGAGCTCCCAAAACGTAAGATCTAACAGATAAGTAAGAAAATAATCACTCTTTTACCCATGTTTTCCTGCCCTATCTGAAACTTTGCATTTCTTTTATTTCAGCCACTGATTTATAATGCGGCTAAGCCATTGTGTAAGTGTAAAAGAACTGACATAAAAAGAGCGACAAAGAATAATAAAAAAGAAACGCTGTAGCAATCATGGAAGATCACATAAGGTTAGATTGACATGTATTATCTAGTACAGACTAATATAGGCATAATCCCTTTTTGTACTGGCTACCAGAACGGACACTGTGGAAATCAATAAAGACCAAGAGTGAATCCTGCATACCACAGCATTTCATCTGGGTATGCACTGTTTCCTTGGATAAAACAGAACCTCTGTCATTTGCTCTCTGTATAAAATGATAGCCTTTTCCCTAAAAATATCGATTTTCTAGCTAATTCATGTATCTGACCAGACTTGTTTCAGTCTTACCCCAGACCGGGTCTTACCAGGTTGTAAACTCCGCCCACATGAATCCTCATGACTAGATCCAAACACAAACAATTATACGCATTTTAACACATACAATAGTTTCATTGTAAATCTGCCTTGAATTACTTGGTATAACAATTAACAAGATACTACCATGCAATTACCAGCTTAGCAAAAGCATAGTTCATGAAATCAAATTTGGTGAAAGCTGTTATGTAAATATAAACAAATTGCCATATAGTAACATGTATTTTAATACTGATAGTCAGATTGAGGTGTTTAAAAGAGGAAAGCCAATGGGCATGATACTTTTTCATTTTGTATTCCAAAATAGGTTTCCTTAAATTCAGTAACATATGTTGTTGGTACACATTGAGGCAATTCCAATGTGTACCTACAAAATATGTTTATTCAATAAATGAGTGTCTCTCACCATAACATCTACATGTAAGTTGCTGCAGTTGCAGTTATCAGTGTTGCTGCAGTTGCAGCTGTCAATGATGCTGCAATTGTAGTTGTCAGATGTCAGAATATGCTGCAGTTGCAGTTATAAATGCTGTTGCCAGTGCTTCTACTGCAGTTGCAAAGGGAAATGGTGTTGCAGTTGTAAATGTTGCTACAGTTGCAAGTATCAATCTTGTAGTTTTCAATGATACAACAGTTGCAATTGTAATTGTTGCAGCAGTTGCAGTAGACAATGAATTGATGCTGCAGTTGCAGTTATCATTGTTGCTCCAGTTCTTTCTAATGTTGTTTCAGTTGCACGTATCTTATCTACGTGTATGTTGCTGAAGTTGTAGTTGTAGTTTTCAATGTTGCTACAGTTGCCGTAGTCAATATTGCTGCAGTTGTGTTTAATGGCGTCGGTTGGCTTGGAACCATAATGTATGAATATATCACATCAAAAAGGGTCTAATATTGTTTGAGACTGTCTTAAAAGTCTCGAAATGGCGTGTTTTACAATTTCTGTCCTATAACATATACAAATCACAAAGACTGCAAACTATTTGAAGTATTCTGTTTATATTCATCAACGATTCGTAAAGCCTCCCTATACAAATGGACTTGATATAAATAAAATGCAATAAAATGACAGAAAACTACAAATTACAGCAACCATGGCGTTCAGTTTATGCTGGAGTTTATGCTGTAGATTTGTTAACAGTACAGGATCATTGGTCCTTTTCGTTTATTTGTTTTTGGTATTTTATATACAGGTCAACATTTTTTCAGTCAATTCAATAGCTCTCCAATACGACTACATGAAGTTCCAAAGCCTCATATACTTGCTCATTTGTCGGAATGGTTGTGTCTATGGTGTCAATTGGCTTCCATATTGTATGAATATATCACATCTGTTTATGCTAACAGTTTTAGTTAACAGTATGTTTTTTTTCATTTGGTTTGGTTTTTTATATACAGGTCAACAATGTTTCAGTCAAGTCCGTGGCTTTTCAATACGACTACATGTAGTTCCAAAGTCTCATATACTTGCTCATTTGTTTGAATGGTTGTGTCTATGGTGTCAATTGGCTTCAATATTGTATGAATATATCACATCTGTTTATGTTGTAGAGTAGCTAACATTAGTGGACTAAATTGTTCTGTTTTTGTTTGTTTGTTTGTTTTGATGCTTTACATTAAAGTCAACATTTTTCAGTATCTAAGGACGAATCCCCGTCTTCTTGGGTTAAATTAGTGGATAAAGTTTCTTGTTCAATACTCCACTGGCGGTGAGTCTCGACTTAGTTACCGTTTGCTCGCGAGATCCCCAGTCTAACGCTCTACCAACTGAGCCAATGCATTCCGCATCCAGTGGTCGATAACCTCTGGGGAGTGCAGTGGCTCAATGGTAGAGTACTGGACTTGAGACCGAGGGGTTGCGGGTTTGAGTCTCACCGGCGTCACTGCATTGTCTCCTTGAGCAGGAGCATTAATACTAGCTTATCACTGGTTCAACCCAGGAAAACCCGTCCCGACATAACTGAAAAAATGTTGACTGGGACGTAAAGAATCAAACAAACTGTAAGCTCTGATTGTGGCATTTCCTGGTCATATCCACGTATTATTATGAACTCCATTACATTTAATTCGCTGTTAACGAACTTGAAAAGGTTAGCTCTTTTTCCAATAGCATTCTCTTCTATATTGCAAGGATCCTTTCTATGTAAATCATGCCACTTTTGTCAAAGTATGGAAATAAAATACAGCTGCTTAGCTTTAAAATGGCAAATATGTCTGATATCCACCTTGTGTAGACATACTTATCAGCACAGTGTCAGATTTAAGTGTCCTTGGCTTTGTTTTATAACCGAAATGGTAGATTTATTAATCAATTTCTGTAGATTATTTTTCACTCAAGAAATGGGCATACGCTTCATAGAAGCCAAACGCGAAGGATAATACCATCTATTGAAATATACAGATTATAAACAAGTGACTTTATCATATGATATGACGTCGTTTCTGGGGTGATATAACGCCATGTATTTAACTAGATAAACCAATAGTGGCTTACGTATTTAGTATAAACTCGCCAGTGTTTGTTTACAACGATTCTCATCTATCTTTGAAACTGCTATAGCGTTATGTTATTATGTACACAACAATGCTTTGTACACGCTTTTAAGCCAAACACACGATTTCAAAGTAATTTAAGTATTATAATATAAATAGAATCTAACATTCATGATTCGTCTTATTAAAATTAAGAAACATGTTGCGAAAAAGTGATCAAATGCTCAGCAAGCCTCGCATTTTTTCTCTTTTCTCCAACTTGTTTAATAAATTCAGTAATGCGTACTTATGCACTCGTAAGGTCCACTATATAGCTAACTATAGCCTTACTCAATTACAAAGCAAGCAAAACAAAATAAGAAACACAGTTTAGACTTTTCTTCCCAAAAGAGCTGGTTGTTTGTTTGATTTGATTCTTTACGTCCCAGTCGACATTTTATCAGTTATGTCAGGACGGGTCTTCCTGGGATGAACCAGTACTAAGCAAGGATTAATGTGTCTTGCTCGAGGACACAACATAGTGACGCCGTGGAGGATCGAACCAGCAAACCCCTCGTTTCGAGTCAAGCATTCTGCCACTGAGCCACTGCGCTCCCACGAGCTGGTGGCTGTTACCATAGAAAGGGATACAATGCAGTATATCAAAATCCAGGATCAAACATGACATCCGATCAAGCAATAGGAGAAACTAAAAACTAAAACACAGCTATATAACTTGGTTGGAATGTTATATTGGTAAATGTTACATGTCACCTGCGGGCAAACTGTATGCCCTTGAGCTATATTAAAACAAAGCTTGCAGTTCACAGGTATTAACTTTTAAAACCAATATAGAATATAGCAATTAACTCTGAGATTCTGTGGTAATATTTAGAAAACTCTTTACACATTTTATGATATAGAAAACGTTGTTTTAGTAAATTAGGCGAGAATTTTTTGTTAGTTGATTAACAGGAATTTTTTTCAGATAAAGGGTCGTGGGGACGAAAAAAAGCTCTGAAAAGACCAGTCAACTGGTCATCCAGATATCTCCAGAGCAAGTAGTAAAACTAGTAAAGTAAGCCAACAGTCTGTATTAAATCTTTCAATATTAAAAAAATCCTTAAAATCTGTATAAAGGGCAATCACTTTTAACAGTGTCACTCTCAAAAATACACAGAAAGAACCTCAAATATATTTTTTTTCAATGAAACAATTAGTAGTTAGAGTCGGTGGTTAAAAAAATGGAAATATTTTCTTCTTCTTTCCAGAAAATTACAGTTGAAGGGTTTGTTAATCAACTAATAAAAACAATTCTGGCCTTAGCAGTCAAAATTTGTTTCTGTTGTTGTAGTAACTAACAATAGAACATACTCCCCCAGACGACAAGGCTGTGAAATACATGCATCATAGGAAGGGGGCGAGGACCATCTCCATCAAGAAATTTGAAACTAGCATTTTCAAAATGAAACATGTTTATCAAAAGTTTCAGATAAAGCAACGCCATTTGCTGCAGACAAGTCCAAGTCCAAACATGGCTTCAGTATTAAAGGAATTTGCTTTATTTAACTGAAGTTCAGTGGGATTAAGAGTATCCTTCATATGTATTGTTGTGGGACAAGGAAATCCCACCCGAGGACCAGAATAATTCGTCAGAAACGAGGCTCTGCCGAGTTTCTGACGAAATTATTCAGGTCCGAGGGTCGGATTTCCTTGTCCCACAACAATACATCATGATGGATACTTTTTCTCGCCCACTTTGTGACTTTTTAAGGTCTTATATGAATTCTGCCAGTTCCGCATAATTTTTTAGATTTTTTTGCGTTTGTTCCAATCTAAAAAATAAGTTCACCAACGAATTTTCCAGATGCAGAAATGGGTGTAAACATAGTTTAGCACCTAAAAACGGAAGCGAAATAGCATTTCAAGCGTCGGTTTTGTTTTTATTGGGGTTTGAATTAACGTTGGTGTCAGTATCTATTGACAAAGACGTCGTGGCGCCAAACTGTGTCAATAACGTGCGTCACATTGTTGTTGCATTTTAGTGACGTCAGAAATGTTTTTGACGTCATTCAACAATGCGAAAATGACGGACGCACCAAATATTGCCGTTTTGATATTTCTACATAGTATTTTGGCGTGAATTGCTCTGAAAACAGCCTAAATTGTTATGATTTGAAGTCACGTGGATGGGATAAGCAGGTCATGTGGACGGGATAAGCAGGTCACGTGGATGGGATAAGGAAATTCCGCACGGCGTTTTGCCTATGGAACAGCTTGTCTTGAGCGATAAGTGGGCGAGAAATATCTGACCTACCATTTGTTTAAATTACTAGGCATTTTCAATATCAAGCAAGTCATCCTCTAGACATCTTTGAGGAAGATATGTCTTCAATAACATCAGCTTGAATATTGTCAGACAGAAGTCTCTCTCATAACAAAACACAATCAATTCTGCAACAATTCGAGTATAATTAGTACCCATTGGAATACCTACAATTTGTTAATACAATTTCGAGCCAAATCTTTAAAATTTAATGGAGAGTGTAAAACTTTCTGACATAACCACAAATTATATCTTTTAGGTTGTTCAGAAGTGAAAAAAAAAGCGTTTCTCATTACAAGCCAAATAAAGTGAGACCTCTAGAATTAGCAATAAAACCATGCAACTACCAGCTTAGCAAAAGCATAGATAATGAAATCAAAGGTGATATAGCTGTCATGTAATTATAAATATAATTTGCAATAAAGTGACAGGTATTTAAAGACTGATAGGCAGTATTATGGGGTGAAAATTGATGAAATTTATTGTCCTCCATGTAACAGAAGCATATTTGGGGCTTTGTTGCTTAGTCAATCTCATAACACTTTTGCAGGTTTCTTTACATCTCTTTTTACATGAACTGGGCTTGGTGGTTGGTTTGACCTGGGCACAAGGCCCAGGCCAAGCCCGGCTGTGGAGTCTTTGACCTCTACATGATAACCCTGGAAATGATGAAGAAGAACTTGAAAAAATGACGTGTCTTTATTGTCTAGCAGTAGAATAAGAAGTCATTTCATAAACATGGAACAAGCCCTCATCATGAGAATCCATAGTAGCTGCCAAAGTGGCATTCACTACTTCTACTCAAAAATGGCACCTATACTACTTCTTAGTATTTTATATGAATCGAGCAGCATCATGGAATATTTGTGCAAGAATGACTTGCTGCAAGCTGACCACATATCATCTAATGGCTAACCAGGCCATAAATGATTTGCTTTGGCTTGCAGACATACATCTTATGCAGGGAGCAGATATGAGACACCAACACAGTTTTAACACAGAGACCAGACAACCAGGAACTAATGAAGCAATTTCCAGACCAGGAAAGAGCTTTGAATACAAACAAAAGAGCAATGCGCAATCCCATTCGGGGCTGACACATGCTGTCTTGTTTGGGGGAATTAGCAGACTAATACTTGGGACTATTTAAACGTGTCTTAACTGTGCAGTGTGTCTAGATCATTTCCAACGTATAAAATATGAAAATCTGGACCGACCACCCGAACGATGTTGAATTGCTGACTTTGTCAACAATTCTAACATTATTACAGCTGATGATATACTGCTCAAGTTCATATAAACCATTGAATACTTTGAAAATACAGATTGATTTCCCTGATAAAAGCTTGTTCCAGAACACCAAATGATGCATATACAAGCCTAAACATGTAACTTTAATTATAAATTTGACATTATGACTGACACGCCTCATAATCTCAAACCCTAATAACTCAAAGTAATGGCTAGGTAAAAGTGCCTATGCAGTACTAAAAATTGCACATATAGATATCATACTGATGAATAGCCAGTATGTATAATTCAAACTTTGCTTAATCAGAAATATACTATGGGTGGCCATTGCCAAAATGTTTAACTCAAACTATGATGACCCGGGAAACCAAGTATGAGGTTATTTAGCTCATAACATGATTGTTGTCGGTGTGAATAATTCAACTTTGCTTAACTCGAAATATATAATTGATGACCTTTGTCAATGTTTAACTCAAACTATGATCATTTAGAAAAGCTGGTATAAGTTTGTTTAGCTCATATAATGATATGCTAGTGTGCATAATTCAAAATTTGTTTAACTCGAAGTATACAAATGATGACCTTTGCCATAGTAATGTTTAACTCAAACTATGATCACCAAGATAACCAGGTATGAGTTTGTTTAGCTCATAAAGTGATATGCTAGTGTGCATAATTCAAACTTTGCATAACTCGAAATATACAAATGATGACCTTTGCTTATGTTTAACTCAAAACTATGATCACTAAGAAAACCAGGTAAGAGTTTGTTTAGCTCATAAAGTGATTTGCTAGTGTGCATAGGTGGAAATGAATAATGCGTGTGAACGAAAGAAAGCATTATTAAGGCAAAGTTCACAGTTTGACATAAACAGACTTTGAGATAACGAGAATGGACGGTAGCAGAAAACCATGACTACTTTACATTAAATTTGTTTGTTGAGTATTTATTGATTTACTTACAAAAGGAAAGTTAAATCTGAAGAATCTTATAAGAAGGCATTCCACAATCTTGCACCTAATGCTTTTAATAATGGTTATTCTTATTACCTTGAAATATACAAGTAAATTTTCCATTTCCAATGCATACATTCTATGGGACCTGAGCCAGTCTAAAATATTACAGGCTAAATTATGAAGGGTTCACTGGCTGTCTGGTAGACGGGCCATGTGAACACTTCATTTTGGCAGCCAGAGAGCATGTAAAATATCTGATATCTGAAATCTTAAAGATGGACTTTAAATTTGAGAAATAACCATTATTGGCACATAGTTTAAAATTTAATATCGCAAAACCTGTCATGAAAAGGGAACCGAAAACTCAATTTTAGAATGATTAACACTGTGCATATTTAGCGCATGCTGAGTGGTACTCAGATGAAAGACGCATATGACACTGCATATTTTACACGACAGGAACTGTCTAGGACAATGGCTTGCTTACGACAGGTTTCAGCCATAATTAAACTAACGCATAACTGCATACTGATTTACAATGCCTTCTACATCCGCTATTTCTACTACTTATGAATTGACATACTTTTAGTTTGTTTTTGTGTGGAATGGTTGTTTCCTGCTCTCACAGCAGTGACGTGTCTAATGAAATTTTGCATAAACACCAGTAATTATCAGACTGAATATGAGCTTACTCATTTATGGCAGTCATTTTGTTCAGGACTTTATAGTTGAAAAGTGTGCGGGAAACTGGATTTATAGCAAGAAATCGAAATTTAATAACAGACTGTCATCTTGCAGCTAGGAAGCAATCATTCAAATTATTTCCAGAAACACTATATACAGGGGGCCAACACGTAATACTAAATGAATACAATGTGTTAGTGGTCTTGTTGTTTTTTCCATACTTAATAAAAAAAAAAAGAAAAACAATTACGCCTATAAGCATTTCGCCTTTACGAAACAAAGCCCAAAGTTTTTACGTGCATTCCAAACTTGAAAGTTTAATTTGATTCTGCCACCAGTGCCACTGAGCTTGGCAATACAAAACTCTTTTACATCGAAAGCTGCACATTTTAGCTTAGATGGAAATTGTCAAAAAAAAGAAATTATTCTCCAGAAAAACTGCTAATGAAATTCGGACCTGATCTGGATCCGAACTGTATGTATTTCAAATATCTTCGGAAAACCAGTAATTACTCGGCAGGCTTTCAGGCACAATAAATAGTTAGAAAATTTCTAAATTAATAAATTCAAAAATAACTTAATCTTGCGAATTTTATCCAAAGTGTGGTTTTAAAGATAGAAACGGCAGAATGCACATAGGGAATAAAACTAGCATACAATACTAAGGCTTACAACAGGACCACTATAATGACAAAGTATTTTACAAAAAAAAATCTAAGTAAATCCTTACCTGGAAATGATGAAGAAGTACTTGAATAAATAACGTGTCTTTATTGTCTAGCAGTAGAATCAGAAGTGATTTCACTGCTAGACCCTAAAGATCACACGCGCAGTCCTTCTTCAACCCCAGCCAATCACATTCCAGGATTTTGGTCACGTGGTGGGAAAATTGACTGCCTTAACCCCGCGGAGCAGTGACCGGCGCATGCACACTCATGACATAACCTGATTAAGTATTAATCAACCAGGTATGTGATAAGTGTTAAGACTCTTTGTCCCAAGGATGCCACAATTTACTTACGATGGCGCTCCAAGGGATTTTGGCAGCTTAACGACGCAATACAAGATAGCTTCACAAAGAACACCAAAATTAAATGTTGACCAACAGATTTTTTTCAAGCGCGTTACTTGGCAGCCATATTTAATTCTCAATTTTCTGAATTTTTTAAGTTTCTGCATTTCTATTATACAAAATAAAACTTTGTACAACCGGACTTTTAAATAATTTCTTTCAAATTCAAAATCTACATATCATAGGCTTTATTTTGATACTAAATTTGCTTATTTTCGAACGATTAGTTCAAAAAGTGACTTTTAATGGGGCTTCTTCACAAATTCTAAAATAACTCAAAAATACAAAGTGCAATGATGTTTTTGTTCATATATTTGTTAGTTTGAATTTATGCCGAACAAAATGATGAGCATATAGATATATTTTGAAATCAATATTTTAGAATCTTGATTTTGAAGAGTAAAACTCTATGCTGTATAAGACTATTTGTAAATCGCGCTGGTTTGTTTAAGTTCTCTTGTCAAAAATGTAATTTTATGCAAAAGCATTCATTCTGTTTGTCAGCTTATTAATTATGCATTCTTGTGTTTGTTAAAAATGCATATTTGCAAAATACTAAATTATGTAATTTGACTCCAAAGTTACACAATGAAAATATCATTTGAGGCATATCATAATAGGCAGATTGAGATGTTTAAAAGAGGAAAGCCAATGGACATGATACTTTTTAGCGTATACGAGGGGCATTTGGAAAGTTCTTAGCATGGCATTATAACTCCACAATGCGTTGATAAAATGCTATCAAATAATACATTTTTGGAAACTAGATTTCAACGGCTACATGATGATTTAATTTTTGTCGAAAAAAGGATTTGACGTGCACGTGCAGCGCGTGTTCAAACTGAAGAGGGTTTATATACTGGCTGAAATTGTAAGCAAAACATTTGTATAAAGACGAAGAAAAAATTTGGGACCTTATTTACGATCATGGTTCGACAAATTAACGATTTGGTGCCAACTTAATTTTTATTAGAATGTATTATGCTATCACTGCTTGCACGGCTTACACCTTAACATTCTGAAAATGTTGAATAATAGAGAAATGGTAAACTTTCAAAAATTGGACTTTTTTTCTATTTTTCTTTATACTTTTACTATAAATAGTGTCACTACAGGATACGAAAATGCCTATTGGGTATATGTTTTGCATTATTTGTAGCGAACAATGCATAAAAATCATTTCGTCGCGCAAAAAGTGTGGCGCCGTTAAACCGGTTTAAGCCCTCCAGTAAAATATTTTACTGACCGTTCCAAGGCGGTACTTCTTTTGTGGATCTTTTATGTTTTGTTCTGTCTTGTGTTTGCTATGTTTTGTGCGCGTCTGTTTATATGTGCTTTGTGGTCACCTGCTGGGAAAGGGCTGACCTCTTGGCTCTCGTTTGTGGTGTCTTCTGTGAGTTTGTCACTTTCCCATTGGTATCCTGGGTCAGGTGTGGTACTTGATTGTATCGATTCCTGATCTTTGCACCATTACTTACTTTTGTTTAGTTCTGTATTCATGAAAATATTCTTATAACACTACCCCTACTTTTCAAGAAGTGGATTGGTTAACTTAACCCCTTACGTTTTGTCGATGGCATAAGAACTTCTCATGGAATCCCGTTAACCATCACAAAATTGATTGATTTCTACACTCAAGGTATTTTTAAGTTCTGTTTACCATCGTTTTCAATTGAAATGAACCAGAACGTCAACTCATAGCTAAACCTACTCTGTCCCATGGGAAGATTATACGAGTTATCTTCCCTTTGTTCTGGTTTACAAAATTTATTTGGTTTCAATACAAAGAGCCTACAGTGTGCTTGACAAAATTACCAACGCACTGCATTTTTAAACTACTGTCGGTTATATATTTTCAAAATATGCGCATTGTGACATGCGATTTTTAGTTGAAGATTTTTGCGCATTTCTTTGCTTTCTAGACGGTTTTGGTATTGCTGTTCCGGTATTTAGTTATTTAGAAACATCCAACTCGGTGATCAATTGTAAAGCAACTGCACCAGATTGTGGCCTACCAAGTGGTGCAAAATTATCTCAATCCATGAACTATTGTCAATGTTCTGCACGCTTTTCAAAAAGTAAAATGTTATATTTTCTACTGGAATTTTGCGTTTTCAAATATACAAACAGCACATGTGTTCACAATAATATTTTTCGTTTCTGCATTATAATATCCCAAGGAAATTTGTGCCATAACATAGAAGAAAGAAAGCTCTTTAAATTGATACCAAACATTATACGGTTTATAAATCGATGACTGCGATTAAACATATGTTCATTCAATAAATGAGTGTTTTTCACCATAAGACAGGTTTTTCACAAACTTCTCAACTACTCAGTGTAGGAAATAAAGCCAGAGAATTGAACAAAATTTGTTCAGGCAACTTGTACCCCTTTTCTCCAGAGTCAATCGTGGAAAACGTTATTGCTTCTACAAATGAAAAGCAGATAAGATAAGGTTTTAACTTTCTCCCAGCATTTTCAAGATTGTATATGCTGACAATTTTTGTTTGTTTGTTTGTTTGATTTGATTCTTTACGTCCCATCAACAATCTTTCAGTTATAAAGGGACGGGTCTTCCTGGGTTGAACCAGTACTAAGCTAGGATTAATGTTCTTGCTCAAGGACACAACGCAGTGACGCCGGTGAGGCTCGAACCCGCGACCCTTCGGTCTCGAGTCAAGCACTCTACCACTGAGCCACTGCATTCCCATACTGACCATTTGAAAGCGCATATGTCTTAAACAACGATGCCATTTTATTTATTTATTTGTTTTATTGTTGATATAATAACTCCTAAGTTATAGTCTGCCAAAATTGACCTTAGACTGATTAATTTTTGCCAAAATCTTCGTGATATTCGTGCGTTTTCGTGATGTACTCCGACCGTGGTCATGCTTTTAACAGGAATATGAAGATAATGTCGTTTCATTAATGCAAATGGTCTGATAGCCTAGTGGTTAGGTGGCAACTTACAGGTCAAGCCTACCTGGATCGAAACTTGGAAAAGCCTTTTTTATAATTGTCAAACTGCATCTTTTTTTATTTAATTTAAGATTGTTCTTGTATTTTACGTCAACTCGTGGTGAGCTTTACATATTTCATTTGTATTTAGTCGCTTTTATTTTCATTATTTGCTAGGTTTCCTCACTCTTTCCTTGTCAGCGGCGACTTTATTGTCTGCTGATAACCTTTGCAAACAGTTTGTTCCCAGATCAGTACCTACAGAACGTGGGTCCTGATCTGGATACAAACCGTTTGACACTCTGATAGTGTTCCTGAAAGATGCTTTTGAAAAAGTTTGTTTTGAAAAAAGTCAGTAGATGACACCGAAAGAATTAAACTCACCCAGCGTGCAAAGAGTTATTACATTTCGGCTGATTGAAATTATTCACGTTTCTACATGTGTATTTGTTGAATAAACGTATGCCAGATTCAAAAAAATATATATCCATGTGTACATAAAATTAGGAATAAAGACGAACAAACTAGAAAATCAAAAAGACAAAAGAAAAAAATGAAATGCTACTGGACTCGAACCTACATCTTTTGAGCGGAAAGGACAGCCTCTTAGCCATTAGGCTATCGAGTAATTGTGATTTCTCGAGCATAAAAGTAATTGTGCCACAATCTAAAGCACACATTTTACGAAGATTCACGAAGATTGGAAGAAAGGTCATAGAATATTCATATGTCTCAGGTCAATGTAGACAAACAATACTTATATCTTGAGCAGGTAATTATTGCATACAAAGTGATTGTTTTTAGAATAAAAAGAACATATTTATTCATGCAGCTGATCATTGCATATATTCTTATTTTTTTTTCTATTGTCCTTCTTACAAAGATTTATAAACTAATTTGACCAGCACTCATTTTTTTCTCTTTGGTCTAAACTAAATTTACAACAGGAACCATTTTCAAGGCTCAGAAAAAGAGCAACCAGAATTTTTACATTTTGAGAAATTCGGCGTTATATTCTAGACTGTACTGTTTATATTTCAGTGTAATGAGCATGTAGAAATGAACAATTTGTGTAGTTTGGCATGCACCTGGATGACAATAATTGATAGCCAATTTTATATTATTGACAGCTTATCTTTAGATGTTTTATTGGAATAAAATGCTGATTTGGTGGTTGCCTTGTTGTAGGTATGCCAAAGGTTTCGGCAAGATGGGTGCCACGAATGTTGACCGTGGATCAGAAAAAGACTCGGCTTGAATTTTCTAGGTATCTCCTGTCTCGCTATGAAGATGATTACGGCGATTTGATCGAGTGAGTTGTAACCCAATATGGGTTTACCACTTTGACCCAGAGTCAAAATTGCAGAGCAAACAATGGAAGCACCCCTCCTAAGAAATTTAAGAGGGTTAATTCAGCAGTGAAGGCGATGGCCTCAATCTTTTGGGATAAGCAATAGGTGATCATGGTTGATTATCTTGATCAAGGTTGCACGATAAACGGTGCATATTATGCAGGCGAATTAAAGCGGCTAAGCCAGGAAATCGCAAGAAAGAGGCGAGGGAAACTGATTCGCGGTGTTCTGCTCTTGCAGGACAACGCCCCTGTCCACATGACTGCTGCGACTAAATGTTGATTTGAAATTATTTCTAATCCCCCCATATTCTCCTGATATGGCTCCTTCTTACTTCTGTCTGCTCCCAAAACTGAAATTCCATCTTCGTGGTACTCTGTATGGAAGCAATGAAGGTGTCATAGAGACAGTAAACGAATACTTGGGGGACCAGGAAAATGCCTTCTAATTTAAAGGAATAAGACAGCTCGAACAAAGATGGGCTTAGTGCATTTAGTTGAACGGAGATTATATTGAAAAGAAATGGTCAATTTTTCATTCCCTGGTAGCCCGGAGTACAAGGGACCAACAACGTTTTGATTATCTAATTATGGGTCATGCACATGTAGGAAGGGGATATTCTGCTCATGACGACTCAATGCTGGCTTAATTAAGGTTTAATTAATCCGATTTTGTGTCTTTGAACAACAGCGGAAGTAGGGTGGCAAGAGGATTTGGCCTTGGAACTAAATAAAGCGCTATCAGTGCGTGAACTGGTAATAATTATTAAGTAGACATAAACCCTTTGGGGCTAGCGGCATTAATTATAAAGTCTAATTTGAGCCGAAAAATGCAATCATGGATCGCAACTTTTGCTGCATTTTAGCAGCGTTAATTAGGTGTTACACATTGCAGCGGCCGCGTGTGGCCAGCATGAAAAATTCAGCCAATTCTTAAGAGAAATCTAATTTAGCCTATGTAAAGTAGCTTATGTCTGCCTTATTCAATCAAGGACATTTAGAAACTCAGCTAACGAAGTATGACTTAATGCTTTCCTATCTAAATGGATTATACGAACCAGCTCGTGCGATCTTGGTACTTAGCGCATATACGAGCAGCGAAGGTTCAGACGAGACTGCGCATCAACGCAGTCTCGCCTGAGCCTTCGCTGCTTGCACACGCATAGTAGTTACGAAGTTGAAGACTCAAGCAACTATTTAGGCTTGTAGTACCTCTAGATATTTGCGCACGGGTTTTTAAAGAATTACATTGCGCATATGCGATAAGTGCGAAAAGCGTATGAACAGGTTCGTTTATTGCCTGATAGATTCCAGACGAAAAGAAACCTCTTCATTATCACTCTGGTTTGGAACACAAACAAATGTTCCAGATTCCGTGTCATCTTCGTACGAAAATCGCCAAAATTCCATTTATCGCCCCCTTAGCGACAGAAGGTGCTATGTGCATTTTTCATACTTTTTAGAAAAACGCGTTTAAAGATTTGCAGCCTCCTGAAAAATCAGGTTTACATTATAAATGTTTGGTGTTGATATTGAAAATAGTGTATGAGTGTATAGTTTCAAAGGAAACTTGTTTAAAACAATTTAGTTTAGAAATAAAGAGTTATTCCCCCTTTTTGGAGATAGCTCTTTTAACCGTAAAGCAAATTCTCAATTCTTTGGGATGAAAAGGTGTCATATTTCACATAGCACCTTTTGTAACCAATGGAATTTAGATCATGTGTTGATTGAAAAGGTGCTTTTTGACAAATAACACCTTTTATGATGGCCTACCACTGGTGATATATTTATCCAACCATAATCACAAAATAATATGAATTACAAACAGCCACTGTGATTATGGGTCACAAAAGTGACCATGTATTCTCAGATACTAAATACAAAGTATACATCTCACATACTGAATAAAAAGTATACATAATAACAAAACAGATTACAACAAATCAACACACATGACATTGATCAAAACATACATAAAATGATATAAAACATTTAACAACTGTATTAAAATGATTCCATCACTGTTTTTTAAGATGTGGGGATCGTCAGAAAACGCCAAAACATTTAACAACTGTATTAAAATGATTTCATCACTGTTTTTATGATGTGGGGATCGTCAGAAACCGCCCCATTAGAAGCCACCATAAAGAAAGCCTCGAAGCAAAGCTGACTATAGTTTAGAAAAAAATTCACAACTGTATGGAAATGATTCCTTATTGATTCCTCAGAAACCATATGGAAGTAAAGTAATTAGGCGTAAGGGGTGAGATGGTGGGAAACTTGCATCAAAATGCCATAAATTGCTATTTAAACAGCCCATTTGACATTTAAACGTGTTATGACTGCTCCAAAATAATTACACAATCATTTGAAAAGTTATAGCGCAGTTCAAGTAAACAATAATTGGCTGCATCCATAAATGTCGCTATGTCGACAAAGCTTTTATTTGTCAAAACTAAGTTATATTTCATCTTTAAAGAAAAAGGTGCTATCTGCCAAATGGTACCTTTTGTCAGCGAAAAATGTATTGCTCTAATCATTTTGGTTAAAGCAAAAGGTGCTATTTGTTAGTTATGTGAGATTGTGACATATGTATATATGAATGTGTCATCTATATATACGAATATGTAAATATATGAAATTTCAAGGTAAGAATATGACATTCTATTATGTAAGAATGCGACATTTCTATGTAAAAATGAGACATATCTATGAAAGAAGGCGCAGCTATCTCTATATAAGAATGCACTACCTTTGTGTACGAGTATGACATCTCTATATAAGAAAATGACATCTCTTTTTAAATGTTATGCCTCTATGTAAAATGATTCACATCTAAACATACGACAATCCTTTGTAAGACCTAGACATCTTTATGTAAGAAAGTGACATCACTATTTACCATGACATATCTATGTAAGAATGTTTATTTCAAGATGAGAATGAAACATCTCTATTTAAGAATGTAAAACTCTCTAAAATATAAGAATTTGACATGCTAATGTAATAATGTAAATATATATTTAAAATAGTGAATGAGTATGATCAGGAAATACATCAATCGCAAACTGCAGACAAACCCATGGCACCGCAAGGAAGAGCCACACAACAATCATGAGACACCAGGAAGACAAACTAAGCCAAGCAACTTGCTCTCTCTTCCCATCAAAGATGATTGCAAAACTAGAATGCTTACAAATGATTTAAAAAGAAAATAAAAAAATAATCGGAAATTAATGACAATTGCAGACCTAGTCACTTTACACATAAAATATGTATTTAACTCTTAAAGCGCCAATCGCAACAAAAGTCGTCTGCTTTACTCGTCTGCTGAAATGTTTGACACGCCTCTATAACAAACAGTGTGGACCCAGATCAGACTGCTCCTATAGGAGCAGTCTGATTTGGGTCCACCCTATTTGATACTATACTTAAATAATTCATTAAAGTTAGACAATTATTTGCAGCAGACGACTTCAGCAGCCGTCATTTTTAGATGCATTTTTTTCTTGGCGCTTTAAGGGTTAAAATACACAATGTTCCATGGCCTGCTAACCAATACCAATGATAACACACAAAAAGAGAACGTGATTTGTCTTATTTCCATTGTGGCTGCAAGTCATAGTAAGACACCTAGTAAATATTAAGTCATGCGCGTATTCAGATCTAGAAAGTTTTGTCAGAAGGGGTCCAACTTTGACGTTTTATTTTGTTTATTTTAGTTGATGAGGGGAGGGAGTATCTCTTTAAGCGGGCCATCATCGGCCCGCCAGCGAAACGCCATGTAACGAAACGCCATTTACATGGCGTTTTGCTGGCAAGCCGTTGATGGCTCAACATTGAATACTGGCTTGGCAGCTTTGTGATTTACAGGGGATCCAGACCAGTATTGCTAAGAAACCCTATATTTTTGTGATTTTTCAGGGGGGGGGGGGGGGTCCGGGCCCCCTGTCACCCCCTCTAGATCCGCACATTAAAGTACTATGAAACACCAACCTAAATGGTTATAAAAATGAGTGTAAACACCTTAAAACCTTCAAGATCCATTTTAAAAGGAAAGTAAAAAGTATCACAATACTATAAAAAAATGTTACAAATCAATCTTGCCTCAAAAGTATTTTAACAGCTACATGTAGTTTAAAAGTTTGATGTATCTGTATGTTCCTGATATCACTAGGGAGCTCGTTCCATAGAAATTAACCATTATAACCATTATATTTCTTTCCAAAAACCTTTGACATTTAGAATAGAAAAACACACAGTTTCCCTAAATCTTGTTCCATACGAGTGCATATAATATTCGACGATGTAATCTGGAGATTGACCCAAGTTAATCTTAAAACATGGTTTGAAATAATCTGGTCAACTCTTTTTAAAACAGGTAGGCCTATATGGACCCTTAAATACATATTAAGGACAACCCGTATTGTTTTATTTTGGGCAAACTGAAGTTTATGTTTCAAAATCCTGGATTAACCGTGGCCAGGATACCATAAATAGCATACATAGTCAAAAATGGCATTGTATCAATGACATCACTAAAAGCTTTTGGTTGTCAAATTTATAATATAAAAAAACATCAATCTTGCAGCTGCCTTGTAGCCATGTAAGCAGCAGAAAGACACTATTCTAACACTTCACCAATGGATTTAACAGTACATTGGCTTCAATATCAGTGCCTGCGTAAGTAATACTTAAAACTAATTGTGATAACCTAGGTCTTGATACATCTGGATTCTATTTCTGCTACTAAAATTGCAGACAGCAAAAGTTTATAACTGACAACACAGGTCATAATGTTGACATAAATTAAAATATAAGAGGTCCCAGTATTGATCCCTGGGGACCACCATATGAAATAGAGTTCCAGATACATCCATTAGCTGTTGGCGATCTGATATATATGACCGAGACAGTCTATATACATCTTGACTGAGGCCAAGTTAGATTACCAAGTTGATCAGCTGTATAAAACGCTTTTTGTAGGTATAATAGTACCATGCCAACAAAATGGCTCTGTCCATTTGTAATTTAATCAAATCTGTTAAATGGATAATAGGTACTACCTGTGTGAGTTATGTGTTTAGTCATGGTTTTGTCATAAAATGTGTTATAGATAGTCTACAAATAGTATTATAAGAATATATTATGAGTGTGAGGGTGGGAGTTCATCAAAATGGATTTTAACTATAACTAGCTTATCAGCCACAGTAACTTGAGTAAGTAATTTTGTTGAGAAAAATGTGTTTCTTTTTTCACATCGTCAATGCTCCCCGGTCCTGGTGCATTCAGTCAGTTCCAAAATGACAATCGCAGTGCACTCAGCATGTTTAAAGCATTAAATATTTAAATGTTTAAGTAAAAATGCGCAGTTTTACTTAAAATACCACGTTGAAGGCCGACTTTAATGGCTGAAATTTCAACATTGAGATTTTTCCTGGCTGTAAACATTCAAAGGAATACAGCCATGCGCCTTAAATGTCTCGTGTGGGTTATCTCACATTAGTAACCGGCTGTGTGTGGCTTATTACGCTTATTACGCTTATAAGTTACGCTTATCTCACATGGGTTTCGATATGGACAGATATTTCCGACAGCGAGCTTACATAGCGATCACTCGATCTAGTATGCGTTGGTATGTGAGAAAGAAATATCTCACATGGGTGAAACATCGGAAATCTCGATCTGGTGTGCGAGAAACATAATATTTTCGTACACCAGGTCGGGATTTCAGCTGTTTTTACCCATGTGAGATTATAAGAATCTATCGATATTATGAGGGTGGGATAAATAGATTCCATCATTGGTGTTCAGTGGGGACAGAAAAATCCCAACCCGAGGGACCACCGTTTCAGTGGGAAACGAGGCTTGCCGAGTTTCCCACTGAACGGTGGACCCGAGGGTTGGGATTTTTCTGGAACCACTGAACACCAATGATCGATTCTTTTTCTCATATACCACGACCGTACGGTACAGTACTGTGTAATATTTGTTGGTGACGTCACTGAGATCGATGTTTACAGTCAATGACGCGCGCTGTATAAATCAACTTGAAACAGCGAATAAACAGCGCATTTAACAATGAACAAATGGTTATTTCATCAAAATGGATTTACAAGAACTAGCTTATCAGCCACAGGAACTCGAGTAAGTAATTTTGTTGAGGAAAATATGTGTGTGTCTGGTGTGTTTTTACATCGTCAAGGCTCCCCGTCCCGGTGGATTCAGTCACTCAATGCCCAAAACAACAGGTTAAAATATGTCAATCGCAATGCACTCAGCATGTTCAAAGCATTGAATAAAGGTTTTAAGTAAAAATGCGCAGTTTTACTTTTAAACCAAGTTGAAGGCCGACTTCAATCGCTGAAAATTCAACATAGAATTTTTTCTTGACTGACAACAATTCAACTTTCGTTTTCGAACGAATACAGTCATGCGCCAAAAATGTTATCTCAAATTAGCAACCGGTCGCGTGTGGCTTATCTCGTATTAGTTACGCTTATCTCACATGGGTAGCGATGTGGGACAGATTTTTCCGACAGCGAGCTTACATAGGGATCACTCGATCTCGTATGCGTTGGTATGTGAGAAAGAAAAATCCATCCCGAGGATCACCAATTGGCATCAAGAGATTTTTCTCACAAGAATAAGGGTTCTTTTTCTTGCTCACAACTTAATACCTCATTTATATTGGAAAAAAGAACCTTGAAAAAGGCTCCAGTAAATCTTGACTACGCTGAGATGCGACATGATTACGTCATTTTAATATTATAATGACGTCACGGACGTTTGACGCATGACTGTATTCTTTGAAAACGAAAGTTGTATTGTTGACAGTCAGGAAAAATGTCAATGTTGAAATTTCAGCAATTTTAGTCGGCCTTCAACGTGGTATTTTAATTAAAACATAAAACATTTATTCAATGCTTTGAACATGCGGAACGCATTGCGATTGACAAATTTGACATGTTGGGCAATGAGTTACTGAATGCACCGGGTGGGGAGCATTCAGGATGTACAAAAAGAAACACATTTTCCTCAACAAAATTACTTACTTGAAATACTGTGGCTGATAAGCTAGTTCTTGTAAATCCATTTTGATGAAATTACCACTTGTACATTGTTTAATGCGCTCTTTATTCGCTGTTTCAAGTTGATTTATACAGCGTGCGTCATTGACTGTAAACATCGACCTCAGTGACGTCACCAACAAATATTATACTTTATCACATACATATACTAGTATTGCCCTTGATACTAGACTTTTGGCCCAGCCGTATCAACCAATTCAAGTAGTGCTGTCCAGCCCTGCGATCCAAAACTCATGTAGAGGGCTGATACGGGGGCTGATACGGGGGCCGATATTTTCCTGTCCCGCCCTCCCCAGGAGCTGATCTCGCCCTGGAGAAAAAAACAAAAAAACAGGGAATATCTGCAAACAAAAATGTAAAAATAAAAAAGAGGACTTATTCTTGCACACTTTACCTGATTCCAACCTAAATCGCACTGAAAACACCGTTAAAAACATTGAAATATCCATTTTTTTTTACACCGAGTATCTCCATACAAAATGGCGTCAGCGTAAAACTTTCGAACGTCATGACGTCACAACAATGTCAAAGAGGCGCGCAACGTTTTCGCGAACAAAAGGATCAGCGAAATGATCAGTCAAGGCTTCTTTGTGTGTTGAGACTGATAAAGTCACTTAATTAAGTGAATGTTAATTAATGTGCTTTAAAATAAAGAAATTAATATATTATTTAACAGCTTTTTCACACGCATAAGTATATGATAAAAATATTATTACACGGTGTTTTTGATCCCAGCCCTGATCTCAGCCCTCGGACAGTATCAGCCCTCGCCCTTCGGGCTCAGGCTGATACGGTCTACTCGGGCTGAGATCAGGGCTGGCCCTTCGGGCTCAGGCTGATACGGTCTACTCGGGCTGAGATCAGGGCTGGGATCAAAAACACCGTGTAATAATCTATATGTACCGTACGTACGGTCGCTAAATTTAGAATCGGTTTATGAGAAAATGAATTGATCGTTGGTGTACAGTGGTTCCAGAACTCGGCAAGCCTCGTTTCCCACTGGAACGGTGGGCCCTCAGGTTGGGATTTTTCTGTCACCACTGGACACCAATGATGTATTCTATTTATCTCACATACATGTACCAGCCCTAGGGAGAGATAAAAACCGAACAGCCGTACGTCGGCCGCATGCTGGCCGTACACCGTACCATGACGTCATTGCAATGATAACATGACGTCATCATGTCGCATCTCAGCGTATTCAAGATTTTCTGGAAGCCTTTTTTTCATGTTTTTTTTCCAATATAAAATGAGGTCTTTAGTGATGAGCAAGAAAAAATCCAATATTTGTGTGAGGATGGAATAGAAAAATCCGTACCTCGTGATCACCGTTTGTCATCACTCGGCAAGCCTCGCGATGCCAATCGGTGATCCTCGGGACGCATTTTTCTATCCCATCCTCACACTCATGATGGATTCTTATACTCCCCGCGGGTATGGGAGAGAAACAAATGAACGCCATCACAACATCGGTAATAGCGGAAAAATAACAAACTTGGAAATTCAGCATACTATGTGAGGAGATGAACATGACCAAACACATAACTCACGCCGCAAAAAGGGAAACAACAAAAAGTATGTGAGTATGACCTTGAAAACCTCAATCGCACACTGCAGACAATTCCATGGTACCATGAGAAAGGGACACAGCACACTTAACAGTCACAAAACGTCAGGAAGACAATTAAAATAGAGCAACCAGCTCTATCTTCACCAAGATGATTGCAAAACTATAAAGGGCACTAAGTATACTACATATCAAAGCAAAGATGAAACACTCATTTAACAATAATAGACACAACGCCTTATAACAAACAGCAGTTGGGGGACTTAACTATAATATATTATGGAGATATTATCTTTATTGTCCGAAATTTGCCCTAGATTCTGGTAATCAGTATCGGTGAACGCAGAGACGTTTTACAGACTGCACAAGGGAGAATGACAGCCACTGTAGTATGGAAGGTTAAAAGCGACATTATTCAATGCATACATCTTTGTTTTTGTATGTTGGCAATTTCATTTTATTTTGTAAATTGTGTCATTATATCATGTGGATTGTAGTATGATAACAGCTTCGGATGCATATTGACGAATTACAAATAATACAAAGTAATTTAGAAATAGAGAATAGCACTAACAGCTTTATAAAATGACACTCCATTCATTCAGAACAGAAAGTTGACGTATTGAATATTGGCGGTAATTCCCCGCTTCTTTCAATGCTTGATATTTTGACGCCAGAGGGCGCGCTTTCATTTATAATTTACAGAGTATCCCTTATTCGGTAGTTGTCGATTAATTTCGTAAATCGGTGATGAGAGTTATTTTAACTACAATGGTTTATCTCTAAGGTGGATAAGAGTAAAAAAAAACTAATAAACCAAAAAAAAAATCATTTTTTTTCGTCTTTTTTGTAAAACGTTTGTTCTTCTTCTTCCTGGTATAGTGCATGGCCTTCTCTAGACTGGCTCCCTGTCGTATGTTCATTGATTTAATAAGAATGTTCTCAAACTCAGCCATCATTAGATTGAGAAATCAATAAAAAAAATACTTTTGAGTATGAATAACCAAGTTTGACGATGGGAGCCAGTCTAGGCCTTCTCTGAAGCATCATCGCACTGGTGAACTATGTACAAGGACGTCGTGAGGCGTTATAGGACACAAAATGCAATCTCTAATTAAAAAGTCCATGTAGAATCTCGTAAATATAAGCGCATTAAAATTTTAACGAAATAAATAGAATGAACATTAAAAAATCATTTAAAATGTGCAAATGTATGCATGTCTTCCATTTTAAGGGAAACAATTCAGGAATACATGTACAAGCTTGGCTTTTTAAAAAAGATTAGAGCATTATAGTTGCGGGACAACAGTTTTTGCATTATCTAAAGCTGAGATATAAAGTCCATCTTTTCCATTTTTGTCATGCATTTCAAGTTCAGTAGTTGTATACTAAGTTCTGAACATGTGATCCATTGGAAGCAAAATAGGTGGGGGTAACTTGGAAGTCATATTGGTGCCGATGAGCAGCCCGGAATTTCAAAACTAACCCATTCATATAATTGAGCCGGGGCATGAGATTTCTAACAATGTGGTATGTGCGACCAACAAAGTCTCAGATCAGCCGGCGCATACGGGCAGTCTGATCAGAGCCTTTGCTAGTCCCTTGAAGATTCTATGACTGTTAAGCTACTGAGTGAACATCATTTGGAGGTTTTTAGCTTAAAGGGAGGCTGCACAGGCACGTCTGAGTCTACACTTGTCAAAATGCCACATTATTGGAAATCACATGTCACGGCTCATATATAGATGTCGAAAAATATTATATTTATGCTACATATAATTTCACTATGTGCGCAAATTTCGCAAAATGTGAAATATTGGTATGAAAAATGTGACGTATTGGTACCAATTTTTCACGCGCTGTAAAGAATTGGTACCAATTTTTCACAGTGTGAAATTTGCGAAATGTGAAATTTGCGGTTCAACAGGGCTTCAATGCCATTTAAGCCCGCTCAAGGACATCGTCTGCAAGTTAACATATCGTCGCTAATGTTTTATGGAGAAATGACCAAACCTTTTCAATTACCATAAAATAGGCTCCTTTATCACACCAGATAGGCGGCAATCGAAAACGCTCTGAGCCAGTGATGAACCTGGATCACAAATCGCTAGAAACAGTGTTTTTGATTGCCATTTGTCTGTTAAAATAATTTTGTTTCACACCGGATAGGCGGCAATCGAAAACGCTTTTAACAATCGACGAACGGGGATCAAAAATCGCTCGAAACAGTGTAATTCAAATTTTTAGATATGATCAGGGGCGTACCTACGTGTATGCAAATATGCATGTGTGTATAACTTGACACAGCCAGTATAGGCCTCTCAAAAATGGACAACAACCCGGTCTTAATGATGAATGGTAGCTTAATGAAGCTCGAAAGTATTGCAGAATGCTCCTCTCTGAGCCTTCTGTAATACTTTGACCTGCATTCAAGTGATAATCGGTCTTGAAAACCAAGTTTTGGTCTTTTTGAGTTTTTTTACTGTATTTAATTAGATATTTTGGAACAAAAATGCAGCAAATAGTGAGGCCCTGGAAGGGGTTTTAGGGATACAGGGATATGGGCCAAAAGCATAAAGGGGTACGGAATATTTTTGTAAATATTTAAAGGGATACAGGATATTTTGATATGGGGATACAATGCTTTCTGGATTTGGGAATATTTGCCATTTTTCTTTTAGGGATGTGGGATATTTTTTCAAAATACTTAAAGAGATATGGGATACTGGGATCCCCCACCCCTTCCAGGGCCTCAATAGTGTTTAGCTGCGTGTCTTGGCATGCTTAAGGGCTTCTTTTAGCCCTTTGAATTGCACAAAAACCATTTTCTGCCACATGGCTTCACCCATGGACCCATGGACCCATATAGGGGAGAGCCCCCCTGACCCCCTCAAGAGTGCGTATTCTATAAAATGCCTCAGGAAAGCAACTGATGATATAATAACAAAGGCGCTAACCAGTCTGCACGGATGCACAGGCTGGTCTGGGCCTTTGTTGTTTTCAAGTTTCTCGAGTCGAGGCCCAAGTGTTTTATTGCTATCCTTAAATATAGTTGACGCGTTATGACAATTGTCGCAGACAGGAAGCACTCTTGAGGGGGTCAGGGGGGGGGGGGGGGCTCTCAGGTAAGAATTTGATCGTTTGGTAGAGGGGTCAAGGCTAAGGCCCCTGAAAAAACACTTCTAGCCCCCGGAGATAGCTTTTATACTTGTGCACTATATAATTTAGAATGCCCCCGCATCTTAAAAGCTGTATTTATCTATCCCGAATCCTAAACCGGCAGCGGTTCATCTAAGAAGACAGGACGATGGCTTTAAGTCATGTCAGACAAACTGGAAGAGCTGGGGATGGAACTCAGGAGCCCTGGGTACAACGCACGCGAGTGACTTTTCCACTTTACCACTTTTAGTGACTTTCCCTTGGTAGTAACCAGCATCAGGCTGGAAGGGTTTATGACTTGTGTGTGTATTTTAGGACGGGGAACCCCAAAGGCTTAACCGAAAGTGGTTCTGGAGAACTAGGAATTATTGTTTGTGGCCGTGTTCCTTGGCTGTACCAGTACTGGCCGGGTGGGTTTATGCTTTTATTGGTTCTTTGTCCAGGAACTCCTGGAGGCTCAACCGGCAATGGTTCTGGTTTTAAAGCGTCTCAGAAGACGGGGCAAATGGCTTGAAGTCTCATCCAACAGACTGGGAGAACTAGGAATTTATTTTTGTGGCTGTGTTCCTTGGCTGTACCAGTACTGGCCGGGTGGATTTATGCTTTTTGTGGTTCTATGTCCAGGAACTCCCGAAGGCTCAACTGGTAGTGGTTCTGGTTTTAAAGCGTCTCAGAGGACGGGGCAACGGCTTAAAGTCTCATCCGACAGACTGGGAGAAGCCGAGAACTAGGAATTGACGATACATTTAAAAGATTTCGATTATCAATGCACATTTTAACTATTATATACTTATGAATTTACAAATATTATGATGTGATTCTTTTTTCTGGAAAAGAAGAAAGCACCTCTATTTTGTTAAAATTTATTTTATTTATAATCTGCAAATATAATCTTATACTTTATAAATACATCAGCTTTCATGACAGCATGAAAAATAAATAAGATGCAGTTGTACTATTAAAGGGAGGCGATTTGAGGAGAAATGGTTCAAAGTAAGAAACAGGGCAAATACATGACCATATTTAATGCGGTATTATGTGTCTTCTGCATATGCATGTGCGGATCCAGGAATTTTCACCAAGTTGGGGGGGGGGGGGGGGGGGTAGCGGGTCCAGGCCCACCTGACAGTAAAAAGCTCGGACAGCGTTTTTTGTTATTTTTGCTGTTTTTTAGTCCTCACCTTCAACTTATTTAACAGTTTTACAGAGGGAACCGATCCCAGGGTCCGATGGTTTATTTTTTTGAAAACAATAATTTTCCAAGGTTCCAGAGGGCGTCCAACATTTTACGGGGTGGGGGAGGGGTCCAACTTTTCTCCAGGGGGAGGGGGGGGGGAGGGCGTCCAAATGCTAATTTCTGTAGAAACCTATCGAAATTGTGATTTTCCCCGGACCCCCTATCCCCTCTCTGTATCCGCGCATGTTCTGCCTTCACTTGTAGCTCGGACCCAGTAATAGATCTACATTTGTTGGTTGTGTGCAAGCTTGGCGGGACGGGACGAAGTTTTCTCTTATATATACCTGTAAGGGGAGGGCAGTGGCTCAGTGGTAGAGTGCTTGACTCGAGACCGAGAGGTCGCGGGTTCAAGCCTCGCCGGCGTCACTGTGATGTGTCCTTGAGCACGGCACATTGATCCTAGCTTAGTGCTGGTTTACCCAGGAAGACCTGTCCCTACATAACTGAAAAATTGTTGATGGGACGTAAAGAATCAAATCCCACGTAGGGGGAACTTCTTGGTAAAAAATCATCCTTAACACCGTTTGCAGCGAGTTCTACTTGCATGGGAGAAATCATTTATTCCCAGTAAAATTGGTGCGCCCTCTGGCGTCAAAATACTAAAGCATATTCACTTTCGTATTATGACAACCCAGTTCTGCCTTTTTACAACATACAAATGTAGTTCTGACATTTTACAACCTAGTTCTGCCTTTTAAAACCGAGAAATGACATGATCGGAATCTGATTACGAGTGAAACGACTATTAAATGACAATTTGCATGATATAATGACACAATTTACAAAATAGAATGAAATTGCCAACATACAAAAACAAAGATGTATGCATTGAATAATGTCGCTTTTTACCTTCCATACTGTAGTCTCTTAATAATCTAAAGAATGAAAAGACACGAACTTCAAAGACATCCCTCTTGAATTCTTCGGAAATAGAGAGAACGGATATCTTTGAGTCAGCGCATGTGAGTTTGGTACATTATAATGTAGAGCAACAAAGTCTCTTGGGGTTCTTAGCATTTGTGTAGACTCATTAGAGCATTTTCCACACGCATACATTAAGTTTGGATGCAGATGTAGACCAAAAAAACACAATTTAGACCTGGGATGCGGAGTGGCTCAGTGGTAGAGTGCTTGTCTTGAGACCGAGGGGTTGCTGGTTGGAGCCTCACCGGCGCCACTGCGTTGTGGCATTGAGCATTAGTCCTGGCTTAGTACTGGTTCAACCCAGGAAGACCGGTTCCAACATAACTGAAAAATTGTAAACTGGGACGTAAATAATCAAAACAAACAAACGATTAAGACATCTAACCCCTCTGGACGCGCCGACATGGTCCGTAACAAGGTGGCATTTGCGCACATGCGAAAAGTATCGAAATCTCATGTGCCCATATCGTTTATTGAGCATTGATCGCCCTTCCCTCTGGTTGTTTTTTCTGATACATCTAATTGTGTTTGCTAGTCTGATTATTTAGCAAGAAATGGATGTTCGCTTGTCGGAACAATGCGATACTAATGATTTAGTAAAAGAGATTCGCTTGTGATAATAAGGCCCTTCAAACCTAAATTACCATAAATAAATGGGTCCAGATAAAGGAAAAAAATGATCGCAAAATTTAGAATAATTTCCTATCCATCAATTTTATCAATTGTTTTGGGTGCTAAAAAGAACCGTCTCATTGAGACGGTTCTTTTTAGCACCCACAGCATATATTTTGATTGAGACATTTGAAAAAAATACTTTTATTACGAGCTCTTATCTAGAGGCTTTTATATATCGGACTGAGCATCTTATGGTCTTATTAAATGTGTGCAGGGTGTAAATCTTGTATCGAGTCCTTGACAAATATCAGAGACACCGAATGCTGTCATAGATAGACAATAATTAGTTTAAAAGAGAACAATAGAGATGCTTACGTATGAGAAGTAAGTGACTATCACAAGAAATGTTTCAAACACAGTCTTCAGATCTACGAAGAAGGGAGACAGAACAGAACACAGACATTCACAAAATAATTAAAGTATAGCAATCAACTCTCACTCTTCATGATAGTCTATACATGTATGTGGCTTTGCGATGTAAATAATTACCTTTCGGTTTCTTTGTTTCGATTCAGTAACCTTTTCGGTTTTTTTTTTTTTTTTCAATTTTACACTTTAATATTTATTTTTCCACGGTTTGGCCAATCCTTTCAAAAAGGTTATAAGTAAACGTAGGTTAAAACATAATTTGTAAAATTATTCATATGGTTACAGATATAATATATATAAACAGAAAATCAGTTTGATACAAAATATGTTGGTATTTTTGCTTTTAATGTTTGATTATTCTAAATTCTATAAGAGAGTTCTACCATTAGTAACCAATTGAATCAAGTAGAAACACTCTAAACGACAACAAAAACAAAAACATGTGGTGTCTACTGTGAGTTTGTCACTTTCCCATTGGTATCCTGGGTCAGGTGTGGTACTTGATTGTATCGATTCCTGATCTTTGCACCCTTACTTACTCAACATGAATACATGTGGAGTCCAAACACATACATATATACTTACGTCTAATATGGGCTTTCCGTAGATATGATTATAATGGCCTTACAACATTTTAAGATAAACGATTGCCCTGCATCATATTGTTCTGGGCAGTTCATGAAACACTTTAAAAAGCATCCCTACTTTGCAAATATTCTTTCTTAAAGTATCTTCCTGTTTCAGTCATTTTATCACCTATAAATCTAACCAATTTCTGAGGCATTTCACGTCTTCATAGACCAAATACACTGAACCGAAGTTATAAGTAGCCACCATACAATTTTTGCTCCCGTTCAGAAAGTAAAAACCGCTCTCACAAAATTTAAATTCTATAAAAAGGTCCAAGACTTTGTCGAGACTCTGCAAATTCTGTCGTTTAAAAATGACCGGTAGACCTTGCATAGACGAGGTCCGAGTAAAGGTACCATCATTTCAAAAAGTCACACTTTTTAGTGTGATATAAACTATTCATCAGATACGTTATCCATTTATATTTTAATTAGTATGAAGATGTTTATTATAACAGCTGTGATATAAGATGAAAAGAATCAAAAGTTTTTTGACAATTGAACATTCCATTTTTCTTCTACGTTAACATGAAGACAGCCACGGTCAACAACTTAATCAAAAGATTTTAGCTTAACCATGCATTTTTCATCCTCACTTTGCATTGCTCTGTACGCTTTATTATCTGCGGCACAGCAGTGCAATTTTCAGGGACTCTTCATTATGAATTGGCGTCACTGTTCTGCTTAAAAAATAAAAGAAATCTTTAACAAATGCCATTTAAATGACCTTTAAAGTTTCAGGTTAAAATCGGAAGTGGATACCAAATTAGTAAAAAATATCGTTAGAAAATGGGCTCATCAAGTTGCATGGTGTTTTATCAAACATATTAACATAAAATAAAACACATACAATGATTTTAGTAATTGTAGCTGATGATTTCCGAAAATTTCGGAAAATTCGGAAAATTATCAATTTTTAGAAAAACATACAAACTCTGTCATTTGCAAAATGTCAAGTGTTTGGTGTTTTTCAAGTCGACTAGGCAGGTTTGCAATCACCTATACTTGAATTCGATAAAAACGCTTATTTTCTTCAAAAAGTTGATTTTTGCACTTTTGAACCCAAAAATCGTGAAGTGATAGAAAACTCTTCTAAAGCACCTGTTAACTTTAGTCCATTACAATGCACATACTTGGGCAAAAATTCAATTCAATATTACTTGGGCTTAGTCAGAAATAAAAAAAAATTGAAAGTGGCTACTTAGAACTTCGTTTCAGTGTATATTTAATACATGTACATGGATGTTTCCTTCCGCATAGGCATATCGACGATTTTCACGTGCAGCCAATGCAATATACTTTGCTTCTATTATAGAATTTTACTCGAATGGCCACTATCTCCATGTGCTTCCATATTATGATTAATTTTGCTCCTAGCTCTGTTGAAATAACAAACCATTTTTTTCATCTAATACTGTACATGAGTATTATATATGACGGTATTTATCAAATAAAAAAAAGGAGCAATACACGAGTAATTTTCTAGTCTAAAGAATGATCAACACATAACTTTTATTTTCTTTCGAGTAATTTCTGAGGCTGCGATTATCAGGCAAGGTATATTTAATACATGAATGCTTTGAAGATAAAACCACTCAAGCAGAAACTGTTTACACAAAACAAAAGGATTACAACGTGTGTCAGCTCTTTCACAAGATTAAGTACTACCATGCAAAAAGCATAGTTCACGAAATCAAATTTGAAGATAAAGCTGTTATGTAAATATAAACAATTTGCCATATAGTGACAGGTATTTTAATACTGATAGGCAAAAGAGGAAAGCCAATGGACATGATAGTTGTTTATTGTATTTTTCAGAATATGTATCCGTAATTTCAGTAACATATGCTGTTGGTACACATCGGAATTGCCTCATTGTGCACCTACAACATATTTCCATTCAATAAATGAGTGTTTTTACCATACCAAACTTCTCAACTACGTTAATGTTTCAGTGTAATGAGCATGTAGAAATGAACAAGTTTTTGTGTAGTTTGGCATGCACCTGGATGACAATAATAGATAGCCAATTTTATATTATTGACAGCTTATCTGGAATGAAATGCTAACTTGGTGGCTGCCCGGTTGTAGAGACAAACTTATTATGATTTAATCAACTATTGGTAATTACCAAACAGCTGTTCGAAGCATCAGAAAAGAATTTGTTTTGGTTCAAATCAAATATGTCTAACTAGACTCACACATACGTACATGTAACTAGGTGAGACAAACTTATTATGATTTAATCAACTATTGGTAATTACCAAACAGCTGTCCGAAGCATCAGAAAAGAATTTGTTTTGGTTCAAATCAAATATGTCTAACTAGACTCACACATACGTACATGTAACTAGGTGACTTGGTGCAATACGCTATTTACTTCACTTACTTATTGCACATATGGATAACATGAAACAGTGACCTTTAATATTTCATCATAAGGGGCCGTATACACTATCACTTTTTCTTGTACAAGTTTATTGTACAAGAAAAACTGACCAAGAAAAAGTGACTATGATGAGGTGTATACACATAGCAAGCATTTTACTCTGCTGTCAAACATTTTGCGGGGAAATTGCACAATAGTAGCATGGAGACATAGGAAGATTATGTTGCATTTGTTTTGTGCATTTTATGCATTGTGATTTTGCGACAAAGATTAAGTACCAGATACAGACATGTGTGGTCGCGAGATTGGTTACTGCGGAGACAGCAGCATAGTGCTTATCATACACCTCTACAGGAGCTTCTATAAGGTCAATGAGTCTTGATGTAACTGTGTCTGTCCAAATAAAATCTGCCACGATATCCTATTGCAGCAATATTTCCCCGCCAAATATTGGCCATGTGCTTTTGTTTACAATGCTGCTGCCAGAAATTCTCTTGCTTTTGATTGGCTATTTGATGACAAGTTTGATAAGTTATCATTGAAAATAGGAAGAGTTTCTATTCAACAGTTTTTCTTGTACAATAAAAAAACTGATCATTTTCTGCTGTATACACCATCAAATTAAATGACAGTTTTTCTTGTACAGTAAACTTATACAAGAAAAACTGATAGTGTATTCGGCCCTTAAGGACAACTGTCTGGTCACACTGAACAATCATTTCAAAAGTCATACACCAGCAAATCTTCAAAAATAAAATAACGGAACCATTTCTGCTATGGAAATTTCAAACGCTCAAGGGCCAGTCAGAAGTCCGAACTTAGTTTAGCTTGAACTTGTACGAAAATAGATGCCTGTCCTAATGATCTTTAAGCTTCGTACAGTTGTGACTAAATGGGATATTCATAAGCCAATGTCATATACGTGATTTTATGCTTTATGACGATTTACTTTATAAATTCAAAATAACGCCCTTTCTTACTGATCCGTTCAAAACGACCATCAAGCGTTATAAAACATTGATTATTCGTGTTGGATGGCGTTGGACGACAAACGAAAGAGAGCTGGTGGCTTTACTTTGATTGTGTTGATGCTGTCTGTGCAAACGATGTCGTAGGTTGGTTTGCAGTCTGTGAGTGTGACATTTCCTTGTTATACGCACTTTTTACGCATAAAGCTGACATGTTTTATTTCGATCCGCCATTTGAAAGCCACAAGTAAAAGGATAGATCTATTTTAAACATCGATTATCACTGAAGTGGAATAGAGGACAACTTTCAATCATTCTGCCAAGGGTAATTTACAAAAAGTCCGCTTTTCATCCAAATCAATCAGCAAACATCGGCTATACCGCACGCCGGTACACAGCACATTCTATCAGCAGTCAAAAAATAAGCAAGTAGATGCTATTTGGATATATTCCACATTTTCGAGCATATGCGCAGACTCGCTAGAGCCTTCACTTCTCGCAAATACAAAGTTTGGATGAAGTTGATGACCCTGGCCAAAATGAGAGCTGGCCTTGCTAGATACGTCGACTTGGGTGCTTAAATGAGGCTTCACGCAAATGAGGTAAGTACCAAAATCTAATGTGCCGGCGCAAATGATTTTGTCGCAGTTTCATCTTAAGAAGCGTTTGAAGACACAGTTTCAACATTATGTACACAGCATGCTTCCTGCTCTATCGCCGTAAGGTAAATGTTTCACTTTCGCGATTCAATTTAGGAGCCTGATGTAATCTCGTGGTTATCAGAAATCTTTAACGATACATTATTATCATAACTTTAGGAAATCCTAGTGGCAAGAATAATGGACAGATTGATTGAGTAGCTCGATGGGGAAACGTACGTAATTAGAATAAAAGAGTTTCTGTTTGACGACCGCGTTGTGTCACATTTAAAGGAGTGCAGCTGCAGAAAATATGAAACTTGCGCTATTATTTCTAAAACAAATATTGCCTACAAGAATTCATTTTCAGGCGAAATGGAGATAATGACAGACAGGGGCTACGATAAAGCGTATCTTATTACAACCTGCAACTAGCAATTTAGTAATATACTCCCATGAAACATCTCAAGATAAGCTGTCAGAAGCATAAAATAGACAGTCTTTTATTGTCATCCAGGTGCATGACAAACTACATGAAAAGTTGTTCATTTCTATATGCTCATTTCTTTGAATTAATGAAAGTGGTTGAGAATTTGATTAAAAAAAACTTATGGTGAAAAACTCATTTATTGAAAAGACATATATTGTAGGTACACACTGGAATTGCCTCATAGAGGCAATCCAATGTGTACATTACAAAATATGTTACGGAAAATAAGGATAAAACTATTTGGAAATTTACACGTTCATTGTCTTTACCTCTTTTAAACATCCCAAACTGCCAATCAATATTTAAATTCCTATCACTCTACTGCAAATAGTTTATATTTGCCTGACAGCTATATATTTAAATTCGAGTTCATGAACTGCCTCTTCGCTAACCTACTATTTGCGTGGTTGTAGATACCTGGGGGTAAATATCCGATAGAGGGCAATGATGAGGTAATTTTTGAAGAAAAAAAATGTGGTAACAGTAGTTTCCTTCAAAACATTGGTATATAAAACAATTCCGAGCCAATAACTTGAATGTAAAACATATCTCTGCCGAAAAAAGGCGTTTCCAACTTTCAAACTCTCTGGTGTTTTATTCATATGCTTATAAATATTAATATGCTATAATTGCCGGCATTTTAACATTTATGAGCTCAGTTGGGTTAAGCATGACAAACGTTTTATAACCTCGGACCCAGATGTGCCTACTGACGGTGCGATACGTATGGGTGCCTCTGGTGTACATGGTGGTGCATGTGAAAGATAGGGTACAGGTGTCAATGTGGAAAATTACTGGCTTACCTGGCTTAGACAGTCAGTGCAGTGTTTGAGAATAATCAAAACCTATGGTTAGTGTGTGAATGTGCATGAACCCAGTACCTGCAGTCTGTGTCCACAGACTGCAAGTACTGGGTTCAAGCAAATACCATCCTAGGTACTATAGGTGGAAGATAAGTTGAAAGTGACAACAGCGCATCAGCATAGTGGTCTACCATCTTACGCATGCGCTAAGCCGAAAACGACAAATTGAAATGCTAAAAGAATAATATGTAAACTATGAGCGAATGTGTGTTACCCGTTTACAGCAAGGGACAGTGTCCACTTACCAAAACATGATATGACGTCACTTTCAAGTCATCCTCCGCCTACAGTACAAAGAAGAAACTAACCAAAAGATTTGTAAGTACGAGGGGCATTTGGAAAGTTCTTAGCATAGTCTGTTATCTCCGTAACCAATTGACAAACCCTATCATTTAATAGAAATATCTAACCTCTATGTTATAGCACACATTTAATGAGGATGTCATGATGCAATCACGAAAAATATTATTGTGAGTACATGTACTGTTTGTATACTGGAAAACGCAAAATTTCAGTGGAATGTATAACATTTTACATTTGCAAAAGTGTGCAGAACATTTAGAATAGTTCATGAAATTAGATAATTTTGTACCATTTGGTAGGCCACAATCTGGTACAGTGATTATACAATTGATGATCGAGTTGGATGTTTCTAATAAATAAATACCGGAACAGCAACACCACAACCGTTTAGAAAGCAAAGCAATGGCCTATTTTTACGTCTAAAAATAGCATGTCACAGTGTACATATTTTGAAAATATATACCCGGCAGTAGTTTAAAAATGCCGTATGTGGGTATTTTTGTCAAGCACACTTTATGCTCTTTGTATTGAAACCAAAATAACTTTTGTGAACCAGAACAAAAGGAAGATAACTCTAAAAATCGTCCCATGCGCATAATGAGTTTAGCTATGAGTTGACGTTCTGGTTCATTTCAATTGAAAACAGTGGCAAACAAAAAAGTAAAATTACCTTGAGAGTAGAAATCAATCACTTTTGTGATGGTTAACGCAATACCATGAGAAGTTCTTATGACATCGACAAATTATGCGGGGTTGAGTTACCCCACCCACTTCTTGAAAAGTAGGGGTAGTGTTATTAGGAATAATTTTCTTGAATACAGAAGAAATAAAGCCACACATTTTGCGCGACGAAATGATTATTATGCATTGTTGGCTATAAATAAAGCCAAACATATACTCAATCGGCTTTTTCCTGCTCCTGTAGTGACACAATTTATCGTAAAAGTATAAAGAAAAAAAGAAAAAAGTACCATTTTTGAAAGTTTACCATTTCTCTATAAGTTAACATTTTCTGAATGTAAAGGTGGAAGTCGCGCAAGCAAAGGTCGCATGATATATTTTAATAAAAATAAGTTGGCACCAAATCGTTAATTTGTCAAATCATGATCGCAAACAAGGTCTCAAATTTTCCTTTGCTTTTTTCCAAGTATTTTGCTTAAAATTTCCGCCAGTATATAAACCCCTACTCATTTTGAGCATGCGCTGCACGTGCACGCCAAGTCCTTTTTTGACAAAAATTAAACTATCAAGTAGCCGTTAAATTCTAGTTTCCAAAAATGTATTATTTGATAGAATTTTATCAACGCATTGTGGAGTTATGATGCCATGCTAAGAACTTTCCAAATGACCCTCGTATGATCCTGTTTGACTACCTAATGCATAAATGAATAAACTGACCTTCAACGATGTTTGTGTCATGTCATTCCCATAATTCCTCTCGCGTTTGGTCAACCTCTTAATAAAATGCAAGAAGTTGTCTCTGTTTTCCTTGACGCTCATATTGCCATATTTTTTTCAGATTCTCAACTTTGCTGCTGTTACCTTCATTATGTATTAGCTAAACAAGGAAGCATGTATTTTTCCAAATTATTAAAAGTTGACAAAAATATGACACATAACATTTTCATGAACATTATCAAATTTTATATCTGGCTTAAACCAACTTATGTAAGTCCTCTTAATGTCCTCTTTCCTTTCCTTCACGTGGTCCTGACGTAAATCTTTAATCGGTTAGTTGGTGCCTGGTGCCTGTCGTTGGCTTGGTCCACCGTGGCTTAACTTGAAGCGGCTGACTTTGGGTATTGAGCCCTTTTCTTTGAATCATAATAAAGTGTTAATTTGATTAAATTGGTTCTCTGTGATGATACATCGAAATACTTAGGAAGTCTCCAAAGCGAGCTGTACAATGTTTGTGTTTTAACAACAACAGAATCTAAGGGCGAAGATTTGATACCAGTAAAGTACAGCTAAACCCACCCAAGTGGCTTAGGCTGCTGTCCGTTCTAAGGTGGCGGCTCTGTTGTTGATGATTTATTGTTTATTATTGCTCCCATTGTTTGTGGGGGTTCTGTGTTTGGTCCTTGTTTTGTTATTCAGTACTTTGTGTCCGTCTAGTTTTGCCATATTGATGGAGAAGAGAACGCTGGTTGATTTGATTTAACTGTCGTTAGTGTTCTGTGACTCTTTCTCGCGGTGCCATAGGTTTGTCTTCGCAGTGTGATTGTGGTACTTTTTTTTTATCATACACACTTGCATGTTTTATTTAATTAAGGAAGTTCTACTATTTTGTTGTTGTTTATTCATTATTTGATGTTGCTCCCAATGTGTGCGGAGGCGTATTGAGTCCTTGTTTTGAGGTTTCTAGTGTTGCGATAAAAGAAAGCTGGCTTGTCTCATCCTCACAGTGCCATGGGCTCGTCTGTGATTGGGGTATATCCAGGTATTACTCACTTGTTTTATCTCAGTCTTCAATAGCACACGCAACCACCCAATTAGTTTCCATCAATTATTCAAAGAACGAACGTCCATTTCTATACTTTAAACACTTTGAAGGCCAAAAACCCCAAAACGGGTACTTTGGCAAACAGTGAAGACCCTCATGAAATGCCTCTTGATAATCAAAGATAATCGACAAAGAATAATGATTTTTTGCTAGGCGGGGGGTGGGGGGGGGGGGGGCAAATATCTAACCCTAAAACTATTCATATGAACCGTACGTAAATTTCACAATTGCCAAAAGCGACGTATTTGTATAAAATTCTTCACATGGTGTGAAATTTACAAAGTGTGAAAATTGCGGTTTAACAATGCCTCTCAATATGCTATAGAACACTTTATGGTTATTTCCGAGTCCATGAAACCCACCTTCAATAGTTCTTCTATACAAGCTGCTATTGTTTTGTTGACTGTTCTGGTGAGGTCATTGGCCTGGTTTGTCAACTCTGGAGCTTACATGTCTCTGTAAACCTGTCGTAATAGTTTTTATTTGTTTTCAATGGTCTAGTATTTGCTGCTGAATTTAGTGTGATCATGCTCTTTTTTTCAAGACAGCCGTATTTTCAGATTGTAGATATCCATTGTTTTATTTCATTTCTAGTTTTCCTGTATCATAAATCAAGATTAAGATTGAAAATGATTACGTGTTAATGAAAACATATTTCAAGAAAACATCTTGAATATTGAGAAGAGCAACGATCAGCAACTAACGCAATCACATTTCTAAAAAGGAAATAAGTATAATCAGTAAAATACCACAATCAGATGGGATCCACGTCTTCATTGTTTTTTCTTTTACTTTCCAAGCTGAAATTCCCACTCTTAAATTTGGTGGGATGATCCAACTGAGACAATGTCTTGTTAATCCTGCTGCTTACATTATTTTACACATAGGATTTTAATCAGAACTCTTTGGTTTATGTATCAACATAATTTTTGTCCAGGTTTTGTCTTTTGACATTACTTAATTTTTCGTGATATTCAAATCATATGCAAGCCTGTTCATAACAAGCATTACACAATAATCTTTCTTTTGGACTCGAGTTACGCTCCTCAACCAGAAAAGATATGATAGATTTAGATAACCTTTTACAATTTTCTATGTTCTGAGATATCCCGTCAGGAGAAGCACGATATGTTCTATTATGTGGTATATTTCCTTATTTAAAAAAGGAAAAAAATTAAAATCACAAAATGATAGTCTTGCCAGATAGATAGATAGATAGATAGATAGATATAAAGATGAATGGATGGATGGATGGATGGATGGATGGATGGATGGATGGATGGATGGATAGACAGATAGACAGACAGACAGACAGACAGACAGACAGACAGACAGACAGACAGACAGAGATAGATAGACAGACAGACAGACAGACAGACAGACAGACAGACAGACAGACAGACAGACAGACAGACAGACAGACAGACAGACAGACAGATAGATAGATAGATAGATAGATAGATAGATAGATAGATAGATAGATAGATAGATACGAGTTTTCTGCAATGTTTTTACTTACCTCGCCCATGAATTTAATAGTCGTGTTTGGTATGGCAAATGATGTGGTATCGGTGGTATCGGTGACATGTTGTACAGTGATGAAGTGCTGAGGTAGGGAGTCATATGCACAGTAGTATGGGGTCATTTAGAGGAATGCATTCTTTGGATGTAGTACTGTTTCATAATATAATATAAAAAATAAAATTGGTTGTCATCTCAGA
>CAXHUL010000221.1:0-60000 GCA_964019695.1 Loripinus fragilis | reverse complement strand
CGCCAAGAAAGAAATGAGAGCGTCCAAATTTATGCGGAACGGCTACTGGCGATAGCGGAAGATGCATTTACTGGTCAGGACCAAGCTGACCTGCCCACTATTGAGCGTCAGCTTGTTGGCTTTTTCATAGATGGGCTGGCATACGACTATCTTAAGCTAAAAGTCATGAGGGAAAACCCGGACCGATTACAGGCTGCTGTTCATATTGCGATGACAGAACAAAATCTACGACGCAAATTTAACTTACGCACAGGTCGTGAAGACCGTACAGTAGAACCCATGGAAGTAGATCACGCACGACCTGCACGGTGTCAGCTGTGCAAACGCATAGGCCACGAAGCACGTGAATGTAGAACCTTTAGACGGAACCGCGCAGAAGCGGTTAACATGACTAGACAATTTTCTGCTAGTCGTGGTCGCGAGCAAAGACAAATACCGCGGCAATCTTCCTCTTTGATCTGCTGGTTCTGTTATGAACCAGGACACAAAAAAGTAGACTGTGAAAGGTTTAAAAGATTAAGGGCACGTGGCACGCAGGAGGCTCCTGCAAGGCTGACAAAACCCTCGGAAAACATGTAGACCCTCTTGTCAAAAATGGGACAAGTGAACAGGGGGGTCCAAAGCAAACATTTAGAGCATGCAACATTAATCCCAGAAACAATGCAAGCAGTATCTTAATGAAAATTGGCAATCAGAAATATCGATGTTTGGTTGATACTGGAGCCGAAAGGACTTTGCTAAGTCGGCGAATTTATAATTCTCTTCCTAAACCACCCCCTTTACGTCGTCCAGATATTAATTTAGAATCTGTAACTGGTAATCAGCTCAAAATTGATGGGTCTTTTGATCTTGAATTTGTTATTGCTGGATTGAAACTGCATTATACATTTTATGTAGTACCAAACTTAGGGAGAAATGCAATTATAGGTAGGGATTTTCTGAAATATTTCAACTGCAGAATTTATTGTGATCTAGATAAATTAAGGATTAATGGCCGATATGTTGACTTAGTGGAAGATGCTTATTTGCAATCACTAATTAGGTTGAAAAGATCTATAATTGTGAAGCCACAGTCGGCATTATTTTGTTTTGGTAAATTATCCAATAACTTTACTGGAGCAGGCTGTTCTCAAATTGAGATAGCTGCTATTGATAGGTGCTTTGCTGCTAATTTTCCTGGGGTGATGCTAGCCAATACTGTTACTAAATTGTCCAAGCTGCAGAAAATACCAATATTGCTTATCAATAATACAAATAAGCCAGTTTCCCTGCGGAAAGGAAGTGTTGTTGGTAGGGCGGATCCAGTTGATAAACTAAAGGTGTCCTCTTTGATAGAAAAGATTTCATCTGTTGAAAAAGTAGAGTCACAAGATATGCTGTCCGAATTTGACTCGCCGTTGGAATATAGGTCTATAGTTGCTGAACTATTGAATGAAAATAAAGATCTATTTGCGGCAAAGGACAGTGACCTCACATTTACTAATACTGTAAAATTCAAAATAGACACTGGTGATGCTCCGCCGATACGACTTCGTCCTTACAGGATTCCCTTAAAGAATCAACCCATTGTAAACAAGGCTGTCGATGAAATGCTTGAAGCAGGTATCATAAGGAGGTCTCATTCTCAGTATTCCTTCCCCGTAGTTATTGTTGATAAAAAAGATGGTTCCAAAAGGTTTTGTATTGATTTCAGAGCTCTAAATAAAGTAACAAAGCCTATCTCATGGCCCCTACCTTTGATAGATGATGTGCTAAGTTTATTGAAGGGAGCTAACTTCTTCACATCGTTAGATATGAAAAGTGGTTACTGGCAAGTCCTTGTCCATGAAAAAGACCGTGAAAAGACTGCTTTCTCTGTTCCTGGACGTGGTCTGTTTGAGTGTAATTGTCTCCCCTTTGGTTTGATTAATGCCCCTAGTGTTTTCCAGTCCCTTATGTCTATAGTGCTAGAGGGGCTAAGTCATTTCTGCCAAGCTTATTTAGATGACATTTTAATTTTTTCAGCAACAATTGAGGAGCACCTGTCACATATACATCAAGTTTTTGATAGGCTCCGTCAGCATAGGCTAAAACTTAAATTAAAGAAGTGTTCCTTTTTCAAGAAAGAAACAAGGTATTTGGGTTTTGTTATTACCCCAAATGGAATAAGTCCTGATCCAGAAAAGGTCAGGGTCATGCAGAATCTGCCACCTCCAACAACTGTAAGAGAAGTTAGAGGCGTGATAGGTATGTTATCCTATTATCGTCGCTATTTGCCAAATTTTGCTGAAATAGCTTCCCCTATCATAGACCTTACTAAAAAGTATGCTAGATTTCAGTGGACCCAAGAGTGTCAAAGAGCCTTTGACTATTTGAAGGAGAGTTTGACTATTATACCCCTACTGTCCTACCCTGATGTGAACAAAGGATATATCTTGTATGTAGACAGCTCAGACACATGCATTGGTGCGTGTCTTGCACAGCCTGATGATGAGCCAGTGTCTACAGACTCAGCTCAGAATCCCTATTTCAAAAATGAAAAACCTATTTACTTCCTGTCCCACAGACTGAATAAAACTCAGCAAAAATGGCCTATCATAGAAAAGGAATGCTTCGCTATTTACCATAGTATCCAACGCCTCACATTTTATTTATGGGGTGCCTCATTTGTAATTAAGACTGACTGTAAACCTTTGAAGGCCTTGCTAGAATCTGACATTAAGAACAAGAGAGTTGCTTTGTGGTCCTTGAGTATAGCTGCATACAACTGCAGGATTGAATATTTACCTGGAAGCACTAATTCAGTGGCAGACCTCCTATCAAGGGTGCCAAAGGATCCAAATTTGCCCTCAGGAACTGGGTCATCCGCAGAAGAATCCTTGCCAGAAATAAATGATAAGACTTTTGAGATAGGCATAATCAATTCCAATCAATTAACACTTGAATCCTATCAGCATAGCAAAACGTCCGAGGCAGATCTCTTGGATCAGCCCCGTCCTATTATGAAAAATGTCAATATGCCAGATGAGCAGGCAAAGGATCCAGAGATCCAAGAAGTATTAAAGCAATTACAATCTGGTCATGCAAGTAAAACATTTCTAGGAAAATATCTCGTTATAGAGGGGGTTCTCTATTTTATCTCTGAGGCTGATGTAAGGCCCAGCTTGCGTTTATTCGTACCAGAGCATTTCAGGGAGCAGATCCTTGAGACCTATCACTCCAAAAATGGACATGGAGGCATTGATAAATCGTGGGAAACAGCAAAAATAAAGTATTACTGGCCAGGCATGTACAAGTCATTTTATGCTTACATCTCCAAATGTATCCCATGTTTAGAACGTAGTGCTAGGAACCAAAAGCGACCTTTGGAAACAACTGAGGTCCCATCCTACCCGTTTGAAAAGATTGCGTTTGATGTCAGTGGGCCCTTTGAACTTAGCTGGTCAAAAAACCGATTTTTGGTCTCGTTTATTTGCATGTACAGTGGTTATCCTGAGAGTTTTCCAACCCCTGATCATACTGCAGATACTATATCACACCTTCTCATTGATGAAGTTATCTGTAGGCATGGTTGTCCCCGCCAACTTGTATGTGATAATGCACCTGAACTTACTGGAGAAACTTTTCAGCAGACCCTTAAAGCTCTAAATATTCAGAATATCCGCTCAACCCCATTTCAACCCAGTAGTAATGGTCTAATTGAGCATTTTAATGGGACTATTAAAAACATCATAGCTAAGTATGCAAGAGATTCTCCCCAGAGTTGGGACTTGTATGTAAATCAAGCTTTAATGGCTTGTAGATTTAGTGTGAATCAAAGTACTGGATTCTCCCCACATTATTTGGTCTATTTGAATGACCCTGTCATCCCTTTGGATAATATTTTGATACCTAGAACCAAGTATATGGGTGAGAAGTCACATTTGCAAATGCTTGAGAGACAACATCAAATATTCCAATCAGTTCATCAGCACTTGAAAAAAGCCCGAGCCCGTCAGAAAAAATATGCTGACAAAGGAGCCATTGATGAACCCTTTTCTGTAGGTCAAGCAGTGTACTATAAAAATCCCAATAGGAAATCAAAAATGGATAAAAGATGGCTCCCATTTTTTAGAATAACAGCAAAGTTAGGGAATAAAACATTCTTGATCCGTAATCAGCTAACTGGCCAGCTTAAACAAGCCCACAGTGCCCAGCTACAAAAAGCGAACTTAACTTGGAAAGTTCCAAAAAAAGGTTTTACTGGTAGGCCCCTTCGGAAAAGTAGGTTTGTCCCAAGACCAGATAACAGTTCTGATATCTCCAGTTCAGAATCCAACACTTCCCTATCAGATAGTGTATCCCCACAAGAAAGTGACACTGAAGATGAATCAAGGGTTACACCCCATACAAAACCACCTCAATGGCTTGTAAAGAGAAAAAAGAAAATTGCAAGTGGCTCTTCTGAGACTGTACCGCCCATGGAAATGACACAGAGAATGAATTTGCATAAGCTACCCAACCCTGAAACATCCAGTAGTAGCACTCAGTCTTACTCCTTTGAGGGGATCAAACATTTGGATCCTAATGGCCCTTTAAGCATAAGGTCTCCTCCAGTGATAGTGACACAATTAGCTATGACTATGAAATTTCCCCACAGCCTAGTCCAGACCAGCCAGGCATGGTTTCTTCAGTAGGCATTGACGAGCAATACATCGATAGCCCTGTTTTCGTAGAGACTCTTTCCTCTGTAAAGCACTTACCTACGTCTGAAAAGTGTGACAGACGTGAAAATATGAAAAAGTTGCTTGAGGCTATATCTGCCATTCTCTAAATGTTTTGTCCCAATATTGTTTTCCTGTAATATAATAAATGCAGCATTTGAATGAAGTTCCTTTATTAATAAATAGCTGTTGTTGATCAATGGATCTGATGGCTGATGGAACAATGATCCTTTCATTGACTGTGCTCTTTGATTTGCATGATTATACAAATTGTTTTGCTAGATGTATAAGCAAATCTGACGGAACTACTTTTATGTCGTTATGAATTAATTTTATGGTAATGAAAATGCTGTTTTTGTTATGACCACTAGTTAAGCTAAAATGCTAAGGGATAGAAAATCACTTTCTAGGCTTTGTGGTAATAAATCCTCTTAAATTAATTTGGCGTATGGTTAATGCCACCAATGTTTAATATTAGATGTTGTAAATAATAATGTGGTCGTGCCATATAATATCCATATATCCATGAATTGGTGCTTATGTTTCAATTGAATGGGAATTAAGGGATTTGCCTCAGAAATGATGGTATTTTCCTTATTTTTCAGGCAAAATGATGAGGTTCCTGATTAGAATCGTCAGCCTGCTCTTATTAGGTTTCCATTTGAAAGGTCAAAATATTTATGAAAACGTAGTGTTTCAAGAAATCAATCAAGTAAGATTGACTAGATCAGAATGGAAGATTGCCTGCGTTTTCGAAATACAAACAATTTTAGATTATGTGAAATCAATTGCAAACGACATAGGTCGGGTGCACAAGGTCATTGCAAATGTTCAGAGAGACTATGCACAAAGTGCCAAAGCAACAACAATATTTGAAAACGAAGATTTATTGTTGGGTATGCGTGATCATTCCGGGTTTTCACAAACTTTTGATCAAATGTTAAAAGAAATTGCAGTACTTACATCTGCGTATAAGGGATTGCAAAATGAATTAAAAAGTTATGCGTTTCTCAGTGCATCTTCACGTGAACGCCGTAGCCTCATTCCGATCGTCGGACGTGTCCTTTCTGGGGCATTTGGCTTGGCAACGACAGGTCAGGTTCGAGCCCTGCGTACAGGCATTCAAACCCTCTCTGATAACCAAGAAAAGATTTACCATCTTGTAGAAAACCAGATATCTATGATCAATGTCTCCCGGAAATATATCAAAGAAAACCGACAAACAATTAATAAATTAATTATAGGAGTACACCAAATCGATATGAAAGTCAATAATATAAGCCAAATATTAATTACTGATTTGAATACAATAGGTCGTTTTGTCCAGATTTATTCTCAGCTTAATTTGGCCCTACAATCAATAAAGCGAATGATAGATAGCGCACAGAGATATGTCGATCATTTAAGATTAGAGCTTTCGTTCCTCGCAATAGGTCATATTTCACCAAATTTACTTTCGCCAGAAGAACTTAGTAAAATACTTCACCAGGTTAGAAGTAAACTCCCGGCGGCTTTTAGACTTCCTACACATCCAAGTCGTAAGTTATGGTCCTATTTTCGCACCCTAAATTGTGCAGCAATTATTGATAATAAAAAGTTAATTATCATTGTAACCATACCTTTGCTAGACAATGATGAAAGTTACCAGTTGTATGAGATACACAATTTGGCTTTCCCTGATCCTTTCACACCCTCTCCAAATTATGAGTCTAGCATGATGGCTCTCTATCGACTTGAGACTGAAGCCCTTATGGTAAATACGCACCGCACAGAATATATATTTATCACTAGAGAGGAATTGTATTCCTGCTCTCATTCAGAAGGACATTACTGCAATGCCCAACATGCAAGATTACCAATTTCAAAGTCAAGAACATGCGTAATAAGCTTATTCATGAAAAACTCTGATAAGATCAAACGATATTGCGTGCCAGAAATATACACTAATGTACATTTACCTCGTGCTGTGAATTTGAAAGATGGAATTTATGCTGTGTCAACCAAAAATCCCTTTTCTTTACACCTAACGTGTCAAGCTCCGCCCAGTAGCTCAGAGATACAAGTTAAACCTCCATTAACGGTTGTTAACCTTGAAATGGCTTGCTCTGCGCACAGTCAAGAAATTACTTTAATGCCCTATTTTGCTGCGCAAACAACAGTTCCTACACAAAAGGAGCCATTCTTTGTGCTTCTTCAAGAGACAAATTTCTCGGAAGTAAAAATATGGCAACCCCTTGTTAGTTCGTTGAAAAACTTCTCTTCGGTTAATCTTCCTGAAACCTTAAAGAACGTAGATAAAATTTCGATGACTGAATTTCTAGACCGGTTAGGATCTCTTCAGCAAGTTGAAATTGAAACAAAATGGCATTTTCCATTCTGGGCAAAAATTGCAGCTGGTATAGCTGGTATAATTTGCTTAGTAATTGTAATTAAATATCGACAACAAATTGCCCTTTGCTTGCGGCGAATTGTTAAACGGGAAACCTTACGGGTACAAGAGCCAAATGAGACGATTCACAACAATGTGGAAGCTACCAAATCTGAGGACTTGGGTAGCCTAAAGATGTTACAAACCCAGACAAGAAAGTTAGAATCCATTTATCCAACGCTGGATTTAGCTTCAATGCCCGGAACTGGACCTGAAGCTACGACTTCATCGACATAATAAAGACTTGTGTGTTAACAGTCTTCATGAATATTTATTATTTAAGTGCAATTTCATGTCTGATATATTGTGCTGTTATATTGTGCTGTTGGAATAATTATTATTCACTTTCTGAATGACTGAATTTATGGAATCAGTATTGATCATACTGTGGTCAGTGACGGACAAGAAAGAATAATAACAGTGTAACCTATAGTGATGTTTTATTGATTCCAATAAATGCCGTGAGACAATGAACTACATTGATATTACAGAGGCTAAAAATTACATAAACTTATGATTATATTGTTCATGTTCATGTTGATTATGTTATATGTTGTACTTACATGTATCCGCTTCAATTCATGGATAATGAAATTTCTTTAAGTCTATTAGGGATGCTACAGTTTTTATTGATTAGAGCCATGTCATTTAAAAATGGCATGCCTCTTTTAACACAGGGGGGTGATGTAACATAATACCCTGTCTGTTGGGGTATGTACCCAGATACCTGACCCTGGGAATGCTTTAACATTGGAGGTTGTATGGTCAAGCATTGGGTGTGATTAAGTCGCTCTTTTACTATAATTGCAGTATCAACTAGGATAAAACTGACTCCACAAGACCTACGATTGGAAGCCTCCATTTCTTTTCTTAATTCCTTTAGATAGAAAGGCAATATTTTGGATAATGATTACAATCTGATATTGATAATAGTTTATGGGTTACTCCACCTTCCTCTTGTATTCCTACGCGGTATCTTTCTCTGTAATTGGGTAATTACTAGCTTATGATGGAATATGTAAGGAGGGAGGCGGGATAAGCATGGAAAAAGAAACTAATATATATTGTCTAAAAGATTGAGTGGAGAGTTGTCGCTTGAATCTTGAGATGTATACACGTATTTTAAAGAGATAAGAAATAAATTGTGGCACGATCATGTGTTGTTACTAATCACGGCCTTGGGCTGGAATCCTAGATTCATGGCCCTGTAGATATTCTCCGGGACCTAGCCATAGCCAGAGTCCACTTGCTGGCTATGGTACAGAATTTACAATGGTCAACAAAATTGAGCCGCGACATGAGATTTCCAACCATGTGGTATGTGCGACCAGCAAAGCCTCAGATCAGCCTGCGCATACGCGCAGTCTGATCAGAGCCTTTGCTTGTCGCTTGAATATTCTATGAGTGTAACGCTACTTACTGAACATCATTTAGAGTTTCTAAGCTTAAAAGGAGGCTGCACAGGTTCGTCTGAGTCTACACTTGTCAAAATATCACATTGTTGGAAATCACGTGTCATGGCTCAAATCGTGATGTCATTACGTTCTAATTTTCGATAAAAAAGAAAGAAATGACTACTAGACAACATCAGCAGACTATGAAGAAGTTTTAGCATTGCGAGGTCATTATTTTATTATCATTCACTTTGATTTGCCAGTGTAATACGGTAAATTATACATAATAAGACGAAATCGGAGCGATTCTTCAGGCTCCCTTATCCTCGTATGAATGATGCCAGAAGGCGTTCATTATTTGTTGTCCTTGAACGGTTTTCTAAATTAATTGCGTCGGTCATTAATTTATAATAAAGTACTTCGTTAAAGGCAGGGATATTACACTCTCACAATATGACAAACTGCTACGAGTGATTTTGCAAACAGCCTAGATCCAAATAAGAAGGATCATTTTACGTTCGCCCTCAGTAGATAGCCGTTTGTTTTCTTCGTTAAAACCTCGTAACACGGCCGATAGTCTCTTCATGAAAGTTTAAAAACAGATTAAAACAGGCATAAATGAAGAAAATACCTGCTGTTTTCGCCCGATTATGATGTAAAAAAATGTAAATTAAAGGAAGCAAACTGTGTTGCTGTATGATGCATAGACTTCATATTTAGCTATTTCAAACATTAAAACCACTACAAATATTAATGTACAAGCAACTGACCTGGGCCCGGAATTACAATGCCTCCTTAGAGTTAAGGAAGACTTAAGTTAAGTATTGATATTTAGGATGCGAAAAATAACGTTTAAAACTGGTTAAAATCAAAATAGTTTTAATTTTTCTGAAGATCATAATGATATCTTTGACCATAGATACCACATTGATCCAGGCAATTTATTTAGCCTTTAATATAACATGTTGACATATCAAAACTTAACTTAAGGCTTGCTTAACTTTAAGGAGGCATTGTAATTCCGGGCCCTGGACTCAATAAATACAACCATTGGGATATGATAACATATCAATAACAGTTGTTTTAAGTTGAATTAAAAGAAAAAAGTTAACGTTCTTAGTTCAGTTTTTACCTTTTTAAAATTTTATTACAGTTCCAAAAAAAAGTTGAAAATGGCGTCAGCTACATGTATATGATTGAAGGTGGAATTTGTTAAAAAATATAAAAACAAATCGGTACCTGAAATCAAACTTATAGAGCTGCTGTTTTCTCCTTTTGGATGTCTTTAAATATTTCAATATCCTGTGACATCACAGAATGATGCATTGCGGTTAAATATGTGAAACGGGGAAATATAACGCTTGTATGGAGAATGGCATGTATCAGGGTTTTAGTCAAGAGTGCGTAACAAAAAATAAATTTCAAAACATATGTTATGGGTACTCAAAAGAACCGTCTCAATCTCAATGAGAGGGTTCTTTTAAGCACCCAAAACATATGTTAAAACTGAATGATGGGTAAGAAATTTTTTACAGTTTTACACTGAAATATTATGTTTATCTAAGCCAGCGATGTATGTCCAACAGCTAAACATAATTTTTGAACGGATAGGAATATTTTTATGCTGTTTTCGTCAAAATATTGCCATTCCTTTCGCCATCATTATAGACAACGTAAATGCTTTGGCATTTCTTCCCATATCTGCATTAAAAGCCAAATTTCTAACAAAAACGGATTTATCGTTTTTTCGAATAGTTGATTGGGATGGGGGGGGGGGATAGAGGATCCAAATACCGCTTTTAATTGGTCCACCATCGACCCGCCAGCGAAACGCCATTGAAATGGTGTTTCGCTGACGGGCATATGATGGCCAAACATTGAATGCTGGCTTGGTAGCTTTGTGATTTTCAGGGTATCCGGACCAGTATTGCATAGAAACCCTATATTTTGTGATTTTTCAGGGGGTCCTGTTAACCTGCCCCCCCCCTCTCTGGATCAGCCCATGTTGTAACTAAATGTCTATAATGGAATGCTACATGTAACCATAAGTGTTACACTGCTAATGGTTTTGATTATATTGCAGATAGGCGGCGAAGTCTGACCTCTTGGCTGTCGTGTGTGTTGTGTTTTGTCACTTTCCCATATGTGTCCTGGTCAACATCAGAATCAAGGGTGAGGTTGGCGCCGTGAAACTGGTTTAAAGCACTCCAGTAAAATATTTTTACTGACCGTTCCAAGGCGGTACTTCTTTAGTGGATCATTTATGTTTTTTCTGTCATGTGTTTGTTATGCCTTTGTGCGCGTCTGTTTATTTGTGCCTTGTGGTCACCTGCTGGGAAAGGGCTGACCTCTTGGCTCTCGTTTGTGGCGTGTTACTGTAAGTGTGTCACTTTCCCGTTGGTATCCTGGGTAAGGTGTTGTACTTGATTGTATCGATTCCTGATCTTTGCACCCTTACTTTGTAAAAGAAGGTTTAGGGCATGAATGTAGTCGACTCTTTCAAGAAAGCAGACAGTTTGAAACCTGATCCATAATATGTTTTCCAGCCGTTTTTCATTACTGCCTATATAGAGAGCGTATGCAATATGATTCTGCAAACTTTCAAAAACATTTCTTCTCAGAATTGTGAGCTTTTGATCTTGTTCGTGTGTAGCATTGCTGTACCAATTTACTTAGATAACGGATCTCATCGACATATCTTCATGGTTTGCAAACAGTTATTGCTCAAACCAGTCTGTTCACCTTCAAAAACGTGTTAAATAATAAATTTTGCTTGTAGCAGATTTAGCTATTACTTTTTACAGACCAAATAGCAAAGGTGCTTATTGGACTGCACGTGACGAGACACATTTAATGATGTAGGTGCGCTTATTTCATCAAATAAGCTGAATATTACTTAATCTAAGTTCTGAAGCATCATTGTCTGGGAAAGAAATTTAACTCTTTCCGAAATAAAAAGGGATTTTCCGATGGAATTCCCTTTTTTTGATAGTAAAACTTAAATATGGATATAATCATATTTGAGTTTTGCATCGTTATAGAGTACAAGAATGATGGTACAATGTAATTTACTTTTCCTATGAACAGAGGAAATTTCCTCTGTTGTGACTGCTCAAAATGCAGAAATTGGTGTCCTGAAAATATGTTCCAAGTAGTGTATTTGTCCTAATAGTTTAAAGAAAAGTTCAAATATCAATTTGTATATCAAGTAGAAATCGGTTTACAACAGAGGAAATTTCCTCTGTTTTGACAATGGGACAAGTCTTCCTTTAATCATAATCAGATTTTCATCTTATTTCAGAACAGAGGAATTTTCCTACATTTTACTTTCAGTATCTCAACAATATGTAAAAAGAGTGACCTTTACAACAGAGGAATTTTCCTCTGTTTAGTAGTTCGAAAATTTCCTATAGTGACTTCCAGAATTGATTTATTTTACATTCTAGTCATAACTTAAATATTACCAATTTCCAACAGAGGAATTTTCCTCCGTTCGGTAATTCAACAATTTCCTATTGCGAGAATTAAGAGCCCATTTTCCTATAATAAAAATGAAGAACCATGTTTTTTAACATTTCCATCTTAATCATAACTTAAATGTTTCCACTTTTCAACAGAGGAATTTTCCTCCGTTTTCCATTCTGTATCTCGACAATCAATAAAAGCAGAGAAATTTTACAACAGAGGAATTTTCCTCTGTTAAATAGTTCGACAATTTCCTAAAGTGACTTCCAGAACTGAGAGCCTAACTTGTTTGACATTCTAATCATAACTTAAATATTACCAATTTTCCAACAGAGGAATTTTCCTCCGTTCGGTAATTCAACAATTTCCTATTTTGATAATTAAGAGCCCACTTTCCTATAATGAAAATGAAGAAACCCGTTTGCTATCATTTCCATCTTCACATAAATATCCATCATATCTTAACTGTTTCCAATTTTCAACAGAGGAATTTTCCTCCGTTTTCTATTCTGTAGAATATCAACAATAAATAGAAGGAGTGACCTTTACAACAGAGGAATTTTCCTCTGTTTAGTAGTTCGCCAATTTCCTATAGTTACTTCCAGAACTCCGAACCCAACTTGTTTGACATTCTAGTTAAAACCTAAAATATATCCAAATTTTCCAACAGAGGAATTTTCCTCCGTTCGGTAATTCAACAATTTCCTTTTGCGAGAATTAAGAGCTCATTTTCTTATGATGAAGATGAAGTACCCTGTTTATTATTATTTCCATCTTAGCATAAATATCCATCATAACTTAAATAAATTCAATTTTCAACAGAGGAATTTTCCTCCGTTTTCAATTCTGTATCTCCACAATCAATTAAAGGAGTGAATTTTACAACAGAGGAATTTTCCTCTGTTCAGTATTCAACAATTTCCTATAGTGATTTCCAGAACTCCCAGTCCAACTTGTTTACTATTCAAGTCATAACTTAAATATGACCAATTTTCCAACAGAGGAATTTTCCTCTGTTCTGTAGTTCAATAATTTCCTATAATGACCTCTGAGCCCAACTTGTTTGACATTCTAGTCATAACTTAAATATTGCCAATATTCCAACAGAGGAATTTTCCTCCATTCAGTAATTCAACAATTTCCTATTGCAAAAATAAAAGCCCACTTTCCTATAATGAAAATGAAGAACCCTGTTTGTTATCATTTCCATCGTAACATAAATATCTATCATAACTTAAATGTTTCCAATTTTCAACAGAGGAATTTTCCTACATTCTCCATTCAGTTTCTCGACAATCAATAACAGGAGTGAATTTTACAACAGAGGAATTTTCCTCTGTTCAGTTTTCAACAATTTCCTATAGTGATTTCCAGAACTCCCAGTCCAACTTGTTTAATATTCAAGTCATAACTTAAATATGACCAATTTTCCAACAGAGGAATTTTCCTCTGTTCAGTAGTGCAATAATTTCCTATAGTGAACTCTGAGCCCAACTTGTTTGACATTCTAGTCATAACTTAAATATTGCCAATATTCCAACAGAGGAATTTTCCTCCATTCGGTAATTCAACAATTTCCTATTGCAAAAATAAAAGCCCACTTTCCTATAATGAAAATGAAGAACCCTGTTTGTTATCATTTCCATCGTAACATAAATATCTATCATAACTTAAATGTTTCCAATTTTCAACAGAGGAATTTTCCTACATTCTCCATTCAGTTTCTCGACAATCAATAACAGGAGTGAATTTTACAACAGAGGAATTTTCCTCTGTTCAGTAGTTCTACAATTTCCTATAGTGACTTCCAGAACTTCAAACCCAACTTTTTGACATTCTAGTTAAAACCTAAAATATAAACAATTTTCCTCTGTTCAGTAATTCAACAATTTCTAATTGCGAGAATTAAGAGCCTACTTTGTTCAATATTTCTGTCTTACATTAATTACAGTTTTAGAACAGAGGTAATTTCCTCTGTTCAGTAGTTCTACAGATTCATATAGTGACGTTCAGAACTCAGAGCACAACTTGTTTGATATTCTTGTAATTACTGAAATATACTTAAAGCCAAAAGTAACTTTACACTTTGAACTATCGAATATATCTTTACTGCTTTTGAGTTTAACTAAATTAAATATTGCAATGAGTTGCTGGTTCCCGCCCCGTCCTAATTCACGAAAAACAACTTAGGTAAATTAATCTTCTTTCAAGTTATCTGTGCTTTCATTAAAAGCACAAAATCAGCATTTCCTAACAAAATCCAAAGTAAACCTAGGATTTGAACACGCTATTTTAAGGGTCATCGATTGCACATTAAAAATACTGCAAGACATTCTGTCTCTGACGTATAGTTTGTTTTTGGCAGCATTTTAAAGTTGGTTCACTTTGAGATTATCTCCCTTTGAATTAAAACAATAGTAAATTTTAGTCCCTGCTAGAAGCTTTATCTCAGATGGCATAAGGATTTTTTTACCAGCGATTTATTGGGAATTCTGCCCTGAGTATGTGACGAGATAATCTGATAAAAATTCCCATCGGTTTGGAATAAAAACGGCAAAGAGTTTCTTATGGGAAATTCCATTGAAAACATTGTAAAGTTCACAAAAAGGGGTATGTACGTAAAAACACAACTCTAATTTGTGTTACTCGAAGGGTGATCCAGGCTGATTTGAACTTTAAACAACAATTCAATAGCCTGTCTTTTAGACTGGTTCTTTAAAATTAAAAATTGTCCAATTGCAAAGCTACAGTAACACATCAAAAGTGATGCGTTTTGAAAAAGTTTATTTTGCCCCCTTGCTTCTTTCATTAGGACATTGTGGTTGCATTTATGACAGTAACAACATGAAATTTAAAAGGTCATATGAATAATTGATTGAACTTTAATATGAATTAAACATATTTAAAATACCACTCACCAATACCCAGAAAAGGTATATATAATAACAGTGTAAAGTTACTTTTGGCCTTAAGTATATTACCAATTTTAGAATAAAGGAATTTTCCTCTGTTTGGTAATTCAATAATTTCCAATTGAGAGTTTGAGAGCCCAATTTGTTCAATATTACTGTCGTACATTAATTACAGTTTAACCTCTAAGCGTCAAACAGTTTGACCCCTATCAGTTTGACCCCTATCAGAATGTTGGGCCTGATCTGGGTCCAAATTGTTTGGAAGGGTTATCAGCAGATGACAATGTCATGTAAAACTTTACACAAAGTTAAAATACATTGGTTCAACTTCAACTTGTCATAACCTCTAAAGTGTCAAACAGTTTTGACCCCTATCAGGTCCGGACAGAATATCGGGCCTGATCTTGGTCCAAATTACTTGAAAGGGTTATTAGCAGATGACAATGTCATGTTAAGGTTTAATGCAAAGTTAAAATACATCGGTTCGATTTCACCTTTTCATAACCTCTAAAGTGTCAAACAGTTTGGACCCGGATCAGGTCCAGACAGAATGTTGGGCCTGATCTGGGTCCAAATTGTTTGAAACATTTATCCACAGATGTCATCTGCTGACAAAGTCAATGTAAAGGTTTCAATCAAAAATAAAACATTGGTTTAACTCCAACTTGTCATAACCTCTAAAATGTCAAACAGTTTGGACACCTATCAGGTCCGGATAGAATGTTGGGCCTGATCTGGGTCCAAATTGTTTGGAAGGGTTATCAGTAGATGACAATGTCATGTAAAGGTTTAACACAAAGTTAAAATACATCGGTTCAACTTCAACTTGTCATAACCTCTAAAGTGTCAAACAGATTTGGACCCGGATCAGGTCTGGACAGAATGTTGGGCCTGACCTGGGACTTAATTGTTTGAAACACTTATCAGCAGATGTCATCTGCTGACAAAGTCGTGTAAAGGTTTAACAAAAAAATAAAACATTGGTTCAACTCCAACTTGTCATAACCTCTAAAGTGTCAAACAGTTGGACCCCTATCAGGTCCAGACAGAATGTCGGGCCTGATCTGGGTCCAAATTGTTTGAAAGGGTTATCAACAGATGATAATGTCATGTAAAGGTTTAACGCAAAAATAAAACATTGGTTCAACTCCAACTTTTCATAACCTCTAAAGTGTCAAACAGTTTGGACCCTGATCAGGTCTGGACAGAATGTTGGGCCTGATCTGGGACTAAATTATTTGAAACACTTATCAGCAGATGTCATCTGCTGACAAAGTCATGTAAAGGTTTAACAAAAAAATAAAACATTGGTTCAACTCCAACTTGTCATAACCTCTAAAGTGTCAAACAGTTTGGACCCCTATCAGGTCCAGACAGAATGTCGGGCCTGATCTGGGTCCAAATTGTTTGAAAGGGTTATCAGCAGATGATAATGTCATGTAAAGGTTTAACGCAAAAATAAAACATTGGTTCAACTCCAACTTGTCATAACCTCTAAAGTGTCAAACAGTTTGGACCCGGATCAGGTCCTGACAGAATGACAGGCCTGATCTGGGTCCAAATTGTTTGAAAGGGTTATCAACAGATGACAATGTCATTTTTAAGTTTAACGCAAAGTTAAAACGCATCAGTTCAACTTCAACTTGTCATAACCTCTTAAGTGTCAAACAGTTTTGACACCTATCAGGTCCTGACAGAATGTGGGTCCTGATCTGGGTCCAAATTGTTTGAAAGGGTTATCAGCAGATGACAAACGTCATGTTAAAGGTAAACGCAAAGTTAAAATACATCGGTTCAACTTCAACTTGTCAGTACCTCTAAAGTGTCAAACAGATTGGACACCTATCAAGTCCAGAGAGAATGTGGGGCCTGATCTAGGTCCAAATTGTTTGAAAGGGTTCTCAGCAGATGTCAATGTCATGTTTAAGTTTAACAAAAAGTTAAAATACATCGGTTCAACTTCAACTTGACATAACCACTAAATTGTCAAACAGTTTTGACCCCTATCAGGTCCGGAAAAAATGTTGGGCCTGATCTGGGTCCAAATTATCTGAAAGGGTTATCAGCAGATGACAATGTCATGTAAAGGTTTAACGCAAAATTAAAATACATCGGTTCAACTTCAATTTGTCATAACCTCTAAAGCGTCAAACAGTTTAACCCCTATCAGGTCCAGACAGAATGTTGGTCCTGATCTGGGTCCAAAATGTTTTAAATGGTTATCATCAGATGACAATGTCATGTAAAAGTTTAACGCATAGTTGAAATACATCGGTTCAACTTCAACTTGTCATAACCTCTAAAGTGTCGAACAGTTTAACCCCTATCAGGTCCTGGCAGAATGTTGGGCCTGATCTGGGTCCAAATTGTTTGAAAGGGTTATCAGCAGATGACAATGTCATGTAAAAGTTTAACGCAAAATTAAAATACATCGGTTCAACTTCAACTTTTTATAACCTCTAAAGTGTCAAACAGTTTGGACCCCTATCAGGTCTGGACAGAATGTCAGGCCTGATCTGGGTCCAAATTGTTTGAAAGAGTTATCAGCAGATGACGATGTCATGTTAAAATTTAAATCAAAAATAAAAACCATTGGTTCAATTTCAACTTGTCATAACCTCTAAAGTGTCAAATAGTTTTGACCCATATCAGGTGTGGGCAGAATGTCGGGCCTGATCTGGGACCAAATTACTTGAGAGGGTTATCAGCAGATGACAATAACATGTGAAGGTTTAACAGAAAGTTAAAATAAATCGGTTCAATTTCACCTTTTAATAACCTCTAAAGTGTCAAACAGTTTGGACCCAGATCAGGTCCAGACAGAATGTTAGGCCTGATCTGGGTCTAAATTGTTTGAAAGGGTTATCAGCAGATGACAATGTCATGTAAAGGTTTAATGCAAATTTAACGTTGGTTCAACTTCAACTTTTCATAACCTCTAAGGCATCAAACAGTTTGGACCCAAATCAGGTCCGGACAGAATGTTAGGCCTGATCTGGGTCCAAATTGTTTGAAAGGGTTATCAGCAGATGAAAATGTCATGTAAAGGTTTAATGCAAGGATAAAATACATCAGTTTAACCTCAACTTGTCATAACCTCTAAAGTGTCAAACAGTTTTGACCCCTATCAGGTCTGGACAGAATGTCAGGCCTGATCTGGGTCCAAATTGTTTGAAAGGGTTATCAGCAGATGACAATGTCATGTTAAAATTTAACGCAAAGTTAAAATACATCGGTTCAACTTCAACTTGTCATAACCTCTAAAGTGTCAAACAGTTTGGACCCGGATCAGGTCCAGACAAAATGTTCGGCCTGATCTGGGTCCAAATTGTTTGAAACACTTATCTGCAGATGTCATCTGCTGACAAAGTCCCTGTAAAGGTTTACGTAAAGTTAAAATACATCGGTTCAACTCCAACTTGTCATAACCTCTAAAGTGTCAAACAGTTTGGACCCCTATCAGGTCAAACAGAATATTGGGCCTGATCTGGGTCCAAATTGTTTGAAAGGGTTATCAACAGATGACAATGTCATGTAAAGGTTTAACGCAAAGCTAAAATACATCAGTTCAACTTCAACTTTTCATAACCTTTAAAGTGTCAAACAGTTTTGACCCCTATCAGGTCCGGACAGAATGTCAGGCCTAATCTGGGTCCAAATTGTTTGAAAGGGTGATCAGCAGATGACAATTTTATGTAAAGGTTTAACGCAAAGATAAAATACATCGGTTCAACTTCAACTTGTCATAACCTCTAAAGTGTCAAACAGTTTGGACCCCTATCAGGTCTTGACAGAATGTCTGGCCTGATCGGGGTCCAAATTGTTTGAAAGGGTTATCAGCAGATGGCAATGTCATGTTAAAATTTAACGCAAAGTTGAAATACATCAGTTCAACTTCAAAATTTCATAACCTCTTAAGTGTCAAACAGTTTGGACCCCTATCATGTCCGGACAGAATGTCGGGCCAGATCTGGGACTAAATTGTTTGAAATGGTTATCAGCAGATGACAATGTCATGTTATAGTTTAAGTCAAAGTTAAAATACATTGTTTCAATTTCAACTTGTCATAACCCCTAAAGTGTCAAATAGTTTTGACCCATATCAGGTGAGGGCAGAATGTCGGCCCTGCTCTGGGACCAAATTACTTGAAAGGGTTATCAGCAGATGACAATAGCGTGTGAAGGTTTAACATAAAGTTAAAATACATCGGTTCAATTTCACCTTTTCATAACCTCTAAAGTGTCAAACAGTTTGGACCCGGATCAGGTCGAGACAGAATGTTGGGCCTGATCTGGGTCCAAATTGTTTGAAAAACTTATCTGCAGATGTCATCTGCTGACAAAGTCAAGTAAAGATTTATCGCAAAGTTAAAATACATGGGTTCAACTCCAACTTGTCATAACCTCTAAAGTGTCAAACAGTTTGGACCCCTATCAGGTCCGGACAGAATGTTGGGCCTGATCTGGGTCCAAATTGTTTGAAAGGGTTATCAGCAGATGACAATGTCATGTAAAGGCTTAATGCAAAGTTAACATTGGTTCAACTTCAACTTTTCATAACCTCTAAAGCGTCAAACAGTTTGGACCCTAATCAGGTCCGGACAGAATGTTGGGCCTGATCTGGGTCCAAATTGTTTGAAAGGGTTATCAGCAGATGACAATGTCATGTAAAGGTTTAACGCAAAGTTAAGATACATCGGTTCAACCTCAACTTGTCATAACCTCTAAAGTGTGAAACAGTTTGGACCCCTATCATTGTCGGGCCTGATCTGGGTCCAAATTGTTTGAAAGTGTTATCAGCAGATGACAATGTCATGTTTAAGTTTAACGCAAAATTAAAATACATCGGTTCAACTTCAACTTTTCATAACCTCTAAAGTGTCAAACAGTTTGGACCCCTATCAGGTCTGGACAGAATGTCGGGCCTGATCTGGGTCCAAATTTTTTAAAAGGGTTATCAGCAGATGACAATGTCTTGATTAAGTTTAACGCAAAATTAAAATACATCAGTTCAACTTCAACTTGTCATAACCTCTAAAGTGTCAAACAGTTTGGACCCCTATCAGGTCCGGACAGAATGTTGGGCCTGATCTGGGTCCAAATTGTTTTCAAAGGGTTATCAGCAGATGACAATGTCATGTAAAGGCTTAATGCAAAGTTAACATTGGTTCAACTTCAACTTTTCATAACCTCTAAAGCGTCAAACAGTTTGGACCCTAATCAGGACCGGACAGAATGTCGGGCCTGATCTGGGTCCAAATTGTTTGAAAGGGTTATCAGCAGTTAACAAGGTCATGTAAAGGTTTAACGCAAAGTTAAAATACATCTGTTTAACCTCAACTTGTCAGAACCTCTAAAGTGTCAAACAGTTTTGACCCCTATCAGGTCTGGACAGAATGTTGGGCCTGGTCTGGGTCCAAATTGTTTGAAAGGGTTATTAAGAGATAACAATGTCATGTTTAAGCTTAACGAAAAGTTAAAATACATCATTTCAACTTCACTTGTCATAACCTCTAAAGTGTCAAACAGTTTTGACACCTATCAGGTCCGGACAGAATGTGGGGCCTGATCTGGGTCCAAATTGTTTGAAAATGTTATCAGCAGATGACAAGGTCATGTTAAGTTTAATGCAAAGTTACAATACATCGGTTCAACTGCAACTTGTCCTAACCTCTAAAGTGTCAAACAGTTTGGACCCCTATCAGGTCTGGACAGAATGTCGGGCCTGATCTGGGTCCAAATTGTTTGAAAGGGTTATCAGCAGATGAAAATGTCATGCTAAAGTTTAAGTCAAAGTTAAAATACATCGGTTCAACTTCAACTTGTCATAACCTCTAAAGTGTCAAGCAGTTTGGACCCGGATCAGGTCTGGACAAAATGTTGGTCCTGATCTGGGTCCAAATTGTTTGAAACACTTATCTGCAGATGTCATCTGCTGATAAAGTCATGTAAAGGTTTAACGCAAAGTTAAAATACATCGGTTCAACTCCAACTTGTCATAACCTCTAAAGTGTCAAACAGTTTGGTCCCCTATCTGGTCCGGACAGAATTTTGTGCCTGATCTGGGTCCAAATTGTTTGAAAGGGCTATCAGCAGACGACAATGTCATGTAAAGGTTTAACGCAAAGTTAAAATACATCAGTTCAACTTCAACTTTTCATAACCTCTAAAGTGTCAAACAGTTTGGACCCCTATCAGGTCTGGACAGAATGTCGAGCCTGATCTGGGTCCAAATTGTTTGAAAGGGTTATCAGCAGATGACAATGTCATGTAAAGGTTTAACGCAAAGTTAAGATACATCGGTTCAACCTCAACTTGTCATAACCTCTAAAGTGTCAAACAGTTTGGACCCCTATCATGTCCGGACAGAATGTCGGGCCTGATCTGGGTCCAAATTGTTTGAAAGTGTTATCAGCAGATGACAATGTCATGTTTAAGTTTAACGCAAAATTAAAATACATCGGTTCAACTTCAACTTTTCATAACCTCTAAAGTGTCAAACAGTTTGGACCCCTATCAGGTCTGGACAGAATGTCGGGCCTGATCTGGGTCCAAATTTTTTAAAAGGGTTATCAGCAGATGACAATGTCTTGTTTAAGTTTAACGCAAAATTAAAATACATCAGTTCAACTTCAACTTGTCATAACCTCTAAAGTGTCAAACAGTTTGGACCCCTATCAGGTCCGGACAGAATGTTGGGCCTGATCTGGGTCCAAATTGTTTGAAAGGGTTATCAGCAGATGACAATGTCATGTAAAGGCTTAATGCAAAGTTAACATTGGTTCAACTTCAACTTTTCATAACCTCTAAAGCGTCAAACAGTTTGGACCCTAATCAGGTCCGGACAGAATGTCGGGCCTGATCTGGGTCCAAATTGTTTGAAAGGGTTATCAGCAGTTAACAAGGTCATGTAAAGGTTTAACGCAAAGTTAAAATACATCTGTTCAACCTCAACTTGTCAGAACCTCTAAAGTGTCAAACAGTTTTGACCCCTATCAGGTCTGGACAGAATGTTGGGCCTGATCTGGGTCCAAATTGTTTGAAAGGGTTATTAAGAGATAACAATGTCATGTTTAAGCTTAACGAAGAGTTAAAATACATCATTTCAACTTCACTTGTCATAACCTCTAAAGTGTCAAACAGTTTTGACACCTATCAGGTCCGGACAGAATGTGGGGCCTGATCTGGGTCCAAATTGTTTGAAAATGTTATCAGCAGATGACAAGGTCATGTTAAAGTTTAATGCAAAGTTACAATACATCGGTCTAACTGCAACTTGTCCTAACCTCTAAAGTGTCAAACAGTTTGGACCCCTATCAGGTCTGGACAGAATGTCGGGCCTGATCTGGGTCCAAATTGTTTGAAAGGGTTATCAGCAGATGAAAATGTCATGCTAAAGTTTAAGTCAAAGTTAAAATACATCGGTTCAACTTCAACTTGTCATAACCTCTAAAGTGTCAAACAGTTTGGACCCGGATCAGGTCTGGACAAAATGTTGGTCCTGATCTGGGTCCAAATTGTTTGAAACACTTATCTGCAGATGTCATCTGCTGATAAAGTCATGTTAAGGTTTAACGCAAAGTTAAAATACATCGGTTCAACTCCAACTTGTCATAACCTCTAAAGTGTCAAACAGTTAGGTCCCCTATCTGGTCCGGACACAATTTTGTGCCTGATCTGGGTCCAAATTGTTTGAAAGGGGTATCAGCAGACGACAATGTCATGTAAAGGTTTAACGCAAAGTTAAAATACATCAGTTCAACTTCAACTTTTCATAACCTCTAAAGTGTCAAACAGTTTTTACCCCTATCAGGTCTGGACAGAATGTCGAGCCTGATCTGGGTCCAAATTGTTTGAAAGGGTTATCAGCAGATGACAATGTCATGTAAAGGTTTAACGCAAAGTTAAGATACATCGGTTCAACCTCAACTTGTCATAACCTCTAAAGTGTGAAACAGTTTGGACCCCTATCATGTCCGGACAGAATGTCGGGCCTGATCTGGGTCCAAATTGTTTGAAAGTGTTATCAGCAGATGACAATGTCATGTTTAAGTTTAACGCAAAATTAAAATACATCGGTTCAACTTCAACTTTTCATAACCTCTAAGGTGTCAAACAGTTTGGACCCCTATCAGGTCTGGACAGAATGTCGGGCCTGATCTGGGTCCAAATTTTTTAAAAGGGTTATCAGCAGATGACAATGTCTTGTTTAAGTTTAACTCAAAATTAAAGTACATCAGTTCAACTTCAACTTGTCATAACCTCTAAAGTGTCAAACAGTTTTGACCCATATCAGGTCTGGACAGAATGTTGGGCCTGATCTGGGTCCAAATTGTTTGAAACACAGTATTAATAGATTTTCGAGATTGTTTTCCCCTTCTTCCGGCCCTTTTCGAGACGAAACAAACGGGTATGGGGTACGGGAAACAACTCGTACTGTATCAGTTTTTTTTACCAGCACACACGGTTCCGCAAAATTAAAATTTCTAACAAAATATTTATTCCGAGCCGAAATGCAGTCCCTGTTTAAACAAGACCAATCTCTGCTCTGGACCTGCGTCACCGGTGCACGTCGGTGTGTGAACAGTCGATATGCAAAGTTCAAATATACAGGAATAAAATCAGATTACATCCAAATTTCAAAATGTAATCTACAGTAGGTGACTTAACAATTTCTAAGTTAAACACTCAAAAATATAATATCAAATTAGCATAAATATAGGGTGTACATGTTCAATGAGTGAACAATCATAACTTAAAGTTTGAATATAAAGGAATGAAAACTGCTTGAAAATGTCTAAGTTCAACATCTGTCAAAAAAGTGAAAAAAAAAATGAAATTTGCACAAAATAGGAGGTGCACATCTTCAATGTGTGAACAACCATAAAGCAAAGTTTGGATATAAAGTAATGAATACTGTTGGAGTTGCAGATTACACAAACTAGGCACCCCCGAGGCATTTTTGATGGAAAAATGTCTAAGTTCAACACCAATCAAAAATAAGAAAGAAAATATGAAATGTGCACAATGGAAGGTGCACATCTTCAATGTGTGAAAAATCATCATGTAAAGTTTGAATATAAAGGAATGAATACTGATGGAGTTGCAGACTACACAAACTAAGAACCCCCTTTAGCATTTTGGATGAAAAAAATGTCTAAGTTCCACACATCACAAAAATAAAAAAGAAATTATAAAACATGCACAAAATAAAAGGTACACATCTTCAATATGTGAACAATCATTAGGCAAAGATTTAATGAAAAGGAATAAAAACTTTTGGAGTTATAGATTACACAAACTTGGTACCCCTAAAGAGTTGCGGACGGCCAAATGTCTAAGTTCACACCCCTCAAAAATGAAAAAAAAATTATGAAACATGCACAAAATAGGAGGAGCACATTTTCAATATGTGAACAATCATTAGGCAAAGATTGAATGAAAAGGAATAAAAACTTTTGGAGTTACAGATTACACAAACTTGGTACCCCTAAAGTGTTGCGGACGGCCAAATGGCTAAGTTCAACACCCCTCAAAAATGAAAAAAAAATTATGAAATGTGCGCAAAATAGAAGGTGCACATCTTCAATATGTGAACAATTATTTGGCAAAGTTTGAATGAAAAGGAATAAAAACTTTTGGAGTTACAGATTACACAGACTTGGTACCCCTAAAGTGTTGCGGACGGCCAAATGTTTAAGTTCAACACCCCTCAAAATTGAAAAAAAAAATTATGAAACGTGCACAAAATAGGAGGTGCACATCTTCAATATGTGAACAATCATTTGGCAAAGTTTGAATGAAAAGGAATAAAAACTATTGGAGTTACAGATTACACAAACTTGGTACCCCTAAAGTGTTGCGGACAGCCAAATGTCTAAGTTCAACACCCCACAAAAATGAAAAAAAAAATTATGAAATGTGCACAAAATAGGAGGTGCACATCTTCAATATGTGAACAATCATTTGGCAAAGATTGAATGAAAAGGAATAAAAACTTTTGGAGTTACAGATTACACAAACTTGGTACCCCTAAAGTGTTGCGGACGGACAGACGGAAGGACGGACAGACGGACGGACGGACAGACGGACGGACGGACGGATGGATGGATGGACGGACGGACGGAGTGGACCCATTACTAGACCTGCTTTCGCTAAAGCGACGCAGGTAAAAAAAACTGCCGTATATGTTAATTTCAGCAAGACAATTATTCAGTGTAGAACTGGCAGCAAATTTATTTAACATAAATAGTTTGTAATACCTACGAGTTATCATTTTGTGGCACCACCTTTTAGTATACCAAAGGAGATGACGCACATCACGCACGCACACACGCGGCTTATCATCAACTGAGCGCAAGTGATTTTTTTCAATGTCACCAACCGAGCGCAAAACCCTCCCACCGACCGAGCGCAGATTCTATATGACTTTTTTATGGGACCCACCCGTAGTAAACGGGCAACATAAGTTTGTGTGCACAATAAAATACCGGGCCTTACAAGTAACGGTTCTTACTTAGTCAGTTTGTTGTCGCTCCCATTCAGATTGGTGAAATTATTCGTACAACAACCGAGCGTGGGGAAAAAGCATTTTTATGGCAGAACTAGAGGAGAACGAACGACGCTGCAGAGGCATTTCATAGCCAACCCATCAATGTGATTTTAATGAAACTTTGAACGGTACCTCCACATGTAACTGCCCAAAATATTTGCGCTCAATCGACGAGCAAGGTCTCCGACCTCTAAAGAAATCCTGCGCCCAATTGATGGCATCCTCCGCGCCGAATTGATGAGCATTTGTGCTCAATTGATGAATCACCACACACGCACACACAACGACACACGACCGCGCTCTTTTTGTTTGATTGCACAGAAAAAGTTTTTCATAATAATCCCTGTTTTTCAAAAAAAGCTCCATCCGATATGAATAATTTTATATATTGACCTTTATCTTTGTATATCGATTAAGAAATTACTTTATAAGGTTCACTTGTATATGATCAGGCATTTCAAATCTCCATTAACAGAACAGAGCAGATCCCGATCAGGCATCTCACAGAACTGCCTGATCTGGATCTGCACTGTTTACAAAACCGTTTAAATGTGTCTTTATGAGGTAGAAAGTTTACTCCATGACGACTTGTGTCGTCTCAAAATAGTTTCAACCTTATAAATGGGTTCTTTTTTTTATTTGTTTGCACAGAAAAACTTTTCATAAATAGCATTTCCTTCAAAACTCCATTAACATTTTGATCAAACCTTCATTTTCAAAATCCATATACCTTTGTTAACGAAAACGTTCAAAGCCGCCTCACGAGCATATAACACAAAGTCCACTTGTGGTATGATCAGATATTTCATATCTCCATTAGCAAAAAACAGAGCAGACCCCTATCAGACAGCTCTAACGAGAGCCGCCTGATCTGGATCCGCTTTGTTTTCAAAGATCAAAACATTTTTGAATCCGCAGCACGAGCGTATTGCACAAGTTCCACTTGTGTATGATCAGATATTTCATATCTTGACTTCATACGCAGACAGGACAGACCCTGATCAGGCAGCTCTCACGAGAGCCACTTGATCTGGATCCGCCTTGTTTACAAAAACGCTCTTAAGGCGCCCCAAGGACATATAGCACCTATGCTAAGATATTTCCTATATCCTTAGGCAAACAGAGCAGAGCATGACCAGGCAGCTCTCACGTGAGCTGCCTGAACTGGATCCGCCTTGTTTACAAAAACATTTTAAAGGCCACCCACGAGCATAAGCACAAGTCCCAGTTGGGTATGATCTCCTTAAGAAAACAGAGCAGACTGTGACGAGCCATCTATCACGAGAGCCGTCCGACCTGGATCCACCTTGTTTTCAGAAACGATTCAAAGGCACCAATGAGCATATAGCACAAGTTCAACTTGTACTTGTGTATGATCAGATATTTCAAATCTCCATAAGCAAACAGAGCAGACCCTGATCAGGCAGCTCTCACGAGAGCTGCTTTATCTCGATCTGCATTGTTTACAAAAACATTTTAAAGTTGCAGCACGAGTTTATAGCACAAGTTCCACTTGTGTATGATCAGATATTTCGTATCTCTATAAGCAAACAAAGGAGGCCGTGATCAGGCAGTTCTCACGGGAGCCGCTTGATCTAGATCCATCGTGTTTACAAAAAAGTTTAAAGCCGCCACACGAGCATATAGGTTCCACTTGTGTATGATCAGACATTTCATATCCCCATAAGCAACATAGTGGACCATGACCAGGCAGCTCTCACGAGAGCCGCTTGATCTGGATCCACTTTGTTTACAAAAAATGTTTAAAGCCGCCGCACGAGCGTATGGCACAAGTTCTACTTGTTTCATATCCACTTGTATATGATCAGATATATCATATCTCCTTAAGCAAACAGAGTGGACCATGACCAGGCAGCTCTCAAGAGAGCCGCTTGATCTGGATCGATTTTGTTTGCAAAACATTTTAAAGCCACCGAACACGCATATGGCACATGTTCAACCTGTGTATGATCAGATATTTCATATCCCCATAAGCAAACAGAGTGGGCCATGACCAGGCAGCTCTCACGAGAGCCGGCAGATCTGGATCCACTTTGTTACCAGAAACGTCTTAGAGCCATCGCACGAACATATAGCAAAAGTTCCACTTAATTGTTTCATATCCACTTATGTATGATCAGATATTTCATATTCCCATAAGCAAACAGAGTAGACCCTATTCAGGCAGCTCTCAAGAGAGCTGCTTGATCTGGATCTACTTTGTTTACAAAGAGAGTAGACCGTGGTCAGGCAGCTCTCACGAGAGCCGCCTGATCCGGATTTACTTTGTTTACAAAAACGTTTAAAAGCCGCCGCACGAGCATATATGATCAGATATTTCATATCCCCATAAGCAAAACAGAGTAGACCCTGATCAGGCAGCTCTCGCGAGAGCAGCCTGATCTGGATCTACTTTGTTTACAAAAACGTTTAAAAGGCGCCGCAAGAGCATATCACACAAGCTCCACTTGTGTTTGATCAGATACTTCATATCCCCGTAAGCAAACAGAGTAGACCCTGGTTAGGCAGCTCTCACGAGAGCCGCCTTATCTGGATCTACTTTGTTTACAAAAACGTTTCAAAGCCGCCGCACGAGCATATATAATCAGATATTTCATATCCCCCTCAACAAGACAGAGAAGACCCTGATCAGGCAGCTCTCACGGGAACCGCCTGATCGGGATCTACTCTGTTTACAAAAACGTTTTAAAGCTGCCGCACGAGCATATAACACAAGTTCCACTTGTGTATGATCAGATATTTTATATCCGAGTAGACCCTGCTCACGAGAGCCGCCTGATCTGGACCGACCTTGTTTACAAAAACGTTTTTAAAGTCGCTCTCCGGCCTGTTTGAATGTATTTGAACCCTTTTTGCGCGAACATATCACCAGCACAATTATTTCATGCGCGAGTACAGTTGTCTATAGTGTTCAAAAAAGTTATTCAACCCAAAGAAAACGACAACAGCACATCGAAAAGAGCTTCTAGTATACAAAAAATAAAACAATAAAGATGAAGATCAGCCTGCGCATCTACGAAGCCTGATCCGCGCCTTTTTATTTGATATCCGTCTATTATAGTGGTTAAAGTGATCAAATGGATAAATAGTTTCCCCTTCTACTCGAGAAAACAACTGGTTTGTTTTCAAAGCAATAAAGGGGCAGATCAGTCGCACGCCTGTGCAGTCGGGCCAGCACATTATTTACCGTGTAGCGCAGTGAGATTGATGTACTTCTCGGATTGAAAAGGTAGTTTCATTATCCGATTTTGGTATCATTGAATATAAGCCGTTTCTTTCTTGCAAAGCTTTTTGCATGCAAGACAATAAAGATTCGGATTGGTCTGCATAGCAGCGCAGTCTGGTCAGTTTCTTTATTATGTTCTGCCTATCAATGTGAAAACGGTACAAATCTCAGATTGCGCTCCTGGTAAACAATACAATGCAAGACAATAAAGGTTCAGATCAGTCTGCACAGCGGTGCAGTCTGATCAGCTTCTTAATTATTTTCTGCCTATCACAGTGAAACGATACACATCTCAGATTGCGCTCCTGGTAGAAACAATAAAGGAGCATATTAGTCCACACATCCGTGCATCCTGATCAGCACATTCGTCGTTTTCTGTATGGAATGTATAATATGTGAAAAACAACAACTTTTTGGTGTTTTCGAGTCGCTACCAAGGTTCAGGAGCTGATTAGACTAAGTAAAGAAGAAGGACGTTCTCGCTAGAACCCTCTCTGATTTAAAACGGGACAGGCGCGGATCCAGATAGTTTTTACAGAGAATATTAACAATAATACGCTCAAAAATGGTGTGTATTTAAATCTTTATATATGTCGTAATTAAAATAACAAAAAAAATACTTACTTAGATAAAACCTCCTTTAAAAATAGATAAGTGTAGGTGTTCGCTAGACCATGTAGACAGCCAGTTGGATAATTAAATTATTGTGCAGAAAACAGATGTCCCAAATCATGGCAAATGTCAGGGAGATCAAAGACCTTTCATAATAATATTATAATGACAAATTAGAGGATTAAATGCTCGCTCCGTGGGGTACCAGTGGTTGTTTTGACAGGTGTCAAATCTTGCGTAACTTATGCATCTGGTTTCTTACATGAAAGGATGTGATGTGGAGAAACACACTTAACTGTTCATTTGATCAACTTTTGTGTTACAAAAGGAATTTATGAAGGATTTATCAATTAGGAATTTTACTTTACCTCTTTATTTCTTGGTGTTTTTGGGTGTTTGTACTGTCTTTTATCTATTAAAAGAAAGTAATACTTTCAGAGTGACTAAATGTGTGGCTGGATATTTTGCCAACCCTTATCTGCTGAGGGTAGAATAAGTCTTTTCAGAGATATTTTGATATCAGCAGATGACAATGTCATAATAATGTTTGACGCAAAATTAAAATACTTATGTCATAACCCTTAAGCATGTTAAGGTTTGGCCTGATCTAGGTCCAAATTGTTTGAAAGGATTATCAGCAAATGACAATGCCATAAAGAGGTTTAAAGGGATAATTCAGACTTTTTTTACATATGCATTATTATAGAGCTAACAGTATACTGGGAACCATATGATCATTAATTTTGTTAAAACTGCTCCAATAAGCCCATAATTTAATTGCACTCACATGCCACAGGGGATCGCCATTAATCACTTGAATACTCCAATAAGTATTCCTCAGGCATCACTACAGACGTGGCAATTACCAGGTCAAATAGGTGAATTACAGTCAGTGTATAGCGTCAGTCTGATCTATTTCTAAACTGTTTGGAAGGTTTATCAAAGAGTATCAAACAGTGTGGATCCAGATCAGGCCCAATAAAATGTCCGACCAATTTGGGGCATATGTTCCATATGCATTAATTAAACGCGGAACCAGTCTGGGGATACCCGTTTATTTATGGAATGTGAGCTAGAGGAATTCCTTTATTTATAGCCACACGCTGATTGGCGGAAAATTATTTCCCGCCAGGTGTTCTATCTCTTTGTTTAGAATACTTGCATTATATATTAGTACATCGCTGAGATCAGCCGTCTGTCGAAACTCTGTTGGAAAAAAATTTTATCAGTTCGATCGTACCATTTCCTAGCTTCAAAGACTTTCAGCCTACCTACGTCTAGACATCTGGAAGCCTTTACTCCTTAAAGAACTTTTCTCAGAAGTTGTTGTGAGTCCTAAATTATGAGCGAGGACAGGCTTGGGGCCGGTGCCAGACACAAAGAACGATCGTCAAGGACCAAGCTGACAATCGATTACAAAGCAATGAACGATGGCAGACTCATCGCTGGTACCGACTGCGATGAGACAGGGTCCTATGAGAGTGCGCGAGGTAAGGAGGGAGCGAGAGCAGCAACATCAGATCTGGGTCACGAAGGCGAACAGGAGAAGCTGCTGTCCGACCTAGATCGCGAAATAGAGGAGCTGGAAACGTCGCTGAATGAAGTCAGTTCGCAGCTGAAACAAGCTTCCTTGAAGAAAGAGAAGAAACAGCGTATGGACCGGCTAGATAAGCTAAGGCGAGAGCTATTCGTGGCAGAGCAGCAGCTGAGGAAAACGGAGGAGGAAGGTGAGCTAAAGACTGAAAAGTCGCGAAAATGTGTGACAAAGCGATCGGTGGCTAAGCCAAGTAAAGTAAAAACTAGATCTAGAGACAGTGAGGCAAAATTAGCCTCAAAAACTGTTAAATTCCCTAAGCCAGATGAAGCTTCTCTGACTGAACTGAGGGCTTTGCCCAGCCTCAATGCAGAGGTTAGTGAACAAATGAGTGCTTTAGGGTTGCAATCAGAGTCATCTGAGTCTGACAGTTCTTCTCATGATAGCGATTGTGATTATGATTCTGACTCCGGTCATGAGATATCATCTAAGCCTAAGAAAAAGACATTACAGTCTGGCTTGTACAAAAAGTCGGCCGATACAGTCAAATTTCCACAAATCTGGCCGCATTCTACCTTACAATTTGAGTTTGTTTCAGAGTCTGTTTCATTCATGTCTCTGGATATTAAGATGTTTGTTGCTGGAGAACTTGAGATTGTTCTAAGTCGGAGAATCTCAGCTTCAGAGAAATTGGGGAGGCTGAAATTGTTAAAAAAGATTATGTATTTTTCAAATATCTATGAATGGCATGCCCTGTTGAAGTTTTATGCTGCATGGGTCAGACGTATTGAGATTGGCTTGAATAAGTGGTCTGATGAGTCAAATGAAATTGAAACCCCAATGTTAGCAAGATTTCCATTAAAAGGAAGGGTGCAAACCAAAAAAGAAGGGTTGAAAGATCAGGACACTGCATGGTGGTGCCCTGATTTCAATAAACAGTCTTGTACCTTTTCTGCATCGTCTCATCAGAAGCACATTAAGGGTCAGCTCAGGACAGTCCGACATTTTTGCAGCGCTTGTTTTAGGGCAGACAAAACTAAATTGGAACACCCACAGAACTCTTCAGCCTGCCCATATTTCAAAAAATGACTAAGGGTTGACAACATTAAGGCAGATGACCCAAATCCAAATCAGTCCCTTCAATTGAAAGATCAGACAATTATTAATTCCCATCATTCAGAAACGCCCTCTCGGCTCGTGAATTTTTTCGAACTATATCAAAAGGTATTCAGTTCTGGCAGGTACAATTTTGAAGCATGTCGCATTCCCCTAGAGACAAAGCTGAATGTTGAGTTTTTTCGCTTCATGCTTTCAGATTATAACGACAAAATTGTAGTTGATTTTCTGGAGTTCGGTTTTCCCATAGGATTCACAGGAAAATTCAACAAATCTGCCAACAAGGGTAAAAATCATAAAGGGGTTTCAGAATATCCGCTAGAGGTCAGAAAATATTTAGAAAAGGAAATGTCTTACAAAGCTGTGCTAGGCCCATTTTCGGAAATCCCTTTTTCAAATGAGTGCTGTATTTCCCCACTTAACACTGTGAGTAAGAAAGATTCATCCGAGAGACGTGTAATTTTAGATCTCAGTTTCCCTGAGGGAGCCGCAATAAACGAAGGTATTCCAAAAGATAGTTACTTAGGCACCAAAATTGATCTTTCTTTTCCCAGGGTGGATGACTTGGTTGCATTGATCAAAATAAAAGGGAAGGGTTGCCATTTATTTAAGCGAGACTTAAAACGGGCTTATCGCCAAATACCAGTAGACGTTAGTGATGTCCCCTTATTGGGCTATCAGTTTGAAGGAAAGTTCTATTTTGACTTGTATTTATCAATGGGTTTGCGGTCTGCTGCCTTCATTTGTCAACGGGTCACCAATGCAATTCGTTATATGTGTCAACTGATGCAAATAGCTATTCTTAATTACCTGGATGACCTTGCGGGAGCAGATGCTCCAGAATTGGCCTTAAAATCATACGAGGAGCTTGGCAATGTTTTACTTTCATGTGGATTAGAGGAATCCAAGGAAAAGGCTTGTCCCCCGATCACCTGCATGACTTTCATCGGGGTGTTGTTTAATTCAGAAGATTTAACACTGAGTGTTACTCCGGAGAGAGTGCAAGAACTGTTAGATCTTTTGCAATTATGGTTGCAGAAGCAGTCTGCTACATTGAAAGAACTGCAGTCTTTAGTAGGAAAATTGTCATTTGTAGCTTCTTGTGTGCAAGCAAGTAGGGTATTCATTGCCAGGATCCTGAACTGGTTGAGGTTAATTCACGGTAAGAAATCTGCTCAGCCTATTCCATCATACGTCAAGTTAGATCTCCTATGGTGGAGTTTGTTTTTACCTTGTTTTAACGGAATCTCAATGATGTTATTAGAAGAGTTTTCAGAGCCTGATCAGGTATTTTCTTGTGATGCTTGTCCCACTGGGTGTGGGGGGATACTGGGTCTTGAAGTGTTTCATGAGGAGTTCCCTCCCTTCATAATTCAACAACAATTACACATCAATGCCTTAGAGCTCTTGACTATTGTTGTAGCTCTAAAGGTCTGGGGTAAGCGCTTGAGAGGCAAAAAGGTCCTGATATTGTGTGACAATATGTCTTCCTGCAATGTCATTAACCGGGGAGCTTCAAAAGATCCTTTTCATCAGTCATGCTTGAGGGAGATCAGTTTCATTGCAGCTAGAAATGATTTTGTCATTAAAACTCAACACACCCGAGGGGAAGATAACAGAATAGCTGACATTCTGTCCAGATGGCATTTGCATAAGAATTCAGAAGCATTGTTAAGGGAGAATTTAGGCGGTTTGGATGGGACGCGTATCCCAGTAGACAGCAGTTTGTTTTATTTCTCCAATCCTTGGTAGGAACAGTAAGGAAAACTCAGTATTTGCTGTTAGCTAGTGGCCCCCTTTTCTCCCAGTATGGTGATTATTGACACCAAACATCATACCTTTATTTGTTTAGCTTCAGGGATTTTAGTCTTCGGATGTAAATACACTTTCGCCCATATTTTACCTAACTTTATTTTTTTTGTTGAATTGCAGAAATGTCCTTAGAAGTTTTGAAAAAAGAGGTCAAGACTTCGATGAAAGCAGCCTTTGCTGAGGGGACCTCTAAGAATTTGAAGGTTCAATGGAGGGCATATTTATTATTCTGTAAATTTTACGGACTGAAGACCATCCCGGCCACCACTGATACTTTATGTTTATATGGACAGTTTTTAGGGAGATCTTTTAAATCTGTGGAGTCAATCAGAAACTATATTTCTGGGGTAAAGACAATGCATCTTTTCCTAGGAATGAAGTTTCCTGAAGAAAATTTGTTTCAGATTGACTTGGTGTTTAAGGGATTGGCGCGCATCAAAAAACACACGCCCAATCGAGCCCTCCCCATGACCCCACAGATTTTGAGGGAAATCTATACCTTTTTGGATATGTCTAAGTCTGACGATATAACATTTTGGTGTTTGTGCCTATTCATGTTCTTTCTAATGGCCAGAAAAAGCAATTTGGTCCCTATTTCAGTTGAAGATTTCGATCCCAGTAAACAACTGATTAGACAAGATGTCAAGGTTTTTCAGGATGTTTTAGTTGTCTTAATTAAGTGGTCCAAAACTAACCAATTTGGTTCTAGGCTTTTACAAGTGCCATTAGTGGCAATACCTGAGTCAGTACTATGTCCCGTGTTGGCCTTCAAAAACATGATCAGAGCTACTCCAGCCTTGGTTCATGATCCTGCCTTTGTCAGAAGAACTGACAAGGGCAGGATAAAACCTTTACTATATAAGCACCTACAGGAAAAAATCAAAATTTTGATATCCAAAACTGGAAGGGATCCCCAGCTGTATTCATCACACAGTTTTCGTAGGGGAGGTTGCACATGGGCCTTCAAGGCGGGAGTTCCTACTGATCTCATTCAACACCACGGGGACTGGTTATCTGATTGTTACAAAAGATACTTGGCCTTTGATTTTAAGGAGAAGTTATCAGTTAGTGAAGCAATGGCCAGGGAAATAATTTTCTTAGACTGATGCTAAGGTAGCATATGTAGTTTTAAGTTTGTATATAAGATAATTAAGAGTTTTAACTTCCTTTCCTCATTTCTTTCTTTCAGAGGCAAGTGAAGTAAAAGTCCAGATCATATCAGATTCTATCGCCAAGTATGTAGAGGGTATACGGCATGCAGAAGTTAAAGCGTTTCCCAGTATTAATATTAATCAACTTGCTTACAAGATTGACAAGGGGCATTTAGTTTTGGATACACCAATAGCCATTTTTCATGTCGGCACAAACAATATTGAGACAATGGACTCAGGAGCTATCTTAAGTGCCTTCAATAATTTAATTACCTCTATCAGGCAAAAAAGTGCTACCTTGATTGTAATTTCAAGCATTCTTCCCAGGCCCAAGGATCATGCCTCATATGGCGACCGAGTAAAACTAGTTAATAAGGGTCTGGTTAAGCTGTGTAAAGACCGTAGAGTGCGCCTTCTACATACTTATAGGCCATTTCTAAAGAATCGCTTGCCACTGAGGGAATTATTTGCGATCAATGATGGAGGTCTCCATCTGAATACAGAGGGGACCAGAAGGTTAAGGCAGTTCTTTATCAACTCAGTTGCACACTTATTGAAAGAGCTGTAGATTTGTTAGCCAGGAATAGGTTGCCCTTTCTTTGCCGATTCGCTAATGCTTACTCAGGGCATATTCTCCTCTGAGAGGCAGGCTAGTTGTTTAGGGAAATATGTTATTCCACGGGACTATAGTTGGTAAGAGTTGATATGTGATAATTCTCCCAGCTTGGGTCGGCACTGGATTGGCTTTCTGTTCCTGCCTGATCAAAATTCTAAATTATAAGAATGAGTTGATCATAGGGTTGCATTTAAGTCACATTGGTTAATGTAAGGTTTCATGTGTGTGATTGTAATGATGTATTTATGATAAATTTTAAATTGTTTTTACAGAACAGAAGCATTTATAGTAAATACCTATTCGTAAGTAAAACGTATGTTTTGCCGCTTAGGGGAACTTCTACCGGCGAGAGGGTAATTTTGTTGCTTCGGGGCAGCCTGGCAGTTGCATTCAACCAGATTGTTGCTGTTAGTCTGTCCCGGAGGTCTGTGGGCCATGCTCTGGCCTGTGGAGGTTCACTGCTTGTTGCTGTCTTGCTGCTAGTTAATTGATGCTTGCTTTTGCTTTGGCTTGCTAGTTTGTGCTTCAAGTTTTGTTCCTTGTTATTTTAAAGACCCTCCTTCCCCCTACATTCCTGCTACTTCTCTTCACCACCTTGCCTTTGTTTGGCGGTACCTTCGGTTTGGCGGTATTTTCTCCAGCTTAAAGTTGGGGAAAACATGGCTTAAGGGATATCTTGAGTATGCACATTTCAAATACTTAGTGAGTCAAAGGTCAGTGAACCTTAGTTGCATTCGGATTCTCATTGCCATTTGTATATAGTGTAAATATGCTTAACTGAAGGTCCGGCAAACAATAAAACTTTTAAATTGTTATGTGACTTTTCTTCTCTAAGGGAAAAAGGCTTGCAGTGCAAAGCTTCAGTCAACCTTCAGCACAATGACTTAATATTTACTTCTGTATATTGAGTATAGCTGTCAAGTATAGTTAGCAACAGCAACTGACACTGGAAGGTGTGTTGTTTTCAAGTTGAATCTTCTTGGTGAACAACAAACTGTTTGGTGTCAGCATATTCAGAACCGAGCAGTCTGTGTAGTGCAGGTTGGCTGTGGTGGCCACAGAATACCTCTGACATGACAAAGGTCAGAACTATTCCACTTCAGTTGAAGTCTAGTCCGATAGGAAATTGTCACAATCATAGCAAGTTTAATTTCTTGATAATTTTTTTTGGTAAAGCTTATCAGTAGACGACACAAACAGGTTAAGAGTTAAATGGTGTGAGCTTCCAGCATTACATCTGCATTTGATTATAGTCTGATCAGTGTTTTCACAGAACAGAACAGTAACATAATGGGTAGGTAAGGATCCAAGCTTTGAGGACAGACTAGAATTGGCAGATGCATGGACAAACAGCAGAGACTCCAATCAGCCTGAATATTGACATTGTTTGGTCAGAGTCTTTGCTGTCTGCATGGACCAATGAGCAGGCTGATCTGAGTCTGTTAGGCTTGCAAGCTATTTTGTTTGTTTTAATTTTCAAGAATTTGCTCAGATTTATGACCGCCGTGATGTTACAGCCTTAGCGACACAGGTAAACAAATGTACCGAGCTGAAGTGAGTGGTGAATTTTAACATTACAGGTAACTGGAAAATGGTGAAAAATGGGCTGTATTTATTCAAATTCTCCGATTTTTTCACCAGTCTGTGCTTATTTTGAAGGGAAAACATTGTCATTTGTCCGGCCACGATTATTTTGATTATAAAAGGATATGATGTGGAGAAACACATTTAACTGTTCATTTGATCAACTTTTTGCGTTAAACATTTACATTGACTTTGTCAGCAGATGACATCTGCTGATAAATGTTTCAAACAATTTGGACCAAGATCAAGCTCAACATTCTGTCTGGACCTGATCCGGGTACAAACTGTTTGACATTTTAGAGGTTATGACAAGTTGAAGTTGAACCAATATATTTTAACTATGCGTTAATTTTTACATGACATTGTCATCTGCTGATAAACCTTTCAAAAAATTTTGATCCAGATCAGGCCTGACATTCTGTCCAAACATGATAGGTTTCAAAACTGTTTGACACTTTGGAGGTTATACCAAGTTGAAGTTGAACCGATGTATTTTAACTTTGCCATAAATCTTTACATGACATTGTCATCTGCTGATAACCCTTTCAAACAATTTGGACCCAGATCAGGCCAGACATTCTGTCAGGACCTGAAAGGTGACCAAACTGTTTGACACTTTAGAGGTTATGACAAGTTGGAGTTGAACCAATATTTTATTTTTGCGTTAAACCTTTACATGACTTTCAGCAGATGAAATCTGCTGATAAGTGTTTCAAACATTTTGGACTCAGATCAGGCCCAGCATTCTGTCCGGACCTGATCCGGGTCCAAGCTGTTTGACACTTAAGAGGTTATGACAAGTTGAAGTTGAACCAATGTATTTTAACGCTGCGTTAAACCTTTACATGACATTGTCATCTGCTGATAACCCTTTCAAGTCATTAAGACCCAGAACAGGCCCAACATTCTGTCCGGACCTGATAGGGGTCCAAACTCTTTGACACTTTAGGGGTTATGACAAGTTGGAGTTGAACCAATGTTTTGTTTTTGCGTTTAACCTTTACAATGACTTTGTCAGCAGATGACATCTGCTGATAAGTGGTTCAAACAATTTGACCCAGATCAGGCCCAACATTCTGTCTGGACATGATCCGGGTCCAAACTGTTTAATACTTTAGAGGTTATGACAAGTTGAAGTTGAACTGATGTTTTTTCACTTTGTGTAAACCTTAACATGACATTGTCATCTGCTGATAGCCCTTTCAAGTAAATTGGATCCAGATCAGGCCCGACATTCTGCCAACACCTGTTAGGGGTCCAAACTATTTGATACTTTAGAGGTTATGACAAGTTGAAGTTGAACTGATGTTTTTTTCTTTGCGTTAAACCTTGAAATGACATTGTCATCTGCTGCCAACCCTTTCAAACAATTTGGACCCAGATCAGGCCCAACATTCTGTCCAGACCTGATAGGGGTCCAAACTGTTTGACACTTTAGAGGTTATGACAAGTTGAAGTTGAACGGATATATTTTACCTATGCGTTAAACTTTTACATGACATTGTCATCTGCTGATAAACATTTCAAACAATTTTGACCCAGATCAGGCCTGACATTCTGTCCGGACCTGATTTTGACACTTTGGAGGTTAAAACAAGTTGAAGTTGAACCGATATATTTCAACTTTGCCTTAAATCTTTACATGACATTGTCATCTGCTGATAACCCTTTCAAACAATTTGGACCCAGATCAGGCCAGACATTATGTCCAGACTTGATAAGGGTCAAACTGTTTGACACTTTAGAGGTTACGACATGTTGAAGTTGAACCGATGTATTTTAATTTTGCGTTAAACTTAAACATGACATTGTCATCTGTTGATGACCCTTTCAAACAATTTTGACCAAGATCAGGCCCGACATTCTGTCCAGACCTGAAAGGGGTCCAAACTGTTTGTCACTTTAGAGCTTATGACAAGTTGGAGTTGATCCAATATTTTATTTTTGCGTTAAACTTTAACTTGACTTTCAGCAGATGACATCTGCTGATAAGTGTTTCAAACATTTTGGACTCAGATCAGGCCCAACATTCTGTCCGGACCTGATCCGGGTCCAAGCTGTTTGACACTTTAGAGGTTATGACAAGTTGAAGTTGAACCTGTGTATTTTAACTGCGTTAAACCTTTACATGACTTTTTCATCTGCTGATAACCCTTTCAAATAGTTTGGACCCAGAACAGGCCCGACATTCTGTCTGGACCTGATAGGGGTTTTAACTCTTTGACACTTTAGACGTTATGACAAGTTGGAGTCTAACCAATGTTTTATTTTTGCGTTCAACCTTTACAATGACTTTGTCAGCAGATAACATCTGCTGATAAGTGTTTCAAACAATTTGGACCAAGATCAGGCCCAACATTTTGTCTGGACCTGATCGGGGTCAAAACTGTTTAACATTTTAGAGGTTATGACAAGTTGAAGTTTAACTGATGTATTTTAACTTTGCCTTAACCTTAACATGACATTGTCATCTGCTGATAGCCCTTTCAAGTAATTTGGACCCAGATCAGGCCCGACATTCTGCCCACACCTGTTAGGGGTCCAAACTATTTGACACTTTAGAGGTTATGACAAGTTGAAGTTGAACCGATGTTTTTTTCTTTGCGTTAAACCTTGAAATAACATTGTCATCTGCTGACAAACCTTTCAAACAATTTGGATCCAGATCAGGCCTGACATTCTGTCCGGACCTGATAAGGGGTCCAAACTGTTTGACACTTACGAGGTTATGACAAGTTGAAGTTGAACCGATATATTTAAATTATGCGTTAAACTTTTACATGACATTGTTATCTGCTGATAAACATTTCAAACAATTTTGACCTAGATCAGGCCTGACATTCTGTCCGGACCTGATAGGGGTCAAAACTGTTTGACACTTTGGAGGTAATAACAAGTTGAAGTTGAACCGATGTATATTAACTTTGCCTTAAATCTTTACATGACATTGTCATCTGCTGATAACCCTTTCAAACAATTTGGACCCAGATCAGGCCAGACATTCTGTCCCGACTTGACAAGGGTCAAACTGTTGGACACTTTAGAGGTTATGACATGTTGAAGTTGAACTGATGTATTTTAATTTTGCTTTAAACTTAAACATGACATTGTCATCTGTTGATAACCCTTTCAAACAATTTAAATCCAGATCAGGCCAGACATTCTGTCCGGAATTGATAAGGGTCAAACTGTTTGACACTTTAGAGCTTATGACAAGTTGGAGTTGAACCAATATTTTATTTTTGCGTTAAACTTAACATGACATTGTCAGCAGATGACATCTGCTGATAAGTGTTTCAAACATTTTGGACTCAGATCAGGTCCAACATTCTGTTCGGACCTGATCCCGGTCCAAGTTGTTTGACACTTTAGAGTTAATGACAAGTTGAAGTTGAACCGATGTATTTTAACTCTGCGTTAAACCTTTACATGACATTGTCATCTGCTGATAACCCTTTCAAGTAGTTTGGACCAAAATTAGGCCTGACATTCTGCCCGGACCTGATAGGGGTCAAAACTGTTTGACACTTTAGAGGTTATGACAAGTTGAAGTTGAACCGATGTTTTTTTCTTTGCATAAAACCTTGACATGACTTGTCATCTGGTGACAACACTTTCAAACAATTTGGACCCAGATCAGGCCTGACATTCTGTCCGGACCTGATAGGGGTCCAAACTGTTTGACACTTTAGAGGTTATGGCAAGTTGAAGTTGAACCGATATATTTTAATTATGCGTTAAACTTTTACATGACATTGTCATCTGCTGATAAACCTTTCAAACAATATTGACCCAGATCAGGCCTGACATTCTGTCTGGACCTGATAGGGGTCAAAACTGTTTGACACTTTGGAGGTTAAAACAAGTTGAAGTTGACAGATGTATTTTAATTTTGCCTTAATTCTTTACATGACATTGTCATCTGCTGGTAACCCTTTCAAACAATTTGGACCCAGATCAGGCCTGACATTCTGTCCGGACTTGATATGGGTCAAACTGTTTGACACTTTAGAGGTTATGACATGTTGAAGTTGAACTGATGTATTTTAATTTTGCGTTAAACTTAAACATGACATTGTCATCTGCTGAAAGCCCTTTCAAGTAATTTGGACCCAGATCAGGCCAGACATTCTGTCCAGAATTGATAAGGGTCAAACTGTTTGACACTTTAGAGCATATGACAAGTTGGAGTTGAACCAATATTTTATTTTTGCGTTAAACCTTTACATGACTTTGTCAGCAGATGACATCTGCTGATAAGTGTTTCAAACATTTTGGACTCAGATCAGTCCCAACATTCTGTTCGGACCTGATCCCGGTCCAAGCTGTTTGACACTTTAGAGTTTATGACAAGTTGAAGTTGAACCGATATATTTTAACTCTGCGTTAAACCTTTACATGACATTGTCATCTGCTGATAACCCTTTCAAGTAGTTAGGACCAAAATCAGGCCTGACATTCTGCCCGGACCTGATAGGGGTCAAAACTGTTTGACACTTTAGAGGTTATGACAAGTTGAAGATGAACCGATGTATTTTTCTTTGCGATAAACCTTGACATGACTTGTCATCTGCTGATAACACTTTCAAACAATTTGGACCCAGATCAGGCTGGACATTCTGTCCGGACCTGATAGGGGTCCAAACTGTTTGACACTTTAGAGGTTATGGCAAGTTGAAAATGAACCGATATATTTTAATTATGCGTTAAACTTTTAAATGACATTGTCATCTTCTGATAAACCTTTCAAACAATATTGACCCAGATCAGGCCTGACATTCTGTCCAGACCTGATAGGGGTCAAAACTGATTGACACTTTGGAGGTTATAACAAGTTGAAGTTGACCAAAGTATTTTAACTCTGCCTTAAATCCTTACATGACATTGTCATCTGCTGATAACCCTTTCAATCAATTTGGACCCAGATCAGGCCTGACATACTGTCCTGACTTTATATGTGTCAAACTGTTTGACACTTTAGAGGTTATGACATGTTGAAGTTGAACTGATGTATTTTAATTTTGCGTTAAACTTAAACATGACATTGTCATCTGTTGATAAACATTTCAAACAATTTTGACCCAGATTAGGCCTGACATTCTGTCCGGACCTGATAGGGGTCAAAACTGTTTGACACTTCAGAGGTTATTACAAGTTGAAGTTGAACCGATATATTTTAATTATGCGTTAAACTTTTACATGACATTGTCATCTGCTGATAAACATTTCAAACAATTTTGACCCAGATCAGGTCTGACATTCTGTCCGGACCTGATAGGGGTAAAAACTGTTTGACACTTTGGAGGTAATAACAAGTTGAAGTTGAACAGATGTATATTAACTTTGCCTTAAATCTTTACATGACATTGTCATCTGCTGATAACCCTTTCAAACAATTTGGACCCAGATCAGGCCAGACATTCTGTCCCGACTTGACAAGGGTCAAACTGTTTGACACTTTAGAGGTAATGACATGTTGACTGTGAACTGATGTATTTTAATTTTGCGTTAAACTTAATATGACATTGTCATCTGTTGATAACCCTTTCAAACAATTTGGACTCAGATCAGTCCCAACATTCTGTTCGGACCTGATCCCGCTCCAAGCTGTTTGACACTTTAGAGGTTATGGCAAGTTGAAGTTGAACCAATATATTTTAACTATGCGTTAAACTTTTACATGACATTGTCATCTGCTTATAAACCTTTCAAACAATATTGACCCAGATCAGGCCTGACATTCTGTCCGGACCTGATAGGGGTCAAACTCGAGACCGAAGGGCCGCGGGTTCGAGCCTCACCGGCGTCACTGCGTTGTGGTCCTTGAGCAAGACACATTTATCCTAGCTTAGTACTGGTTCAACCCAGGAAGACCCGTCCTGCATAACTGAAAGATTGTTGAGTGGACGTAAAGAATAAAATCAAACAAATGATAGGGGTCAAAACTGTTTGACACTTTGGAGGTTATAACAAGTTGAAGTTGACCGATGTATTTTAACTTTGCCTTTAATCTTTACATGACATTGTCATCTGCTGATAACCCTTTCAAACAATTTGGACCCAGATCAGGCCTGACATTCTGTCCGGACTTGATATGGGTCAAACTGTTTGACACTTTAGAGGTTATGACATGTTAAAGTTGAACTGATGTATTTTAATTTTGCGTTAAACTTAAACATGACATTGTCATCTGCTGAAAGCCCTTTCAAGTAATTTGGACCCAGATCAGGCCAGACATTCTGTCCAGAATTGATAAGGGTCAAACTGTTTGACACTTTAGAGCTTATGACAAGTTGGAGTTGAACCAATATTTTATTTTTGCGTTAAACCTTTACATGACTTTGTCAGCAGATGACATCTGCTGATAAGTGTTTCAAACATTTTGGACTCAGATCAGTCCCAACATTCTGTTCGGACCTGATCCCGGTCCAAGCTGTTTGACACTTTAGAGTTTATGACAAGTTGAAGTTGAACCGATATATTTTAACTCTGCGTTAAACCTTTACATGACATTGTCATCTGCTGATAACCCTTTCAAGTAGTTAGGACCAAAATCAGGCCTGACATTCTGCCCGGACCTGATAGGGGTCAAAACTGTTTGACACTTTAGAGGTTATGACAAGTTGAAGATGAACCGATGTATTTTTCTTTGCGATAAACCTTGACATGACTTGTCATCTGCTGACAACACTTTCAAACAATTTGGACCCAGATCAGGCTGGACATTCTGTCCGGACCTGATAGGGGTCCAAACTGTTTGACACTTTAGAGGTTATGGCAAGTTGAAAATGAACTGATATATTTTAATTATGCGTTAAACTTTTAAATGACATTGTCATCTTCTGATAAACCTTTCAAACAATATTGACCCAGATCAGGCCTGACATTCTGTCCAGACCTGATAGGGGTCAAAACTGATTGACACTTTGGAGGTTATAACAAGTTGAAGTTGACCGAAGTATTTTAACTTTGCCTTAAATCCTTACATGACATTGTCATCTGCTGATAACCCTTTCAATCAATTTGGACCCAGAACAGGCCTGACATACTGTCCTGACTTTATATGTGTCAAACTGTTTGACACTTTAGAGGTTATGACATGTTGAAGTTGAACTGATGTATTTTAATTTTGCGTTAAACTTAAACATGACATTGTCATCTGTTGATAAACATTTCAAACAATTTTGACCCAGATTAGGCCTGACATTCTGTCCGGACCTGATAGGGGTCAAAACTGTTTGACACTTCAGAGGTTATTACAAGTTGAAGTTGAACCGATATATTTTAATTATGCGTTAAATATTACATGACATTGTCATCTGCTGATAAACATTTCAAACAATTTTGACCCAGATCAGGTCTGACATTCTGTCCGGACCTGATAGGGGTAAAAACTGTTTGACACTTTGGAGGTAATAACAAGTTGAAGTTGAACAGATGTATATTAACTTTGCCTTAAATCTTTACATGACATTGTCATCTGCTGATAACCCTTTCAATCAATTTGGACCCAGATCAGGCCAGACATTCTGTCCCGACTTGACAAGGGTCAAACTGTTTGACACTTTAGAGGTTATGACATGTTGACTGTGAACTGATGTATTTTAATTTTGCGTTAAACTTAATATGACATTGTCATCTGTTGATAACCCTTTCAAACAATTTGGACTCAGATCAGTCCCAACATTCTGTTCGGACCTGATCCCGGTCCAAGCTGTTTGACACTTTAGAGGTTATGGCAAGTTGAAGTTGAACCAATATATTTTAACTATGCGTTAAACTTTTACATGACATTGTCATCTGCTGATAAACCTTTCAAACAATATTGACCCAGATCAGGCCTGACATTCTGTCCGGACCTGATAGGGGTCAAACTCAAGACCGAAGGGCCGCGGGTTCGAGCCTCACCGGCGTCACTGCGTTGTGGTCCTTGAGCAAGACACATTTATCCTAGCTTAGTACTGGTTCAACCCAGGAAGACCCGTCCCGCATAACTGAAAGATTGTTGAGTGGACGTAAAGAATAAAATCAAACAAATGATAGGGGTCAAAACTGTTTGACACTTTGGAGGTTATAACAAGTTGAAGTTGACCGATGTATTTTAACTTTGCCTTTAATCTTTACATGACATTGTCATCTGCTGATAACCCTTTCAAACAATTTGGACCCAGATCAGGCCTGACATTCTGTCCGGACTTGATATGGGTCAAACTGTTTGACACTTTAGAGGTTATGACATGTTGAAGTTGAACTGATGTATTTTAATTTTGCGTTAAACTTAAACATGACATTGTCATCTGCTGATAGCCCTTTCAAGTAATTTGGACCCAGATCAGGCCAGACATTCTGTCCAGAATTGATAAGGGTCAAACTGTTTGACACTTTAGAGCTTATGACACGTTGGAGTTGAACCAATATTTTATTTTTGCGTTAAACCTTTACATGACTTTGTCAGCAGATGACATCTGCTGATAAGTGTTTCAAACATTTTGGACTCAGATCAGGCCCAACATTCTGTTCAGACCTGATCCCGGTCCAAGCTATTTGACACTTTAGAGTTTATGACAAGTTGAAGTTGAACCGATGTATTTTAACTCTGCTTTTAACCTTTACATGACATTGTCATCTGCTGATAACCCTTTCAAGTAGTTTGGACCCAAATCAGGCCTGACATTCTGCCCGGACCTGATAGGGGTCAAAACTGTTTGACACTTTAGAGGTTATGACATGGTGAAGATGAACCAATGTATTTTTCTTTGCGATAAACCTTGACATGACTTGTCATCTGCTGACAACACTTTCAAAGAATTTGGACCCAGATCAGGCCGGACATTCTGTCCGGACCTGATAGGGGTCCAAACTGTTTGAAACTTTAGAGGTTATGGCAAGTTGAAAATGAACCGATATATTTTAATTATGCTTTAAACTTTTAAATGACATTGTCATCTGCTGATAAACCTTTCAAACAATTTGGACCCAGATCAGGCCCAACAATTGTCGGGACCTGATAGGGGTAAAACTGTTTGACACTTTAGAGGTTATGACAAGTTTAAGTTGATCAGATGTATTTTAACTTTGCGTTAAACTTTAACATGACGTTGTCAACTGCTGATAACCGTTTCAAACAATTTGGACCCAGATAAGGCCTGACATTCTGTCTGGAGCTGATAGGGGTCAAAACTGTTTGACACTTTAGAGGTTATGATAAGTTGAAGTTGAACTGGTGTATTTTAACTTTGCGTTAAACTCAAACATGACGTAAAACTTAAACATGACAATCTTTACATGACATTGTCATCTGCTGATAGGGGTCAAAACTTTTTGACACTTTAGAGGTTATGACAAGTTGAAGTTGAACTGATGTATTTTAACTTTGCGTTAAACTTAAACATGACGTTAAACTTAAACATGACAATCTTTACATGACATTGTCATCTGCTGATAACCCTTTCAAACAATTTGGACCCAGATCAGGCCCAGCATTCTGTCTGGACCTGATAGGGGTCCAAGCTGTTTGACGCTTTATGGGTTACGACAAGTTGGAGTTGAACCAATGTTTTATTTTTGCGTTAAACCTTTACATGACTTTGTCCGCATATGACATCTGTTGATAAGTGTTTCAAACAATCTGGACCCAGATCAGGCCCGGCATTCTGTCCGGAAATGATAGGGGTCAAAACTGTTTGACACTTTAGAGGTTCTGTTAAGTTCAAGTTGAACTGATGTATTTCAACTTTGCGTTAAACTTTTTCATGACATTGTCATCTGCTGATAACCCTTTCAATCACTTTGGACCCAGATCAGGCCTGACATTCTGTCTGGACCTGATAGGGATCAAACTGTTTGTCGCTTTAGAGGTTAAACTGTAATGAATGTACGACAGAAATATTGAACAAATTGGGCTCTTAATTCTCTCAATTGGAAATTATTGAATTACCGAACAGAGGAATATCCTCTATTCTAAAATTGGTAATATTTAAGTTATTACAAGAATGTCAAACAAGTTGGGCTCTGAGTTCTGGACGTCACTATAGGAATCTGTAGAACTACTGAAAAGAGGAAAATTCCTCTGTTCTTAAACTGTAATTAATGTAAGACAGAAATATTGAACAACAATAGTAAGTGAGTATGTTCAGGAAATACCACAATCACAAACTGCAGACAACCCCGTGGCACCCAAGGAAGAGCCGCTCAACCATCACGAGATACCAGGAAGACGAATTAAGCAAAGCAATCAGCTCTCTCTTCCCCATGAAGATGATTGCAATACTAGAAAGAACATAAAGTAGCATACAACAAAACATAGAACAATTACAGACTCCCACAGTGGGAATAACAATAAACAAAAAGTCAACAACAACAGAACCACCGCCTTAAAACGGACAGCAGTCTAAGCCACCAGGGGGCTTAAATGCATTTTACTGGTACCAAATCTTCGCCCTAGATTCTGCTAATGTTGAAGTACAAGAAATGTTCAGCTCGCATGGAGGCCATCTAACTAATGCAATGTATCATCATGGAAAAAACACTCTAATCAAATTACTACACCATGATGAAACAAAAAAAAGGGCTCATGACTCACAGATAGTCAGAGCTAAAGAAAACCTCAAGTTGAGCCTCGGTGGGTCCAGCTACAGATAAGCATGAGGCACCAACCCACCGATTAAAGCTTTACGCCAGAGCCGTCATAGGGTCTGAGGCCTGACCCACCATCGTGCAATTGAAGAGGAAACCATAGCTATAAACCGTGATTGGGTTTAAAACTAGGCATGCAGACTGTCGCATGATATCCAAGTTATATCCAACCCTTATATAACGTTTTATTATCTTTTTGAATTGATCACTAAAATTAGGTTTTTAAACAATTCGTTTGAATTTATAGACTAAATCACCATAAAATATAGGTTCTTATATGCCTTGTTGCAGAAGAGTTTTAAACCCAATGTTGTATTTATTTAACAATTAACTCTGAGTGTCTGTGGTAGAATTTAGAAAATGCTTTTCGAATTTTATGATATCTATAACCTTATTTTAATAATTTAGCAGTAAAAAATAAGTTTCTGTTGTTGAAGTCATCAACATTAGAACACACTCTAGCAAAACGAATAAGCTGAGAAATGTATACACCATAGGAAGGAGAGTGAGGAACATCTCCATCAAGAAATGGAAAATTTACTATTTCAAAATTAAAATCATCCCTTTATCATAAATTTTAGAAGAAACTATGCCATTTGTTATTGACAAGTTCAAGTCCAAAAATGGAGCTTCAGTATCAGAAGAATTTGCCTTATTTAACTGAAGTTCAGTGGGATATATCTGACCTACCATTTGTTCAAAATAAGAGTTATCAATATTAAGTTAGTCATCTAAATATATGGAGGTAGAGTTAAAAGCTTCAAGTAGGCTCTAAATTTTCGTAATTAGAAATTGTTGAATTACCTAAAGGAGGAAAACTGGATATATTTCAGGTTTTTACTAGAATGTCAAAAAAGTTGGGTTTGGAGTTCTGGAAGTCACTATAGGAAATTGTAGAACTACTGAACAGAGGAAAATTCATCTGTTGTGAAATTCACTCCTTTTATTGATTGTCGAGAAACTGAATGGAGAATGTAGGAAAACTCCTCTGTTGAAAATTGGAAACATTTAAGTTATGATGGTTATTTATGTTAATATGGAAATGATAACAAACATGGTTCTTCATTTTCATTATAAGAAAGTGGGCTTTTATTTTGGCAATAGGAAATTGTTAAATTATGGTCGGAGGAAAATTCCTCTGTTGGAATATTGGCAATATTTAAGTTATAACTAGAATGTCAAATAAGTTGGGCTCAGAGTTCTGGAAGTCACTATAGGAAATTATTGAACTACTGAACAGAGGAAAATTCCTCAGTTGGAAAATTGGTCATATTTAAGTTATGACTTGAATATTGAACAAGTTGGACTCGGAGTTCTGGAAATCACTATAGGAAATTGTCGAACTACTGAACAGAGGAAAATTCCTCTGTTGTAAAATTCACTCCTTATATTGATTGTGGAGATACAGAATGGAAAACGAAGGAAAATTCCTCTGTTAAAAATTGGAAACATTTAAGTTATGATGGATACTTATGCTAAGATGGAAATGATAATAAACAGGGTTCTTCATTTTCATCATAGGAAAATGGGCTCATAATTCTCGCAAAAGTCAAATTGTTGGATTACGAACGGAGGAAAATTCCTCTGTCGGAGAATTGGATATTTTAGGTTTTGACTAGAATGTCTAACAAGTTGGGGTCAGAGTTCTGGAAGTAACTATAGGAAATTGGCGAACTACTAAACAGAGGAAAATTCCTCTGTTGTAAAGGTCACTCCTTCTATTTATTCTTGATATTCTACAGAATAGAAAACGGAGGAAAATTCCTCTGTTGAAAATTGGAAACATTTAAGATATGATGGATATTTATGTTAAGATGGAAATGATAGCAAACGGATTTCTTCATTTTCATAATCTGAATTCTCCAAATAGAAAATTGTTGAATAACCGAACGGAGGAAAATTCCTCTGTTGGAAAATTGGTAATATTTAAGTTATGACTAGAATGTCAAACAAGTTAGGCTCTCAGTTCTGGAAGTCACTATAGGAAATTGTCGAACTATTGAACAGAGGAAAATTCCTCTGTTGCAAAATTTTCTCTACTTTTATTGATTGTCAAGATACAGAATGGAAAACGGAGGAAAATTCCTCTGTTGAAAATTGGAAACATTTAAGTTATGATGGATACTTATGCTAAGATGGAAATGAATATAAACAGGGTTCTTCATTTTCATCATAGGAAAATGGGCTCATAATTCTCGCAAAAGGAAATTGTTGGATTACCGAACGGAGGAAAATTCCTCTGTTGGAGAATTGGATATTTTAGATTTTGACTAGAATGTCAAACAAGTTGGGTTCAGAGTTCTGGAAGTAACTATAGGAAATTGGCGAACTACTAAACAGAGGAAAATTCCTCTGTTGTAAAGGTCACTCCTTCTATTTGTTCTTGATATTCTACAAAATAGAAAACGAAGGAAAATTCCTCTGTTGAAAATTGGAAACATTTAAGATATGATGGATATTTATGTTAAGATGGAAATGATAGCAAACGGGTTTCTTCATTTTCATTATAGGAAAGTGGGCTCTTAATTCTCCAAATAGAAAATTGTTGAATTACCGAACGGAGGAAAATTCCTCTGTTGGAAAATTGGTAATATTTAAGTTATGACTAGAATGTCAAACAAGTTAGGCTCTCAGTTCTGGAAGTCACTATAGGAAATTGTCTAACTATTGAACAGAGGAATTTTAACTATTGAACAGAGGAAAATTCCTCTGTTTCAAAATTTTCTTTACATTTATTGATTGTCAAGATACAGAATGGAAAACGGAGGAAAATTCCTCTGTTGAAAAGTGGAAACATTTAAGTTATGATAAAGATGGAAATGATAACAAACAGGGTTCTTCATTTTTATTATAGGAAAATGGGCTCTTAATTCTCGCTAAAGGAAATTGTTGAATTACCGAACGGAGGAAAATTCCTCTGTTGGAAATTGGTAATATTTAAGTTATGACTAGAATGTAAAATTAATCAATTCTGGAAGTCACTATAGGAAATTTTCGAACTACTAAACAGAGGAAAATTCCTCTGTTGTAAAGGTCACTCTTTTTACATATTGTTGAGATACTGAAAGTAAAATGTAGGAAAATTCCTCTGTTCTGAAATAAGATGAAAATCTGATTGTGATTAAAGATAGACTTGTCCCATTGTCAAAAGAGAGGAAATTTCCTCTGTTGTAAACCGATTTCTACTTGATATACAAATTGATATTTGAACTTTTCTTTAAACTATTAGGACAAATACACTACTTGGAACATATTTTAAGGACATCAATTTCTGCATTTTGAGCAGTCACAACAGAGGAAATTTCCTCTGTTCATAGGAAAAATAAATTACATTGTACCATCATTCTTGTACTCTATAACGATGCAAAACTCAAATATGATTATATCCATATTTATGTTTTACTATCAAAAAAAGGGAATTCCATCGGAAAATCCCTTTTTATTTCGGAAAGAGTTATTGGTGTTAAATATCTAAAATTAAGGCAATAATTTGTTTTCCATTTTATTTTAAAATTGCAGTAAAATAAAGCGAAGTCACAGGAGCTAGACAGTTAGCAGGTCCTCATGCGCGGATCCAGAATGTTGCGCCAGGGGAGTCAAGGCAACCCGCCGTTTTTTTTTTTTTTTTTTTTTTTTTTTTTTTTTGGTTGTTGTTGTTGTTGTTGTTGTTGTTGTTTTTTTTCCAAGTCATCAACGTTTTACATAGAGGGCCGTATGGACCTCCCTCGTCAAGCAATTGGACCCGATGGAGGTCCGTACCAGAATTTCTAAAGAAAACCTATAGCCACTTGTGATTTTCCAGGGACCGTCCCCCCTCTGGATCCGCCCATCGGTCCTGATGACAACGTCTTCTCCATCTCCAAGATGTTACGCATTCTACCAGAAAACAGAGAAACCACCACATAAAGGTAAATACCCATCATCATAATCACACAACATCAACTTCTGGCCGTTAACATATCTTTCCTTTTCTCCACAATACTGCTGCAATAAATGCAACATTATGATCGCCTTCGAAGACGTTTTTTTTTTTGTTTTGTTTTTTAAGTTACTCTCTTATTTCTTTGACTCTAAAACATTTGTCCTAGCTCAGACTTTTTTAATTGAACTTTTTTGTGGCTTTTCCATGGGTAGAAACCAGTACTGGGCCGGGAGGGTTTATGATTTGTGTGTTTATTATATGACAGGAACTCCCGAAGGCTCAACTGAAAGTGGTTTTATGGAGAAGCCGGGATTCGAACCTGCGACCCCTGGTTTACAGGCATAGCGCTTATCCACTACACCACGGGGGCTTAACCTCAACTTTATTTTAAATGTCAACAATTGCTGTCACGTTAACATTTATTAGCAAGATAAATCCAACATCTGAGAGTTTGAAAGCACGAGAAGTCTTTATTATTCAACATTGTAGCCATTGGTGTCATATGTCTGCTGGGTCTTGTATGTTTGTTGAAGAGAAGCATGACAAGCTTCTTACGTTATGCTGGTTACATAAACACCATAAAACCCCATATAAGTCGCGTTTTATTGCTAGTTCTAGTTCGTGCACAACTACTTAGCAGTCTGTACTTTAACCTCTTGCCTCACTAAATTAAAACAAAAAAAAACCCGTTATATGTACTGTTGAGTGCTTATAATTGTTTTTTTCCATTCTTATATCGTTATTAGTATGTACTTCGAGATGATACATCGATAACTTATGGATCCACATCAGAATTAAGGGAGAGGTTGGTACCGTTAAACATGTTTAAACCCTCCAGTAGGTTTTAGTGACAGCTTCAAGGTGGTGCTTCTTTTGTGGATTCTTTTTTAAAATTTATGTTTCATGTTTGACCGGTGGGTTGGACTTCAGACTCTATGACGGTTTCGACTTAAAGACTAAGTCTTATCTATTGGTGAGATGGTAGGGGTCTGATGCTTTGGCTGTTGCCAGGCCCACCAGGGTTTACCTGTTGGATTTTTTTGTTTGTTCCAGTATTCAGTGTTATGTACTGATAAGTCCTTATCTTTGCTTTATCTCCTTTTTTTATCTTGATTTATATGTTATTGGAGATGATGCATTGATAAGCTAGGGGTCTTTCATGCAAACCAAACATCTATTTGTCTTGATCCATAGCTGAACTAAGGGTGAGGTTGGCGCCGTGAAGCCGGTTTAAGCCCTCCAGTAAAATATTTTTACTGACTGTTCCAAGGCGGTACTTCTTTTGTGGATCATTTGTATTTTTTGTCTTGTGTTTCTCATGCTTTCGCGTCTGTTCATTGCTGCTTCGTAGTCACCTGCTGGGAAAGGACTGACCTCTCTTGGCTCTTGTTGGTGATGGTTACTTTCCCATGTGGTATTGATGGCATCATTTCCTGATCTTTGCCCCCTTTCTTACTTTGTTAAACTGTCTTATCTGTTCATTGCATCCGTGTGGTCATCTACTGGGAAAGGGCTGAGCTCTTGGCTCTCTTTTGTTTGATGTTTCCTTGCGTTTTGGTCACTTTCCAATATGGTGACGCGGATCAGGTGTGGTACATGATTGTATAGATTCCTTATCGTTGTCCTCTTCTTTACCTTTATAAACTATTGTGAACAAGTGTATGAGAGAAATAGTCAATTATCTATTTTGATCTATTAAAAATGAATGTGAGGTCCTTAATAAATTAAAGATTTTCTAGCATCTAGCATGTCTACACATTACATTGCCTTATTATCGAGTCAAAGAAAATCTTACGGAATTAACAAGTTACTGAAGAAACTTTTAATAGATATGACCCTCTTTGTTTTGCATGTAGCGAGAAACACACTTTTCACTTCTGAACAGCCGAAGAGAGATAATTCATGCCATGATGTAACCGACGCTTTTCATTATCTTTTGAACAACATATTTATCAGAGTTTGTACAAATTGAAGGTAGTCCAATAGGTACTAATTTGCTCCTCTTGTTGCAAATTTGTTTGTAATGAGAGAGACTTCATGTCATCTCTTACCGACAATAATCGAGGTGATGTAATCGGGGCCTTCAACTCTACTTCAAGATATATAGATGACCTATTGAATATTGATAATCCTTATTTTGAACAAATGGTAAGTCAGATATATCCCACAGAACTTCAGTTAAATAAAACAAATTCTATTGATACTGGATCACCTTTTCGGATTTGGACTTGTCCATAACCAATGGCATAGTTTCATCTAAAAATTTCAATACTTTATTATAATTTCAAAAAGTTAATTTCCCATTTTTCGATGAAGATGTTCCTGGATCCCCTTCTTATGGTGTATATATTTTGTAGAGTCAGTTATTTATGGCAACTTTTGTTAATAATTTCAAAAGAAGCATTTGAAAGCATCAGATTCCTGGTCAGTTCAAAGATATCCCCAAGCTTTATAAAAGAGTGGCAGATAGATAGATAGATAGATAGATAGATAGATAGATAGATAGATAGATAGATAGATAGATAGATAGATAGATAGATAGATAGATCGATAGATAAAGCTTTATTTAGAACAAAAGATCAAAGACCCAACATGTACACAATGCAATACAACAATAATTCAAAAGCAGTAAATTGCGTGTGTGTACTCATTACTTCAGATAAGAGAAATTTCAAATTCCTGGTTCTCAATGTAAGCATATGCTTTTGTTACTTATTGGGAGCGCCTTGACAAGACATTCCCCACAAATACAACAACAAGCTACCCGTGCTTTAAGCAAAGGGAAATAACTTAGTTGAGCTACATTCCCATATCCAGCTATGAATGTCAAAATGATTAACACAATCATTTAACAATGTTATAATTCTTACAGAAGTTCAAGTTTATCCTTATCTATATTTTCAAGAAAAGTAATGAGGAGAAAAATATCTCTTAATGTGTATAAAAATTCATTTTTTATGTAAAATGACAATTTTTAAATAGTTTTCTATTTTGCTGACTGTAATAACTCAATGAATTTTGGTATATTTGGCCTATTCCAAAAGTACTTTTTCTATATATACGTTGCGTAAATCTTGATATAATTGACATCCCAAAACAAAGTGAAATTCATCTTCCAAACAATGATAAAAAGCATTTTCTTTCTTCGATTGGTGTTCTGTAAGGTTTGTGTCATCGCCCAGTTTCAATTTCTAAATGATGGGACGCCACATGAAGTCGAGTATATACATATATAAACTTTCGTACTGTCATAAAATCTAAATAATCCTTAAAACTAAAATCTGATAATTATTTATATGTGTTAGCTCTAGAAGAATTATGAATTTCATCATCCCAACCCTGTCCAAATTTGTCCGTTAATCTTCCTTTGAAGATGCTTAAAACATATTAATATTCCCCACCCCCTGTTCTGTCCAGACATGCCCAAACCCCAAATTGTCTAGTAATGACATTACAGATTTGGCCCAAGATGATTTGGCTCGAACATTTTGTAAGTCATATAACATCATATAATATGTAAGCTTAATATATTTTGTATCATCACACTGTATAACTTTGAACCAATAACGAATAACTGATACTAACTCAATGGGACTCTTCTTCCATGTTCTCCATAAACAAAATTGGTTTGTGTTTGTATTTTTACCCCTAGTAGGCGTTTACAAAATTGCAAGTGTGTGTTCAGTGTTGTCAGCTTTAGAAAACCCTGATACCTCACTACCTTACGTCAATATTGACAAAATAAGTTTATCAAACAACTCCAAGATAATTGAAACTGAAAAATCTGTAAACTTGTTAACATATGATTATATATAACACTAATAAATTCTTCTGGAGCTATGTACGCTCCAAATGAAGACCAAATCAAACATTGGCCAGTTTGAGCTACCTTATGGTAGCTACACAAATAACAACTAAGAGAAAGCAGAAATATTGAACAGCTACTTTGCAAGCATTTTTGCAGTGAAGGGACCAGAAGCATTACAAGAATTTGAGGATCGAAACTTTGCAGAGCCAGTAACTGATAAAGATATAAATGGAACAAAGATCGCAAAAGCAATGGATAAACTGAAGGCATCAAAATCTCAGGGCCCATAACAGATTCACCCAAAACTTATAAAAGAATGTAAAGACTCTTTAGTTAAGCCTTTAGAGATAATCTTCAAGAAATAATTGGAAAATAATCAACTTCCAAGCATCTGGAACGGCCATCTTAAAAAGTGGATCAAAAACAAACCAGAAATTACAGGCGTATATCATTAACACTGGTACCTGGAAAATTGCTTAAGAGGTTAATAAGAGATATATTAGTAAAACACATGGAAGAAAATAACCTGTTCTCAAACGCTCAGTATGGATTTGTAACTGGAAGATCATGTTCCACTCAACTTCTAGAGCTGATCAAAGAATTAACTGAAACCCTAGATTATAATGGAGATGTGGATATAATCTACCTTGATTTAAAAAAAAAGCCTTTGATAAAGTACCACATAAACGCTTACTTAAAAAAAACTTTAGGGAAATTGCATCCGAAAGATAAAACTGGATAAAGGAACTTTTGAAAAACAGGCCACATAAAGTAGTGATAAATGGAAAATGCTCCTACTCAGCGAAAGTTTAAGTGCAATTCCACAGGGAAGTGTGTTGGGCCCGATATTGTTTCTTATATATATAAATGACCTTCCAGAAGTAATAACAGCATGCATGAAACTCTTCGCCGATGATGCTAAGCTTTTTTGTAGAGTAAACTCACTTGTGCAAGCAACAACAGTACAGATCAGCCTTGACAATGCCGTTGACAAGGCACAGATACGGGACATGAACTACCATTTTCAAAAATGTAAACATCTACATATTGGCAACCTCGACATAAACTTGGAATACACAGTGCGAACAAATAGTGGAGAAATAAAAGTCCAAAAGGTAACATCAGAAAAAGACCTAGGAGTAACATTTGACCAAAACCTGAAATTTACAGATCATATAAATAACAAACTAAACAAGGCAAACTGAAATGTAGGTCTATTTTGCAGAACATTCACATTCATGGACAAAGATATGTTTCTAAGCATTTATAAACCTGTTGTTAGACCCCATTTAGAGTATGCATCTAGTGTATGGTCACTTATGTGCAAGAAACACAAAATCCTTATAGAAAATGTACAGCGTCAGGCGACAAGACTTGTGAAATGTTTAAAACACCTGTCATATGAGGATAGATTGAAAACATTACAACTGCTTAGTTTAGAGTATAGAAGGGAAAGATGGCATGATACAGGTATACAAAAGTATGCATGGCATAGACAAAGTTGATAAAGACAAGTTCTTCACAGTGAATATGTACTCAGCAACGCGTGGTCACTCATTAAAATTGTTCAAAAAAAAGGTTGCGCTTATTAGTTAGGGCAAACAGCTTTTTAAATAGAGTTGTGGACAGCTGGAATTCTGTGACAGAGGACAAAGTAAATGTTCCCTCCCTAGACGAGTTCAAAAGCCTGCTAAACCGGTTCTGGCGAGGACACCCGTGCAAGTTTAGCCCATCCTGCTACTCATGCGGTCAATGCACCCTAGAAAGAATACAGAACCAGAATGCATCCGAAGAGGGCAATGGGCCGAATAAGATGTCTACATAGGTATATCAGGTATATCAATTCTATGACTTGAGTTTGAATATAGCCTTCAATGCTTGGCCAGACAGAGTTCAATGCGTTTCTATAAAGGAGCTACCAGTCGTAAAAGCAACTCCAAAGTAAGTAAATCTTTTGACAATTTCAATATTTTCGCCATTAAATTTAAATTTTAATTTCTTTGAAGCGTACCCCCTTTCTGAAAACCATTATTTTGTCTTCCTTGTATTGATAATCAGTTTCCATTTGTCACAATAGTCTTTTAAAAATAAATATATTTTTTTAAATTTCTTTGAAGCGTACCCCCTTTCTGAACACCATAATTTTGTCTTACTTGTTTTGATAATCAGTTTCCATTTGTCGCAATAGTCTTCTGAAAATGTAAACCTTTTTGTAAGCCTTCTGCAGATTCTGAAAAAATACAATATCATCAGCATATAAAAGCAAGAGCAAGAAGAGCTTCAACAGATCAACTTCAATCCCTCTAAAACCATCCCCTGCAAATTTCTCTTCTAAGTCAGTAACATACACAGATGATAAAAATGGTGTAAGACATTCCCTTTGACGCCGCCCTCACAAACATGTAAAATCGTTACTCAACCTATTATCATACTTCACCCTGGATTTGATATTCTCATGCATAGATCTTATTACATAAATTATTTTACCTCTAACTCTATTGTCCAAAGGCTTATACCATATATTTTCCCTAACAGCATAGTTAAAAGCCTTAGTATAATCAATAAAAGCAACATATATTTTTTTCCATTTAACATATGATTAATAACACCATGCAATATAAATATATTATCAATAGTACCCGTATTCTTTCTAAACCCTGTTTGTGCCTCCATATACTGTCAGACTCTCTTTTGTGGATCCTTTATGTTTTTCTGTCTTGTGTTTGCTATACCTTTGTACGTGTCTGTTTATGTGTGCCCTGTTGTCACCCGCTGGGAAAGGGCAAACCTCTTGGCTCTCGTTTGTGGTGTCTTACTGTGAGTTTGTTGCTTTCCCATTGGTATGCTGGGTCAGGTTTGGTACTTGATTGTATCGATTCCTGATCTTTGTACCCTTACTTACTTTAAAAACACTCGGATAGCAGCTTTAGTTAATGTCTCGGAAAAGAATGCAAACCAATCATTTTGATTGTATGTTAAAGAGTGTTCATTTATTAGCAGCAAATGAAAAACTTGTCCAATTTAATTAAATTTAAGATAGGTTTCAGCAGTTTCATGTGACATAATAATATCAGTGAAAGATTTCCTACTTCTTTGAATCAAGAAACATGAGCTGCATCAAATTTATGTCATGGGCTTTGTTAGTCATTAGCAAATCACTCTCATACTGATTGACAAGTCTGTGATACAGCATGCTTGCTCTTTTGCTGTTTACCTGTTTGTATCCATTCATTCGACGACTTAAAATATCCGTTGTTTAATAAATTCTTCATTTACTACAATGTAAAGTCATAAGAAGCAGTTCATTGTACAGTGAAAACTAAAGTGTTGGCTGAAAAAAACTAACTCATGATGACATTATCGAGGCAAAGAATATTTACAGTCAATCGTCTTTTGACAAATATAAAGAGAAGTTAGTGTTGCAGGATTTAAGCCCATCAGTATAGCATGGACCACTAGTTATAAACCCAATCACGGTTTATAGCTTTAGTTTCCTCTTTAATTGCACCACGGTGGTTCAAGCCTCACACTCAATGACGACTCTGGCCTAAAACTTTGATTGATGGGTCAGTGCCTTAAGTTTGTCTCCGTGGCTCAGCTAGCTCTGGTCTAATGTGAGTTGGGAGTTCTTTTCTTTGTTTCCCATAGTATGTTAATTGAATTGATTGTTTCCTGTGATGATACATTGGAAGTATGGAAGCCTCCACGCGAGATAAACCAATCTAATGTTTGACATTAGTAGAATCTAGGGCGAAAATGTGCCCATTATAATTAACTTAACCCCCCCCCCCCCCCCCCCCAGTGACTTCGGCTGCTGTACCCTTCCAAGGCGGTGGTTCTTTTGTTGTTGTTGATTCATTGTTCATTGTTGCTCTCATTGCTGTTTCTGAGAGCTGGTTACTTCTCTTCCTCGCGGTACCGTGGGTTGGTATACAGTAATTGATTTTGGCATTCCCTGGTCATACTCACTAGCTTTTTAATATCAGCAATAATCTTTCAATGTTTTGCAGCTACTTCGATCGCATTGCGTGATGTCTAATTACGCGACACAAGTTACTCGGTTATGTCAAAAGATTAGATAAATAAGCTTTTATAATCTCTCCACCAACAGATCGTCTGTACGAATAAGGAAAAATGGTTGGGCCTTGCGCAGACTGGTTCATAGTACAATGTGTTGATGTGGGGTAGAATATCCGTCCCGAGAATCACCGCTTCGAGCTTGTCGATTGATGAAAAACGGTGATCCCGAGGGACGATTTTAGCATCTCTTCCTCACACAAATAATATAAGTAGACATGTGCGTGTGTACTGTCCTGCCAGCCAAGAGTGACAGTGACGTCATGTTTTGTTTACAAAGTTATCAGAGACTTGGAATCGATAGGATAGGATTAATACACAAATGACATATCGCTTCGCGTTATAGTGCGAATCATGTTTACTGTCGTCGCCCTGGGCCCTGTCGCCTGTTAAACTAACGGTACCGGGAGCCAACTCACGACAGTAAACAAGAAACGGATTATAGCTCAAGTT
>CAXHUL010000220.1:0-158506 GCA_964019695.1 Loripinus fragilis | reverse complement strand
TCTGAAAATACTGGCTTGCACACCCATACCAAAATTACCCACAAAAAAGATAAAGTTTAGTAAACAAAAACAGAGATAATCCTTGCCCAAAATGATGATGGGCCTTTAAAATGGGCCAATGGCCCATATATCCCATTCAAAGTCATGCAAATTTCAAAATTTTAATGGGCCTTTTAAAATTTTTATGGGCCCTTTGCAAAATTTGATGGGCCCAAGAATCCTTAAGTTAATATCCACATTAGAGCAAAATTCACATGAAATTTGAATAGAAATTTATATGGGGCCAAGCCAAAAGTAAAGTCCATTTTCTAAAAGCAATAAAACTTTCTCACAAAATGGATTAGGCCCATCCAGGATTATCCCTGCAAAAATAAAGAATATTGGGGAACAGCTAGGAAAAAAGAAGACATAAGAGCAAGAGGAGGATTGAGGGTGGGGTGTAGGTTAGTGGTTGGTGAGGCCTTCCATGGGTTTTTGGAAACAGGGTAAGGGGCATTTATTTCAAGGGAACAGAGGAGGTAAGTGCAACTTTTGAGGGGAACAAGCAAATAAAGAAAATGTTGGGGAACATGGAACCCAGGAAAACAAATTTTCGATTTTTGGGGAACAAGCAAATTTATTTCAGCCTCTCCCCCCCCCCCCCTTGAGGGCCTCGATGGTTAGTGGATAATTCAGCCAAGGTACAGACATAACCATATAGTTCCTTCTGACATTGGGTGAGCCCGGGGGTGAGCTGTTGAATGGTCAATGCATGCGCAGATCCAGATTTTTTTGTCAAAGAGGGGGGGGGGGGGGGGGGGGGGTCCAAGCCCAACGGCGAGAAAACAGCCTTGATTTTTTATGTTTGTTTTGGGGTTTTTTAGTCCAAAATTTTCCGGGGATGCGGGAGGGGTCCAACTATTTACGAGGGAGGGGTCCAAATGCTAATTTCTATAGAATTTGATAGAACTTGTGATTTACCAGGGATGGGGTCCGGACCCCCCCCTCCCTCCCTCTGGATCTGCACATGCATGACATTTAAAGACTAAAGAATAAAGTCGAAAGGGGAAGAATCGGCAGCCCGGGAAGAAGGGAACAAAGTAACGGGAAAGCCCATTTTCAGGCGAACGAAACGAATTAAAATGAAATCTGCATACCTAGGATGCACCTCTGAGGCCCCAGAGATAAGGTATTTGAACATCACAGTTCTTCGCCATTTTACAGAAGAATATGTATTGGCATTATTCCTTTAAAATCACATTTTTATAGATTAAACATATCGATTACAACACGTTTACTCGTAATATTGTGACGTAAATATGGGACAACATTGACTAGTGACTACGTCATTTTAGAGCTTTGTCCCGCGTTTATACTCAGCTGAAAGATGGACGGGGCAAAGGTGAATATGTTTTAATTTATTTCATCAAAATCGGTTCTGGAGACAAAAAACGTTCCATTATATGCCAGAGCTTATATTTCATTTCTGTTTTAAGCGCCTGAAGGTGGTGCATTTCAGAGCTTGATTTCGTTGCAAAGCAATATATCATTAACCTCTTTCAAAAAAGGAAATTGGTGATTAAAGGTTGCAGAATCTAAATATATAGCGAGAATACACTGTCATTAATTACAAATTAAGAATAAAGAGCGTTTAAAAAAGGGAATATTTGGCGCCATTTTTCGGCCGCCATTTTGAGGGAATATTTTGCGTCGCGCATTTTTACAATTTTAAAATACTTTAACTCAAAATACGCTCTTTGCGTTCCTACTGTAAGATCAGACTAGGCATATATACAATCTCGTCACATTCTCTGCACCCCGTGCTATATCTTAAATCATTGAAAGTCTACTAATAATATTTCTATCGATCTAGAACTTTTAATAGAACTGGTGTGTGCTACATCTTATCGTAAGCACAATTGACTATTTGAGCATATGCGTATGCGGAAGGTCCACATTTCTAAATTCACAGCTTATGCTATGAAAGGCGTGTACTTCTGGTTCTTCCACTGGTAGTATAAAACGTACAGGATTTGTTCTGTCCAATCTGTCAATTGCCCACTTTGCATGTCCTGGTCCATTTTCACGTTTTCTTGTTTGATGCATTGTTACCAAATCTTTAATTTAGTCGTACATTTGTTTAGCTTTCTCTGGGGAGCATTCTGCAATACTTTCGACCTTCATTAAATTACCATTTGTCATTAAGATCTTTGTTTTGTCTATTTTTGATTTGCCGTTTTACACAGGTTTTGTCTGCGGTTTGTGATTGTGGTAGTTCCTGATCATATATACTCACTATATTTACTGTAATCTCTGATGTTTGATTGTGGCATTTACAAGATCAGATTTACTTGTTTTTGGAAGTGTTTCATTTAGAAAAAAGAATGCACTTTTAGTGTATTAAAACTATAGTTTACTATAGTTTACAACCAATCAATAAGCTTTAGCTACAAGAATTCATCAGCAAAAGGAGAATCTTTGAGATTGTGTCTGTCTACATCTTTGAATTCATAATATAGGTTTGATTTTCCATTATCCTTATTATTTTCACCTTGACAAGGGAGATGGGTTCCTTTTACGCTCGCCATAATCCAGGGAAACACACTTATGAGACCCTGGGCCTGGGCCTCATACAATTTCCCTTTCTAACTATTTCTCACTATACTGGAAAATGGCTTGTAAATCATACTGAAAAATTGACAAAAAAGTGAAAAGCAGTTGTATTTTATTTCTAGTGCTCTGAGTGTTATAAGTAATCCTTGGTTGCTAAAGGTATTTATTCATTTGGTAGGATGCATATCTATTTAGTTGTTTGCATTACATCAATTAACAAATAATATTACGGATTCCATTGGGAAGTGCGATACATCTCGACACTACCTAGCATCTTGCTTTCGTGGTACTTGTACTGTTAATCCTTGGTTTAACCATTTACCTCATAGAGACGCATTTTAACGCTTTTTTGCAAACAGAACAGACCCAGATCAGGGTCTTCTCTGTTGCTTACGGAAATATGATATAGCTGATCCTACACTTGTGGAACTGATAAGTATTTTTTGTTCTATGTGTTTGCATGAAAGTTTATTATACAAGTAACAAAGGACCTTGACCAGACTCCTATTCAGCTTGCACAAATTTTGAGGGCATTTGTCTACAATTATGTATAATTGATAACTGTATTTTTGTGCTATGATTAAAAGCAGGGTTTCCACTGTTTGCTTACAGATGGTACAATTAAAATTTGAATAAATGAAAAATACCATCCAACAACCCTTAAAACGGAAATGGTTTGGCCCAATTGATTAGAGTGGGAAATCCCATTCAGCTAAAATAGGTTAATAATGCATGTGGTACAAGTGGTAGCAATTGCAGGCAACATACAAAAATTAAAACAGTCCATAATTGCACAGGTTTCATATTTTGCGCATTTGCTGCAGTTGTACATCACCTTCCAGTGATTCTTTAATGTACGTGACGTGATGGTATTTGTTCATACCATCTCTCTGATGATGAGCGGGCTGATTGATTGGATTAAATCGTTCACATATGTATATGTAATTTGTCTTGTCTTCCAGCATGTGATCTATGGTGTGGAATTCACTGGCCATTTTCACTAGTATTATGGGTAATTAAGAATTATGTGATTCTCTGAGGCCCGTATGTCTTGACTTATACAATAACAGTAGATCAATACATCGAAATGAAGCCATGGAAAGAATATAGGCGAAAGCAAGGCAGACAGACAGATGTAAATATAAATGTTGTAATTTGTTTGTCTGATGCACAATTGTACTTGCTCAGGAACTTATAAGTCCAAATTATTATACTCTTGGCATGTGCGTACAATGTACGCAATTGTGGAATTGTGCAAAAACTTCAAAAAAGGAGCATTTACAAATAGTATAGACCCAGATGAGACGCCGCATAACGCGGCGTCTCATCAGGATCTGCGCTTTTTGACATGTTAAGCACGTTCTTGGAAATGGAGGACAGTGTTAAATCTTTATGAATCAGGACCTCTTTCACTTCGTTAATTGGTGTTCAACCCTTAAAGGGGGGCTTACATGTAGAGCAGATAATGCCATCAAATATAAACCCTACCAAAATTGGTAGGAATTGTACACATCAGAATTGCTTTATAACACACATTTTGTATGCGTATCATCAAGAAACCTTCAGAACTGGGATAGATTAATCCCATGTAATTCTATTTAGTTCAAAAGTGTACGCAAATGCGTTTTTGCGTATATGGTAGCTACGCCTATTATTGGCAGTTATAAAATCAAATACTATAAATTCGGAAATTTTTTTCGCGAGGGTTTATTTTCGCGAAACTTCGCATATGCGAAGTTTCTTGAAAATAAAATGCTCGCGAAATGCCGAAATCACTCTGTAGTTTACTGATATAGGTAAACCATGCCCTAGTAGCGATTTTAGCGTCGCAAATATGTGTTTGAACGCTTTTCGCGAAATAAAATTCTCGCGAAAATTTCCGGATTTACAGTACAATAGCAATAATACAATTCAAGTAAACATTTCACTGCCAATACTTGTGTGATAGTATGCAAGCACATATTTGTAACACTCAAACACGCTTCCAAACAGTTTACAACATGAGAAAGAATATCTGATAATATAGAACAAGTTCTGAGAAACTGCCGTGCCATATTTACAAATAAATCCTGTCGATATAAGCAATCTGTCAACAGAACAAGTCAAGTCCTCTGTTAAAAGCTTTTTTATCATGAAAGATGGGTGTGAGAACTAAGCAAATTATTATGTTCAAGTGAAATAGTAGTTATACTCATCTCTATAGATGACCTTGAGGACCTTTTTTCCCTATATACTCTATGTAAATGATGTCATCACGCCCGGTGCAGTCAATTTTCGGAACCAGTCAGAACCGGTCCGCGTCAATATCAGCGGTGATGACCAATGGTTTATTTTTAGAAAATTAATCGATGATGCGGTCGATGCAATATTTAATGTTGCTGTGAAATCCAAAACAAGTTTAGACTTGAGAACTATATATTTTGTCAACAGCCAATCAAATAACCCTTTTCATTTATTATATTATCAGTTTTCCGACACATTATTCATTTGACAGCGACCAGTCAAGTTCTCCATCACTGTCCATATAACAGATACAGGTACGTTGAAGCAGACGATTTTTTTTTTTCACAAATATTTCACCATCAGGTGAAAATCTATAGGTGGGTGTTTAACTCTTTGCCCGCTAATGGCGATTATTGTCGTCTGCTGATAAATTTTGCAAACGGTTTGGTCCCTGATCAGGCCTGACAAAACGTCAGACAATTGTGTATTACAGATTTTGTTTTTACAAAGTTGAGTTTTAAACGAATGCAAAATTACCTTGCATGCAAAGAGTTAGAAAGCACACCAGGGAAAAGGGTCAGTTGCGCAAATGGCTATAAAGGTTGTTTTCCCACTGTGCAGCTCTTTTTGTACTCGTCTTTTGTATAATTTAGATCAAGTTGAGACATGTCTTGCTATATATACTGATTACAACACTTTTCATCTATAAAAGTAATACTTTTTTATCAATACGCTCATTCATCGAAAAGAATCCAAACCAGACGAATTTTCTTTCCATACAGGTAAATTGTTGATAAATTGTTCTCTAACGTCGTACAGGTATTATTCATTCAAGATAGGATTTAATTCCCTTCCCCTGTTGAATGTAAAATTAAACAGAAAATCGTTTTTTCTTCTTGGATCAGACAGTTTTTGAATGTGTAAAAAGGATTTATCTACAAGATGATATTAATTTTATACACAATAAACATGTCGCTTTAACTCTTAGCTGCTGATAATCTGTGCAAACAGCTTGGACCCAGATAAGGCCTAACAAAAGTGTCAACCTGTTATACCTTGGTGTAAAACTGTCAGTTTTCCGATATTTTTCATTTATCCATATACATTTTCATTAACAGACGATTTTTTCACAAATATTTATGTTTTACTCGACCTTTTATGTGTTTAACTTGAAACCTGCTTATGGCGACGTGTGTCATCTGCTAATAAACTTTGCAAACAGTTTGGATCCAGATCAGGTTCTACAAACCAGTTTGAAGCAAACCTGTTTGAGAAGATAGTATTTCTAAAGGAAATTTACAAAGTTGATCTTAAAATACTCGTCAAACGACAAAATCACAGACAAAGAGTTCGCATCTTTCGCCTATAACGCTGTAAATACTATTGTATTTTATTTAAACCTTATGAAGTCAGGGCCAGTTCGCTGTTAAAAAGGGTGAAAAAATATAAAACTTCTGTGCATAGTGTCAGATAGTTCTGAACCTGTTTGACCTTGTTAAAAGTGGTGGCGGTGGCATAACTCCCTGTGGCAGTGGTATGCCTCCTTGTGGCAGCGGCGGCGGTCGCGGCGGTGGCGGTGGCGGCGGTGGCGGCGGCGGCGGCGGTGGTGGTGGCGGTGGCGGCGGTGGCGGTGGCGGCGGCGGTGGTGGTGGCGGCGGCGGTGGTGGCGGCGGCGGCGGCGGTGGTGGCGGCGGCGGCGGTGGTGGTGGTGGCGGCGGCGGTGGTGGCGGCGGCGGCGGCGGTGGTGGTGCCGCCGCCGCCACCACCGCCGCCGCCACCACCACCGCCGCCGCCGCCGCCACCACCGCCGCCGCCACCACCACCACCGCCGCCGCCGCCACCACCGCCGCCGCCACCACCACCGCCGCCGCCGCCACCACCACCGCCGCCGCCGCCACCGCCGCCGCCACCACCACCGCCGCCGCCGCCACCGCCGCCAACGCCACCACCACCGCCGCCGCCGCCGCCACCGCCGCCACCACCGCCGCCACCGCCACCGCCGCGACCGCCGCCGCTGCCACAAGGAGGCATACCACTGCCACAGGGAGTTATGCCACCGCCACCACTTTTAACAAGGTCAAACAGGTTCAGAACTATCTGACACTATGCACAGAAGTTTTATATTTTTTCACCCTTTTTAACAGCGAACTGGCCCTGACTTCATAAGGTTTAAATAAAATACAATAGTATTTACAGCGTTATAGGCGAAAGATGCGAACTCTTTGTCTGTGATTTTGTCGTTTGACGAGTATTTTAAGATCAACTTTGTAAATTTCCTTTAGAAATACTATCTTCTCAAACAGGTTTGCTTCAAACTGGTTTGTAGAACCTGATCTGGATCCAAACTGTTTGCAAAGTTTATTAGCAGATGACACACGTCGCCATAAGCAGGTTTCAAGTTAAACACATAAAAGGTCGAGTAAAACATAAATATTTGTGAAAAAATCGTCTGTTAATGAAAATGTATATGGATAAATGAAAAATATCGGAAAACTGACAGTTTTACACCAAGGTATAACAGGTTGACACTTTTGTTAGGCCTTATCTGGGTCCAAGCTGTTTGCACAGATTATCAGCAGCTAAGAGTTAAAGCGACATGTTTATTGTGTATAAAATTAATATCATCTTGTAGATAAATCCTTTTTACACATTCAAAAACTGTCTGATCCAAGAAGAAAAAACGATTTTCTGTTTAATTTTACATTCAACAGGGGAAGGGAATTAAATCCTATCTTGAATGAATAATACCTGTACGACGTTAGAGAACAATTTATCAACAATTTACCTGTATGGAAAGAAAATTCGTCTGGTTTGGATTCTTTTCGATGAATGAGCGTATTGATAAAAAAGTATTACTTTTATAGATGAAAAGTGTTGTAATCAGTATATATAGCAAGACATGTCTCAACTTGATCTAAATTATACAAAAGACGAGTACAAAAAGAGCTGCACAGTGGGAAAACAACCTTTATAGCCATTTGCGCAACTGACCCTTTTCCCTGGTGTGCTTTCTAACTCTTTGCATGCAAGGTAATTTTGCATTCGTTTAAAACTCAACTTTGTAAAAACAAAATCTGTAATACACAATTGTCTGACGTTTTGTCAGGCCTGATCAGGGACCAAACCGTTTGCAAAATTTATCAGCAGACGACAATAATCGCCATTAGCGGGCAAAGAGTTAAACACCCACCTATAGATTTTCACCTGATGGTGAAATATTTGTGAAAAAAAAAAAATCGTCTGCTTCAACGTACCTGTATCTGTTATATGGACAGTGATGGAGAACTTGACTGGTCGCTGTCAAATGAATAATGTGTCGGAAAACTGATAATATAATAAATGAAAAGGGTTATTTGATTGGCTGTTGACAAAATATATAGTTCTCAAGTCTAAACTTGTTTTGGATTTCACAGCAACATTAAATATTGCATCACCCGCATCATCGATTAATTTTCTAAAAATAAACCATTGGTCATCACCGCTGATATTGACGCGGACCGGTTCTGACTGGTTCCGAAAATTGACTGCACCGGGCGTGATGACATCATTTACATAGAGTATATAGGGAAAAAAGGTCCTCAAGGTCATCTATAGAGATGAGTATAACTACTTGAAATATATAATATGAAGTTATTGTAATAGATGTACTGAAGCTGCTCTCCGTTCTAATTTGATGGCTCTGTTGTTGTTGTTGGTTTGCACTATTCCTCTCTTTTGTGGCTGTATCTCGTTTTGTGATTTAATGCGTGTTCTTATTTGGCAGTATCATCTGTGAGCTAAAGACAGTATTTCGTTCTTACATTTATAGTTGGACTGTTCATATAATTTACGTCTCCCCATTTTGTACACTTATGGAGGTTATGCTCATCTGTGATTGAGGAATTTCCTGGTTATAATTATTTTGGTTATTCGCTATGATGGGCATTTTCAGCGCTGGGAAAAAGAGTTCGGGTTTCGTTACGTACTTCGCTTGTTCTGTACTTGTTTATTTGTTCGTCTTGTCGCTCTTGGGTATAGGTCGCGGCATATATTTACTACAAAGTAGCTATTACATTGATATCTTTACAAAATAGAGCGTTATACTCGTTTTTCTCACCTTGTTGTGACGTTTCTAATACTTTCTACAGCAAAACCTATGATAAAACTAGCACTACACCCTTATTTCGAGCATTAGTAATTTGGGTTTTGATGGGATCTGAACCAGATTAGCTTATTTACATGCTTGTTTACCTGCATGTTTATAAGCATGATAACATGCACACACGTGTACGTGACAATATGTACGTGGAAACACTGGCTAGCATATGGACATTGTCACGAGAGTGTATTTACAAAACTCTAAGAAAATGTTGCTGTTTTCGGCCAGCACATGCAATTTTGGCATTCGTCGCATATGCGCAATTACCTCCTTCAATATCCATGCTGACGCATCCAGTGGGTTAAAGGTGTACATTTTGGTCTGAGTTATCATCCAATTTTTGTATGCGGACAGCGAAGACTCTGCTGAGACTGTGTGGATGCACATGCTCGTCTGATTCTTATTAGCTTGCCAATGCGATAATTATCAAAGGGCATGTAGCTAAGCTGTTTGAAAATGCCTCATTTATAGGCGACTAGGCTAAATGGGTGTATACTCATGCGCACCTTATATTGTAGATACAATGAATAATATATAGCAATGTTAACATTTGATAGACACATACAGTTGTTTTCTTATTGGGCCATCTGAAAAACCCCTCAAATTTATGAATGGCAAACCAGTGTACAATGACAATGATTAAGAGTTTGAATGCATTGCACTTAAACGTCCACGGCAAACAAATAAACATAATATACAATTTATTACCTTAAACTTAAAGTATTGGATAAATAGTGATGAACAAATCAATCCAATTAAAGCAATGTTCCTCACATATAAAGCATGACTCTAATCATTTAATCAGCTCTTTCATAATGATATCAACCATACAACTATTTTCTGTTTATTTAAATAGATAGGAATAGGCTAGTTTCTCTCATTTTAGACAGAACTCTTCGCGAAAAAGCCAATATGCAGTACATTCCAACAAAAATGCTTTTCTTTTTCAATTGATACTATATCACAAACAATGCAAACTAACCCAGCAGCTGATTCTGCGTAATTAGTCGTTAACAAAATATATTTAAAGACAACACATGCCATTTATATTCTTTTTTATGGTTACCAAATACATGTACATAGCTAAGCTAAAATATCAAACTCCATCCAGCGTTACATTGCTCTCAAGACGCCAGCTGTTCTATGTCTGTAACCTATCATTGCCCAGACGGTGCCTCTTGTTATTTATTTTTGCCACAATTTCATATTTAAATTTGAATTCTGTGTTTACATAATGGTAAGGATACTGCGTTGAATTTGTATATAACATCCCGCTGACTTTTTAACAAATGGGTTGGACGGGAACTGGGACGTGAAAGTTGTTGGCAATTTCCATTAATTTTCATGAACAGACCAAATAAAACCAAATCTGCTGTTTTCAAACTTTTTAGGTTCTCTCTATTTTCTAAGGATCTGTTTACGTGCCCGGACCAAGAAAACTCCGTCACGGGTGGGGGTGGTATCATGACACCCCTTTTTCATCAACATATTTCACAGAGGGCCCTGCCAGTGTTTCTAATGAAATTTATAGCCCCTTGTGATTTTCCAGGTGGGGGTCTTGAACCCCTGCCCCCTCCTCTGGATCCGCCCATGGTGTATCCAGAATATTTAAATGGTAACAACCAACAACAGTCACATTTTTGCCAGTTCAATTTAAAGCATTTTATTAAATTATACACAACATCAGCGCATTTAGAAAATAATGACGTGTCGTTTGCGTTTGTTGTGCAAGACGGCGATGTTCTGTGTTTATCACAGACGCCAAGCCCGGGTTCTCTTATTTCCATTTTTTTGTAAGTTCGCTTTACGCTTCTTGCAGACACCCAGGGGATTTCTATTGCTGATAAATAATGAATAAGGCATATATTGGTTGAAAATAGTCTTAGTTCATCTTGAGAGAAAGCCCTTCATCATTTACATGGCAAACCAATGGTATGACCAACAATGATGTAGTACAGATACCTAGAGTAGCGTCCGTAACCTTTAGTACGTAGATTTTAAATTGTATAAAACACGAAAAGTGCAACCCTGTGTAGTCTGGTTAAAGCAGTTCTTGATTACCTATCCACTGTTCATAGGCTCGTTGTACACGAAGCATTTTCGTTAGCATCGTTCGTTATCAAAAACCAATATAGACAATATGCCCTTGATAATGAAACAGTCTCGGTATCGCTGTTTTATTTAATGCAGCAATTCCACCGTGAACTGGCCTGCAATGCTGCGCTGTCCCTGTGGACACTGGTTCAAGCCGGTATCTGAAGAAAAGCTAACGCCAAGAGATAAGTAACTGATTCAATAACCTCTCTTACACTTCTTATTGTCGCTAAATTTATTCTCACAAATTGTTCAGATATGGGCAAGAAACCGTTTAAGTCACCAGGGGAGCCTAAATGCATTTACTGGTATCAAATCCTCGCCATAGATTCTGTTGTTGTTAAAACACAAAAACATGTACTGTAGCTCCTAATTTATGCAATGTATCATCACAGAGAAACAATCTGACCAAATAACACACTAAGATGAAACAAAGAATAAGGGCTCACGACTCACAGATATCATAGTCCAGAGCTGAAAAATCTCAAGTTGAGACACGGTGGGTCCAGCCAAAGACAAGCATCAGGTTAACGCTTTACGCCAGGGCCTTCATTGAGTTTGAGGCCCGAACTACCGTCGAGCAATTAAAGAGGAGACCATAGCTATATTCGTGATTGGGTTTACAACCAGACGTGCAGACTGTCGCATCCATGTTAGCTCCAACCTTTTTATGACGTTTGATTATCATTTTGAATTGATATATCCCATATTTGTCTTATTCTTAAATGACTTAGAAGCTTACATAAAGCAATGGTGTTAACTTTGAGTTCCAGTATGACAATATAACATTGTACTTGAAATTGCTTGTCTCACTTTCTGCCGACGATACAGTTGTTTTAGAACAGATGGAAGGGACTTTCAAACTAATTTAGATATGTTCTTTGAAAACTCAGAATTATGGCAGTTAACTATTAACTGTGATAAATCTCAAGGTTTTCGACGAGACCAACTTTGTTTTATTATAATTTACGTGATCATAAATTGATATCAGACCTTGGTGTTATTTTTAACAGAAATAGGCAGGACACATAATGTTGAGCAAGCTAGGAAGGCAATTTATGTCCGAATTCGAAATCGTAATATTCCAATGGATCTGCACTGTATTTTTTGAGCATGTTATACACCTGCATTTAATTTAGGTTACCTTGCACCCTCTAGGACAATTTCTCATAGGTACCAAATTGTTTATTTGTACCCCCTGAAAAGGAAACGAATTTGTTCACCTAAATTGGATGCCGGGGGGGGGGGGGGGTATCTTCCAGGGTTATCTTACCTAAATAGAAAGGAGATATGGGAACTTGAAAATAGCCAAATCATTGTTTATCATATGACGTCGCGTCTGGGAGTGAAATAACGCCATGCAATAAAATCGATAAACCACTAGTAGTTTATCGATTTACGGGTAATGTTATGATGCCCATAACAACGTTGCGTACATAATGACAAAATTATTACGTCTTTACGCCAGAAATGAGATTTCAAAGTAGTTGCCATATGATAAATAGAATCAAACATTCGTGCTCCTGTATTATTGAATTTATTAAACTCGTTGCGAAAAAGTAATAAAATGCTCGGCAAGCCTCGCATTTTATCACTTTTCCCCAACTCATTAAATAAATTCAATAAACATGAGCACTCATGTAAGATCCTCTATATATCTAAATTATGATTGTTGGTTTGAGAAACAGTACCCCCATGACGCCCGATACCCAATGAAAGAATCCAAACTGTCACAAATTTTACACACAGTAATACTAAATAACAAGTAAATTGTGTTTATGATTTTAAATGGATCCTCTGTATTAATGACATGCTTGTTTTTGTTGGCTGTCCAAATCTTTATCGAACTGACTCAATCAGCAAATCAAACGATGTTAAAATGGGTATTCATGAACACTGTTAGAGTCCCGCAGCGTTATGTTGGCTTAGTTGACATTCTGTATTTACAATATATTTACCAATAGCAAATATTTTTAGGATAATGCGTGTATTTTATGATATTTAAAATGTTATATGCACATACCAATCACAAGGAGATACATGTATTCGTAGCATAGTTGATAAATCGCTTGTACACTGTCATGGGGGTTGCGAGTTGGAACCCCGCCACCGTACATGTGCATGACCTGCGATGTACAGTTTAGCAATAAAGTTCTGTTCTGTTCTGACAGCAGCGAAAAAGAATATGGCTGTAGTTAACATTGGGTATTTTCCTTCTTAGCAAACATCGAAATTTGAAACAAAGCGGGTGATACTTAGTCTACATTGGAACCCGGCAAGGTAATGCCTGATACTTCTCACATTGACGGTTAACAGTTTGTCTTCAAGTTGATTGAAATCAGAACTTGAGATGAAGCATAATTATATTGATGCAGGTGGGAAGAATTAAATAATTGGAATCCATTTGGAACTTTTCACATTTTGACGGCTTATCTTCAATTTAAGAGTGAAATCAGACTTGAGAAATTTATAAAACTGTCCGTATTTATTGACTTTAGAGATATGCCACTCAATTCTAGTGTCAAATTATATGGATAAAGCATCATACCAATGTGAGAAATTTGGGAACATTTTCCTTCGTGCTAATGATTGCGAATGAGATGTCACATAACCCACCGTACGTCCAACTGTTTGCATGCTGGGTAATTTTGCATGATTTTTTTGTCTCTGCTGATTGTTTTCAAAATTAACCATCAAAATTTATTTCAGGTGAGTTACAAATTGTTCTACTATGAAAAAATTCATTTGAAAATGTTGTCAGCTGAAATCGTCTGCTGCATGTAAATGATTACGTCAATGACTAATTTCAGCATACAGGCAAACAGTGGAAAGGAGCAGTCTGATCTATGTCCTCACTGTTTGCTACAGATACGTTTTAAAAGAACCAGGAGACGTTTCACAGCAGACGATATTTAGTTGCGATAAGCAGCCGAAGAGTTAAAGGGATAATTCTCACTTTTTTTAAAATGCATTTATTATAGAGTTTACAGTATGGCAGGAATAATCCCTCATTCAATGTTTGTGAATGCCCTTCTATTAGCATGTAATTAAATACTTTTGCTTCTTAATGGGAGTCTGGTCATTCTCAGGTCAATAATCTCTACACACCAAAACTGGAATCACTTCAACCTGCTTACACACTACCAAAGCAGAATTATAAATCAGTCAAAAGGCACAAAAATATTAATGTTTCAGAGTAATGCTTTTAGAAGTGTGTGCATTGATGAGTATGTTTTGATACTTGGCCCATATCTAATAATTAATTCTAAAATTTAAGTCTTAAAGCACTAATTATTACTATAGCAGACGACATATTTAGTAACACTTTTCTTCATTTTGCTAACGAAAAGACAGAATAAAATCAAATGAAACTTATTGAAAAACAAAATACTTTTTGTTTGACAGTTGTTACATTTTAATTTTCATTGATTTGGCTGTTGATTGTAATTAAAACGGAATACCCATTATCCAATATTGAAATAAAGAAATTGACTGAAAGGTGCCGCTTCAATCATTTGGCAGACCAGCATATTGAGGTTAACTCAGGTTTATGTGTGCCTATAGCTGTAAGATGGCTGCTCCACGAAGGGCTATTAAAGCTTCTGTAATTAACTAACTAGATGGATTAATGATCTGTGAAATAAAATTAGTCCATAACGAAATATTTATTTGTGATTAAAATAAAATGTTAAAAAGCATGAATATACACTTTAATCAACCTATACTCAGAGGTAATATAAAGTATACACGTTTTATTCCTGGATACTTAGTAAACTCGTATTATATGTTTGTGTTTATATGTTTCTATTTCGTCGGACTCTCAAATTCTCAACAGCTATGCGTTTTCATATGATAACCTTGGAGTTATAGCCCTGAATGTAAATTCAATATTAAAAAAAAACACACGCTCGAGTCATTTTGACTGCTTATTCCAGGTGATATTTCATAGAATCCAGCATCTCTTTTACCCCCGCATCAACTTTAGGTTACCTTGCACCCCCCCCCCCCCCCCCCGACAATTTTTCATGGTCGCCAAATTGTTCATTGGGACCCCCTGAATGCGAAACGAAGGTGTCCTCACAAAAAATTTTGGTATGGGCTATGTGAAAATGCATGGTTTCCATGGCAACCCATAGCGGATTTTAGAGTGGGCTTTGCCTACAAAAGTACTCATATCTCAGCTGTTACTTACCCTAAACTACTTATCTTAATACCAAATTAAAGCTTAGACATAGGCCTATTATCCCCGTGTTGAATATGCAAATTATCTAATTTGCATATTCATAAATTATGATGAAAACATTAAAAAATGTGATTCACGAATGGGGGTATATGTACAAGATGAATAATATCTCAGCTGCTTTTAGCCATAGATTACTAAAATTTATACTAAGTGAAAGCTAAGACATATGGTCAAAAATGCAAGTTTTCATATTTGCACAATTTGTGTATTCATGAATATTAATAAAAACGCTAAAAAATAAGGGAAAATCATTAAAAGTATAAATAGGCTGATTTCATCCCAATATTGTCATTGTTGCATGTTTTAATATAATCAATGGTACAATTTGACAAGTCAATTCATCCAATGGTCCTATATGAATATTATCTCATTTGCATATTCATGAATAATGGTCCTATATGAATATTATCTCATTTGCATATTCATGAATATACATGAAAACTTAAAAAATGAGAAAAAAAATCACGTAAAAACTATAAGCCTAGGGGAGGGGCTGAGGTACGATCTATCCTGCACTCCTAGGGCCTTTTAAATTTATACCAAATAGTTAAGTGGGACCCTCTGAATGCGAAACGAAGTTCACCTCAAAATATTTTGGTATGGGCTATATGAAAATGCATGGTTTCCATGGCAACCCCTTATATGATTTTCGAGAATGGGGGGATAGGCCTACAATTTCAATCATATTTAGGGTTCTATTTATCCTAGAGCACTAAAATTGGTGTCAAATTAAAGCTTAGACACATGTTTTTCTTCCTGTGGTCAGATATGTAAATCTACTAATTTCCACATGTATGAATTGTAATGAAAACCTTAAAAATTAAATAAAATAATACTGAAAAAAACCCATAAATAAACATATTTCAGCCCCAAAACATCTTCAAACCACTATATACATTATACCTATGTCTAAGTTTTAATTTTGTATTAAGTTTAGTAGTCTAGGATAAGTAACAAATCAAAAAAACAAACCAAATCCGCTATGGGTTGCCATGGAAACCATGCATTTTCACATAGCCCATACCATTTTTTTGAGGACACCTTCGTTTCGCATTCAGGGGTCCCAATGAACAATTTGGCACCCATGAAAAATTGTCCTAGGGGTGCAAGGTAACCTAAATTGGATGCCGGGGTATTTCGCGTCTACACTATTTGTTTCGGGTGAAAGTAATCTTCAGACTTACAATGTGCACTGTTCAATGGTATATAGCCATTGATATTTGATAATAAACCACCACAAGCTGGATTGAAGACACACTCAGTTGAAAAAACTGTAGTATGACTAGGAAATGTCTCAATCACGGATTACAGAACAACACATGACATCGTGAAGAAGAGACCCAGACATTATTACTGATACAGAAAAGCAACCAGCTATGTCTTCACCAGCAGGATGATTGCTACAAAGAACTGCTGGGAACAATATGTATATAATAAACAATGAATGAATAACAGTAGAATCCCGCCTTATAATGGACGACATACAATGCCATCGTGGGAGGGTGGCGAGGAGAGGTAGGAGTGTGTGTGTGTGTGTGGGGGGGGGTTAAAAACTTACTGACCAAAGCTTCGCTCTCTACTCTGCAGTTGTTAAACTACAGCAATTATTTAGCTAGCATGGATGCTTCATAACGTATGCAATTTATCATCACAGAGAAACAATCTAATCAAATTACCTTACTATGAATGAACCAAAGAAAAATCTCTCAACTCACAGACAGACAGAGCCAAATGAAGCATCTTGTTGAGCCATCGTTGGCCAATCCCAAGAAAAGCATAGGAGAGTCAGTGGGCACAGCGCAAGAAAAGCTTCAGACAGTCAGTTGGCCCAGCCCAAGAAAAGTATCATACAGTCCATGGACCCAACTAAGCATTAGACAGTCAGTGGGCCCAACCCAAGATGTGGACCATGAAATGTTCTTCATGGCATGATTATAATTAAGTATAGAGTGCACAAATATACTCAACGTCAGTGAAAAGTTACCAGTAAATCACATACACTTAACATAGGACAATATTTGGTCCATTCTAAACGAAAAACGGCGGATACTTCAACACTCAATTTTATGGCATAGAGTCCCATGCATCACCACTATGGAAAACGGTATCCGTCACATCCGAATGCATTATAATCATTTCTTGATGGACCCCTGTAGTTGCCATTGCATTGTATAGGAAAATGCAAAGTTTTGGTGCTACCTTAAAGTTTGATCCTCATTTTTTGCGTTTAATGAGATAACCTTAACCATTTTAGTGGCGTTTTCAATGCAAATGTCTTGGGCATGTCCTGGCATGTTGTCTTCTGAAAATGATGATTTTAAATTCTTAAAAACTGCAAAAAACATAAAATGCACGTGCATCACGTGCACCATAGTTCCAGGGCTCGGGTAACTGTTTTATCTCTCCAAACCAGCTTTTCAATGACCAAAAACATGAACGTAACAGTAGCCAAGGAGCTGTATTATATTTTTCCGAAATATTGAAATTTTGATACTGGTAACTTTTCATTGACGCTGAGTATAAATAAGAATATTGCAATCAGCTCTGCTGGGATTTGCTGGAAGTTACAAAATATGATGAAAATACAAACTTATATGCCCCAGCTTTTGTCTGATTTGATTTTTTAGGTCCCAATCAACAATTTTTCAGTTATGTTGGAACATGCAGGTCTTAATTCTACGGTTGAACCAGTACTATGCAAGGATTAATGTGTCTTGCTCAAGAACACAATGCAGTAATGTGACTGACGTCAGTGACTGGTTCGAACCCGCAACCCCTCCGTCTATATGTGCCAGCACATGAGATTTTGGTCTTTATCCCATTTTCAAGAAACAGACGCTAAGAAAGTCTGTTCAAATGTGCAGACTTGGCTGATCGAGCCTTAAGACACTAGACTTGGCTGATCGAGCCTTAAGACACTAGAGTGGACGCGCCACTTAAACTTATGATAAAGTGTGAAAACAAAACTTGACCCTATAGCTGGTGTGAATTCCTTTTATGGATTGAGGCAGCCTGTTCTATCAACAATAACTCACATGAACCATGACTAAGTGTGCAAATTCGAAAGTTTTCGTGATCATTTTATTTTCGCAAATAGCATTAAAAGACACTTTGCCATGCTAAAAATTCACAACTGAAGAACACTATTTACCTACATCAGTAAACTGTGATTTAGCCATTTCGCGTTTGTTTGTTGGATTTGATTCTTTCGTTACGTCCCATCAACAATTTTTCAGTTATAAAGGGACGGGTCTTCCTGGGTTGAACCAGTACTAAGCTAGGATAAATGTGTCTTGCTCAAGGACCACAACACAGTGACATCGGTGAGGCTCGAACCCGCGGCCCTTCGGTCTTGAGTCAAGCACTCTAGCACTGAGCCACTGCGCTCCCTAGCCATTTCGCGTGGGTTTTATATTCACAAAACTTCTCGCTAGAAAAAAGTTTCGTGAAAATAAAACCGTCGTGAAAATTTCCGTATTTACAGTATGACACAGGTAGAATTGAAGGATCATGTAGCCAACTATAGCTAGGGTCAAACAAAAATATTGAGATTATCAAAGATAAATAAGTGACAGTTTAGTTAAGAAATCTAACACTGATACCCATTCATTGTCACAAACATGGGATGGAGACTGATCCCTATACTGGCGCCATATTTTACCTCAATAATGGACTAGATCATGAAAACACATAGGTCCAGATAAGCAAATTATTTCAGCGTAAAATTGTAAATATTTTCTTGCCCATCAGTTTAAATGCTTGAAAGAATAATTGATCATGAGAATTCTTTTGAGTACCACAACTTATGACATAGGTTTAGATAAACAAAAATTTTGAGCGTAAAATTGTAAATATTTTCTTATCCATCAGTTTTAACATATGTTTTGGGTGCTCAAAAGAACCGTCTCATTGAGACTATTCTTTTGAGTACCCACAACATGTGTTTTGGTTGAGAAATAAGAAAACTAATTTTCTGGTGTCCACTCTTATATATAACTAAAGGCCTGTATGAACAAAAAAATGATGCTGATCAGACTACGAAAATGACTGCTGATCAGCACCTTTGTTTTCGCTACCTACAGTACAAGGTATATATTGATAGACTTCTTATCAATTCAAAAACGTTTTTTTTAAAATGAACAGGAAATGTTTTCACTTGATACAAAGGACAATTTTTAATGTTGAAGCCACAGAAATCTCCTGTTCAATAAAATTTAAAACTGACCTTTTTAACAATAAAATAAACTGGGGTCAATTGGTTATAGTTTACAATGACCATAGCTGCTCAGTGTCATAATTTAACACCAACAAAAGCGAAAAACCTCCAGGCATCTGGATGGATCATTTAACCTTCTTTAACAATCCAATAGATGACATTTTATTTTTCATTATGGGTTCGATTGACTGATGAGTTGAGATTTAAAATCCCAAGGTCATGTTGGGTATCAGAAAAACTTAAGTTTAAAGGGGACGGCAACCCTGATGATATCTATGTTGTAGATGAAAGATATTAATAAACCATGATTTTTGATACCAGTTTCATCTAAATCGGTCGAAAAATGTGGAAGTTGTGGGCATTTGAATATTTGCAAATGGACTGTAATGGAAGCGGCCATATTGTAGGCTTAGTGACATCACTCAGCCTAATTGAATATGCGTAATCAAAATAAAAGACAAACCAATGGATTATTTGTATTAATCCCAGGGGTGTGGAAATAATAAAATTTTATACTTGTCCTGGGACAAGTAAAAAGCCAAAATGTGCTTGTCAAAAGAAAATTTTACTTGTCCGAAAGAACAAATTAGCTTATACATTACAGTGCTTAAACGATTTATTCTTTAAAAAAAAACTGTACGAAACCAGATATATATCAACTCTTGTAAACAGTATGGATCCTGATCAGCTGTCTCCTCTTGTAAACAGTGTAGATCTAGATCAGCTGGCTTCTAAAGAAGCCAGATGATCAGGATCCACACTGTTTTCATTGCAAGATGTGAGTTTCTAATAATTAATCCAAATATGAAATACAGAATTGTATTAACTTAATACATTTGTACTTGTCCAAGGACAAGTAATCAGAAATTTTCAACTTGTCCTAAATGAAATGGGCCCAGGTCGGACAAGTCGGACATGGTATTTCCACAGCCCTGAATCTTTAATGAAACATTTTCCTTACGTATAAAGCTTCGTATCTTCTGAAACACAGATGATGTGATAGTAGTGATAACTAAAAATTAAGCAGTTCAATAAATTCTGAAAACTAATTAAATATTCAAAATGGCGGCTAAAGTTGGCCATATTGAATTCTTTAAATGCCCATAACTTGCCCATTTTTCAACCGATTTTGATGATACTTGTATCAAAATTCATGGTTTATAGAGCTCTTTCTGATTAAACATACTTATCATTAGGGTTGCTTTCCCCTTTAATATTGAATGGGTGTGGCACTATGCGACCCAGGAAGGAGTCCCTGAATGTATTTACTCTGCGTGCTGGCTAATTTTTCATGTTTTGCTGTCGTCTGCTCTGCAAAGTTTATCAGCTAAGACAACAAGTACCACTAGCAAGGAAAGAGCTAAAATCTGAATAAAATATAGAGAAATGTTGAAAATTGAAACAACATTTTTTACAACAAAGTGGGAGAAAACAGATTTTCACAGCAGGTAGCAGACTGTCTGGGCACCTCTTGATAATGGACCATAAAATCAAAGAAAATCTGACCAAGGCAATTATCTGTATTGCCAAACTATTGTTGGACCAGACTGCAGCTGGCTAGGCAATGTGGGTGGGGTATTTATCATTTAGATAATCTCTTTGGGATAAGTTAAACCATTATGATAAGGGGTAAAATTGCAATTAGCTGCCAGTTGAGTGGAAAATGATTTGATACATGCATTATATAGATTTAATCTAAGTGCAATTCTTGCACCTTTATTCTGCTGGATAAATTTATATGCTAGATCATTAAATTTTGCAGGTTATGTGTATTCTATTCTTTAAACCGCCTTCTTTAAACCAGATAATTTCAATTGATGCAAACTGATCTGCATTTACAATAAAGATAAAAAGCAAAATTCGTGAAATTATAATTAATGCTCAAGCTAAATGGAAAATAATTGTGATTGCTTGATCAGAAACCTTAAAGCTTGTCCACGCAGATGTCATTTTATTTCAAGATTTGAACATTTTAGCCACATCATGAGCCTTTGTTGTCACAGATACACTATAATGACTTCAATGTTTACTGTCGTGAGTTGGCTCCCAGTACCGTTAGTTTAACAGGTGACAGGGCCCAGGCTGAATTTGGCGACAACTATTGGCGAAAGAAAAATCGCAGGCGAAAATTTTTATCTGGCATCCGAGCGTCTCCTCCGGCTTAAAATCATTGCCTCGTGTCGCTTAATGGTCATCAATACATATCTTAATTGTCAATTAACACCCTAATTATCGACCACACAATTCGGTAGCTGATCGAGTCAAACCTGGACACACACTGCTAGAGATCGGCACGCACTTTTAACAACTGCTACCGGTAACGGTCAGAATGACAGACCATAATATACATGGTGTCATACTGTGCATGAAATAAACTGCATCATCACCATGACATCTTTGCTTATTGTGGTCAATAATAATAGTCATTAGCTTTCTGAATCCGTAACTTTTAACACAGACTCTAAATCATGTTGAAAAGACGGCTACATCGCCGTCCGCGAGAAGAAAAAAATCAAGGGTCACATTCTTAAATTCAAGCTCACTTTCCATCAAACATAATGAGAAAGGGGAAAGATTTGCATGTTGTTCTCTCTGCCATTCTTTCACCTGACAGCATCACCCACCAGACATTACCTGAGGCATGTGAAAGGATCCGAGCATTTCGCAAAATGCAGACAGTAGCAAGACAACACCGAAGATTGCTTCTCTCCTCAAGACAGCGTAACGCACGCTGTTCAAAGTGCTTTTCTTGACAGTCTCAGATAAATGCCCAAAAACCTGGCTCTTTTTTAGCGAAAAATGGCCAAAAATCTGGCTCTAAGTTTAAGAAAAAGGCACAAAAAAATCTGATTGGCGAAAATGGTGGCGAAAGAAAAATAAATCCTAGTGCAAACCCTGATTCCAGCGGGTGACTAACTATTTCTTGTGACCATATTTGACAATGGTTATAGTATATAGGTGGGTTGACCAATGTCGACTATGGTCTGACTATGGTGCCATGTACTGGCAATGGTCAACCATGTTTGACCATGGCCATCCATGATTCAAACATGGTCAACCATGGTTTGACTACGATCTTGTGACAGAGGTTATACTGCATTTTCAACTGGATCAAACCCGTGATGCCGGTGGTTTTATGCACTACAAGTTATGTAATATCTGACTACCTTACATACAGACAGGCTAGACATTGCCCTTAGTGTAGCCACAAACAGCAGCACAGACACAACAGAATGTCTCTTAAACAAAGGACTTGTGACTTCCATGCCCATAGATGAGAGATTTTAATTGAAAATTAATTTTCTTATTTCTCAACCAAAACATACGTTGTGGGTACTCAAAAGAACCGCCTCATTGAGACAGTTCTTTTGAGCACCCAAAACATATGTTAAAACTTCTGGGTAAGAAAATATTCACAATTTTACGCTCAAAATTTGTGTTTATCTCGAGCTATGACTTCATCAATCAAGAGCGCACGACACCTTCCGGTGCATGATCAAACTAACCCCTTCATCTCGGTAAACACAACTACAGCTGGAGTGCTATGTCGCCATCCAAGTTTAGATATTCTGGTATTTGCTAGACACCCACAAACAATATTGGCTTTACTGTGTCAATAGATATATCATTATCTAGACCAAAACAACATGGGTCTGAGCTAATGACTGCTCCTGTCTTGTCAAGATAACAATAAGTAATATTATGCAAATATGGTGAGTTAAAACAGGAAAAATGATCATTTCAGTACTTGTTGACTATAGTGGGGACCTTTTTTGGACCCATACAAGTTTAATTTGACCAGCATCCTGATTGATATTTTCTTATTCCTCCTGTAGATAATTAATTTATTGGATATGTACACTTTTAATATCAAAGCTTTCATTGTGCTTAACTAGGAAAATAACTCTTATTTCTCAACCAAAATATATGTTGTGGGACGTTTTGGGTGCTCTTTATAACCGTCTCCAATGTACCCCGGGTACATTGGGACGGTTATATAGAGCACCTATAAAGTATGCTCAAAATAATGGGTATAAGAAAATATTTACAATTTTACGCTATCATTATTTTGGTGTATCTATAAACCTATGAAGTCCATCTTGATTAAGCAACAATATGGATGCTCAGTAATTGAAAAAAATCTGTTCATTGACAAAAACTAATGAAGCAAAAGACAAACTTTTTGTAAGTAATGCTGGGTACCGTAGCAGTGAATCTGCTGCCATATGACAACTAGATAAATATTATAATTTATGAGATTTTGGTATAATTGTTGAACAGGATATTCTGCTAGCAAAGAATGTGAGACACCCACCCATAAGTTCACTGCCTATGTAACAGGTACCTTTTCACATGACCTGGTGCAAATCATTTGTATCTGGAGCAATACCGTGTGAAAACCAACTGTATTATGCCAGTTTTACATACTGCATTTTATATGCCCCTTTATATATATTTGGACACAATGTTTCAATTTATCCTAAAACTTTAGCAAATTCAATTTGTTTAACTGGTGAGGTGTGTTCCAAGTGCCAAACATCAGTCTGATCTGGGTTAATGCAGCTAGCTATAAATAGGCCAATCTGTAAGAACATTTATGGTTTGATTGTTATTACTCAATGGTTACTGATAAATATTAAGTAAGAAATTGATATGCATGGATTTATTATCTATGATCATTGGGGAATTAAGGGACAAAGATATTTAGAATTATCTTAAATTGAGCAGAAGATTTCCTTTGAAGTAAAGGTTGGGGAGATTATTTGGTAATCTAAGTGGACAATAACTGGATAAAGGTGGTCATGGAAGGTGCCAAGTTTGCCTAGTTCTAACTGCTGGTCAAACATAAGGTGTCAACAAAGACCACTTTGATAATACTATATTTCATGTCTTTGAGAGATTTCTGAGTTAAAATTACAAACAAAAGTGTGCATCCAAAATGTTGTTACCAGTCTCCCTTCAAGTGCTGCTTAAATTGCAGCTGTTCCTTTCAGGTCCCAATGAACTATATGTGATATTTGGTTGGCCTTCTTCCTTCAGGTGATTTTGATGAAAAACTAACTCTAATGGGATATTTCTTTTGGCTTTTTCTGTGCTTTCAATAGGCTTCATGTAGATTTTGACAAAAAAAGAGGAACTCTAATGGATGTTCAATAATGGCCTTTTCAGATCTGGGCTTACAATCTTCATAGAATTTGATGAAAACCTTTTTGGTCCGGAATCATGCTACATCGTTTGGCCTTCTCAGATCTTAATACTTTCATCTTCAGGTAGATTCTTTTTTCTCCTCAAATTCTGTAATGTCATCCTGTATTATCTATGGGAGATCAGACTGTATTCAATGCCAGGGGTAATGTGAGTGAATTTTTCACAAATCTTTCGTTCTTGTATCCTATCTTTTAACCATCTACTGACAATGTCAGCTCAAATCACTCTGATGAAGTGTTCATAACAAACTGAATAAGCAAAAGTATGAAAGAAATCCAGTAATTTATCACCCCAATACAAAACTGTTTACACAAGTGGTGTATGTCAATCTTTTTGTTAAAGAAAAAAACATATACATGTATATACTAATATAATGGATGAAAGCCCTAAAAATATTAAGGCCCTTTCAGTCCTTCAACAATCCCAATACTATAATATATTATTTGAGCCAGTGCACGTGATTTCCAACAATTTGACATTTTGACAAGTGTAGACTCAGATGAGCCTGTGCAGCCTCCTTTTAAGCTTAGAAACTCCAAATGACGCTCGGTCAGTAGCTTAACAATCATAGAATACTCAAGCGACAAGCAAAGGCTCTGATCAGACTGCGCGTATGCGCAGGCTGGTCTGAGGCTTTGCTGGTCGCACATGCCACATTGTTGGAAATCTCATGCACTGGCTCATTTATTATTATTTCTGGGTGAAATGACTAGCCCTTTGAAAGCAAGAAAAAGCGCATCTTAATTATTTAATTCATGCCTAAATTGCGGATTATTGTGGTGGATTTGTAAATGACAGAGGATAATGGATGCAATATTACAGTAAATGTTCTAAAATTTCGAACACTGTCAGTACAATGTATATAAAATTGGCTGCCAAAACACCCTTGATGCAAACAGCACAGACCCTGGAAGCAGTCCGATCAGGGTCTTCCGTATTTGCTATTCTGACATCCATTTTGTGAATTCCAGTCCTGAAAACCAACATTTCATTGAGAGGAACAGTTCAAGTACATGTATACGTCTTAAAAAATCTGCTTTATTTTTATTTATAATGTTTGAATTGAATTGATTAGTTGTAAAAGCAACAAAAAAGCAGAGGATTATCCATGCATTCAAAAGTTTACTTTCCCCTCCCATCAAAAATAACTACATGTAGGAGTGCTAAAAAGGAATCTTATAAAACCTCATAATTCCTGTACTCAATGACATTCTAATAGACTTTCATGTAGACAAAATTCTTTGTATCCTAGGAAAATCTGTTATTGTACTTAACTCTTGGTAAAAACAACTAGAAGTATATCAAAAGTAACAGCTTTCTAATCTAATAAAATCCCTATAGACTTTCATCATATCATTGAAACACATGTCACCAGATTAATGCAAAATTGCTGAAAAAGGCGAATTTTACTTTTTGAGCATACAACTCATAATGATTATTAGAGACAGTATTAATTGGCTTTTGGGTAATGCCACGCCCCCAACTGGTTCCAATCTCCGTTAGCTTTGCGAGAGACCGGGACATTGCATACCATGTGGCGATACAATAACCGATAAGCTGTATAATACATGAGATTTTGGAACTAATATTCTTATATAAATGAGAGCCTAGATATATTTCTTTATTATAAAACATTTCTTTTTAAAACTGTCAAGCCTTTACAAGTATAAGCTTTCACAAAAAGCTTGGTCTATGATACGCTGAAGCATATATAAAATTGTTATACCTGAACATTGCAAGTCATATAAGCAAAGAGGAACAAATTTGTGACCAGGACAGGGGCAGTCAGGGCTGATAGAGACAAAATAGGGACAGATAGGAGGGTGGATGGGCTGTGACAGAGGCAGGCAGGCAAGGAAAACACGGAACACAAACAAACACACGCAGACAGATAGCCTTGGTAGACAGGCAGGCACTATATAAGCGTGCACAACATAATGTTTTGGTCAAGAAATAAGAAAACTGTGTTTTGATTTCTTAAGAGGCCTGCATGGGGGAACCAGGCTGTGGAGAAAATTGTCACACACACCACAGATGACACACCATCAACAATCAATTGCTTTATATTCAAAAGCCCTCCTAATAATCTAAATTCATATACACTTGAAACTAAATTACAATCAGTGTTGTTATTCATGACAAAACTGAGGTGCTTGAAAAATCCCAATGTCTGGCAGACTGTGAATACTTCACACCAAAGGGTGTTGGCCTGTGGAGCTAAGACAGTAGATAAATATTGCTTCAGTGTGTCTGCCACCTACAGAGAGCACAAAAACTGTTTCCTGACCTGTCACTTTCTACTTCAAGGGGAAGTCATGCAGAGTCACAGGTAATTTTTGGACAATAATAACAATTATTGGCTTTCACAAAATAGTTGTGCTCTGCCAGGTTTCCAATCAGAGCTATGATTTGTGCATCACTTCAGATGCAAAATGAATGAAACTTGCGGGTGAAACTATTTGATGCAAAAACAATACTATGTAATTTAGAGTGTGAACCAAATTGGTTAACAATTTGTTAAATAAATGCCAATTCATTAAATATATCACAGTTTGTGGATATTATGCTCAACTGCATTAATCCTTTGTGTTCTTGAAAGTTGAATTAACACTTTAGATGAAATGCAGCAGAATCAGATCTCATGGATAAAAGTTCAAAATTTCCAACATCCTGAACTTTCAAAACTCAAATCTTAAAACTTGCAGTATAATGCCCATTAAATATTCACAATCTCATGTTTAAATGGTCAAATATAGTGGTATTTGGATCCTCCCTCTCCTCATAAACTACATTGGCACACCTCTGAAAAAACTTTCTAGATCCGCGCATGTATGTACTTAAATGTACCATCCCACAGACTCAACTAATGTATCAAACCAGATGGGAGAATTCATCACTTTACAAAAATCTGCTACTATGATTTTATACTAACCAATATGCTAATTATAAATTACCAGATATTTATATAATGCTTTAATTTGTCTTTTCTACGGCGTTACTTATTAATGCATAAGTAACTAATATTAGTTCATTTATGAGACAGTGGTTACTTAGCCTATAATTGTAATTGGTTTTGAAATGGACTCTTCAGAAGAGGGGTGTGATCAAAGTTATTGTTTCAATGAATAACGTTTTGATTAAATGTTTCGTTTTTCAAAGGGTAAAGTAAAAACAAATGTAGACTTTTCTTATTAAAAGAGTATTTAAAACGTCTATAACGGGGTGTCTTTTCAGTGTAAATGTCGGATGTTCAACACCTGCTCTCCCCACGGACCGTGCCTAAATTTCACTCTCGTCAGCTGGTCTAAAGGTCTAATTTAGAATTGTTAATTAATATTTCTACAAAGAAAATATTTCCAATTGTGTGTTGTCAGTGGTTTTCTGGGGCGAAATTATTGATAAATTCATAACTATAGATAAGAAATTCTTAAATAAGTAGACTCTATACGTATTTTTTCAGGACGTGTAAACCCAATTTATTTATAGAATCACACGGTACCTAGATTTACCGGAAAGACCCGAATTACCGGAAAGACCGCGAAATACCGGAAAGACCAAAGAATAATAAGAAAACATTGATTGGTGATTATTGATTAATGAATATAATAAAATGTATATTTTGCTTATATATAATGGACAATACAGAAATTGGACATTACAGAATAAAAATCTAAAAAGTTTATTTCAAAATTCAAATAAAACATATTTAAATTTGCAGTGTCAACTATTCAATTACTGGTATGTCCACCTTTTCTTATCATTTATCATTTACATTGATTGGATTGTTAGGTCTTGGTGTTAACAGGGGTCCTTTAATAAGGCTGGTTAATTCACATTATTGACACGTTGATTGGGATTATAAGTTATCAATGGTCCTTTAATTGGGCCTTAATCCAATTTGTCATTACTTTGAATAAACAAGATTCGAATAGAGGGTTAAATATTTAAAACGATATAATCATATTGGAAATAAACATACAACATACTTTAGTCCCCAAACAGGTTAATACATAACTAAGCATTTAAATTTAAACTGGATAGCATATTTTAATTCCCTATTATTCTTTGGTCTTTCCAGTATTTCGGCGGTCTTTCCGGTAATTCGGGTCTTTCCGGTATGTCTAGTCACCAACGAATGTAGGGCAAAAAACATTACACAGCCATATTGTTTTTCGTGGTTACATTCAACAGTAAAATGCGTTGTTTATTCTGTGAAAATAGCGGTAAAACAATGAGTGAGTACTTCAAGAACTTGTCAAAGACTGCAAAGAGACGGTACGAAGAAAAACTTAAGGACATTGGTATTGAGAATGTAGAAAAAGGGTGACCCCTTTCTGATTTCTAGTGAGTGAGTTGACGATGTTTCAAAATGGCCAGCGGTGGAGTTCGGACAAATATATGTGTACTTGATAGATTCGCCTGGTTCATACACTCGAGAGACAATGAAAGCTTACAGTTCCCTCGAAGCATATCAGCAATTTTTCAACGGCTGGGTGAGAACATGCTACCTACTGGAGGTCAGTAACACATTGTTGCTGAAGGAAAATGAAGGCAAAAGTGATGAGGTCTCAAGCTCCCGCTCAAGCTCTGACAGACACACCCCATGAAGTGACAAGTCGGATGCAACATTCTCACAGTGCACCATACCTGTATGGCAGGGTGAGCATTCTATATATTTTACTTTAACAAACCAGCAATGGCATATATCTGCATACAGCAAAGAAATCTGTTCTGTTTGATTGAGTTGTACAGTCATGACGGTACTCCCCAGCCAATATTAGGATCACTCTCACAAGGCAGGGGTTGTGTGTGCCCGGCCTGACAACTGACACCCGAGAACATTGTACAGTCAAAAAACTAGTAGTGTTTAATCTGAGTTTGCTAACCACACAGTAACACTGGGCACGAAATTGCCACAAATATTTCATGTCAGCAGTCTTAACGGCTGGAGTCTGTTTTTTAAAATGTGGAGAAAGCCTGTCAGTGCCCGCAAAAAAGAACTACAGCAGCTTGACCAGACAGCTTGCATGTCACATCGTTTTGTCATAGATGTTCATGTCACTTTTGCAATTTACAATTCTGCTTTATGCCCTTAAATAGGGAATTAGTACCTACATGAATTAACGCATTCCCCATTGAAAGGTAAAAAGAGTAGCTATTAACTCTTTGTATACTTATGGATTGATACAATGAAAGTAGGATAGTCCATTGTATATATCTAGGGTCATAAATCTAATTTTCAAAAATTCGTACATTCTTTATCTGAGACCCTGATCAAATTCCACATTAAGCCGCATTTCATCTGGGTCTATAATGTTTGTTAAAGTGCCGTCTGAGGTGTTTCCCTGTATACAAAAAGTTAAAATTGGCCCTTTGAATATATTTTATTTTTATTTCAGGCTAGGAGAAACGTGCACCCATGTAGCTGCCCTCCTGTTCAAAGCCGAAGCTTGCACCCGTCTTGGATTCAACAAAGTTTCTTGTACCTCTGACCCATGCACCTGGTACCAGAACTACACCAAGAAGGTAATATATTGCAAAAACTATTTGAGTCATCACCAGACTCTGACTGGCACCTCATTCAGTCGCAAGCCGCCACTCAAAAATAGACAAAACAAAGCTCTTATTGACAAATGGTAGCTTAATGAAAGTTGAAAGTATTGCAGAATGCTCCCCTTGGAGCATTCTGCAATACTTTTGACCTGCATTAAGCGATAATCTGTCTTGAAAACCAATTTTTGTTCTTCTTTTCGAGTGGTCGCACCCCTTTAGCAATGTAATTTAGGTGACTTTTTTCCCAGTTTGAAAAAAAAATATGAAAATCAATTTGCTTATTTAAAAATTTATCTGATTGACATTAATCACATAAACAACAGGGTGACAATCAACTACCATTGCATCGGATTCCCTAGCAATTTAATGGCATTAGAAGAGTAATAGCTACCCATATTGCGGTACTAAACCAAAATACATCTAAGTGAGACGGTTCTTTTGAGCACCAAAACTATGTAATGGATTAAATTGCATTAGTAAAAATAATCATTAAAAAATTAAGGATCAGAAGGATGTGTGTATTTAATCGATAAATTTGTCGACTGATCCTTCCCCCAGACTTGCTTGTATGTGGCATGAGTAATTTGAAGTTTTTTCTCATGAAGATGTTTTGAATAAAAAGTCTTATTTTTGAATTTTTTTCAGGTGGAAGCAGTTGTTATACAAGAAATTTCCTTCCGAAGGGAGAAAATTTTCATGTACAGCTTCAAGACATTGTCGTTGACCAACAGCCAGTTCACTTTGCAGATACTGCATCATTTCTTGAGAAACTAAAGAAAGCGAATAAATCTGCTGTGATATTTAGTGTAACTGACCCCAAACCTCAACCAAAACTTTCAGGACCATCACTTCCGCAGGTTTTACCCCATCTTTACAACACTGACAATGTGATTCTTTCACCTGATGAACTGAATGCAAAGTGCATACAAGTGTTTAAAGATATGACTGTTTCTGACACTTTTTTCATGAACAACTTGAGCATGAAATTTGAAATGCTCATAAAACTGAAATGTTGAAAATACATGTTTTGCTTTCAAACTCTCAGACATTGTCTTTACCATGCTTATAGTTGTTGGCATTTTAACACTTATGAGCCTGATATAATTTATGCTCAGTTAAGATGAGCATGAAAAAAGTTTTAAACCCTTAGGACTAATCCATATACCTTGCCTAAGTTAACCACAGGACTAATCAATATACAGGGTGCAAGTTCAGGGTCTGCGGCTATAACATTTTTTCATGCTCAAATCTGCTGAGCATGAGATCTCATTTCCTCATTAGAATTAAATAAATGTAAAACTTCCAAGTAGGAAAACGTAACAAACTGAAAAAGAGACTTTTTAATATTAGTGTGATAAGATTCAAGTCCGTGAGCGATTCAAAAATAGATTCTTTCCTTTCATATTGTACATATTGCATGAATAAAGGCCTAGAGGTTAAAATATGTTTTTCATGCTCGCCTCAACTAAGCATGAAATTTCAAATGCTCATAAAAATGTTGAAAATAGACTTTAGGTTGCTTTCAAACCATGCTTATAACCAGGACTTAAGTTAAAAGTGTGCACCAAAAATGTAATATTCTTATTTCTCAACCAAAACATATGGTGTGGGTACTCAAAAGAAGTCTCAATGAGACGGTTCTTTTGAGCACCCAAAAAATATGTTAAAACTGATGGGTAAGAAAATATTTATAATTTTTTGCTCGAAAATTGTGTTTATCAAAACCTACAGGTATGTTATAACTGTTAAAATGCCAATAATTGTGGCATTATAACACTTAGTCACTTATGAGCCTGATAAAGTTTGTGCTCAGCTGAGAAAAGCATGAAAAGTTTTTATAATCTCGGGACTAATCCTTATACATTGCTTAAGTTAACCACATGACTAATCAATATACTGGGTGTAAGTTCAGGGTCTGAGGTTATAACAATTATTTCATGCTCAAATCTGCTGAGCATGAAATTTAATTTGCTCACAAGGCCAATTAAAATACCACTTAAAACTCTCATATCTAATATTTTTCCTGCTCATAACTTTAAGAATATCGACAGTTGTTGGCATTATAACATTTATGAGCAGGATCAATTTCATGCTACATGTAAGTTGAGATGAGAATGAAAAATGTTTATAATCTTCGGTCTTTGTCGCCAGATAAGTGTGTAAATCTATTTTTTATTGATGGTAAAATAGTGAATACTTTTTAAAAGTTTACTTTTGGTGCTCAAATAGAACCATCTGATTGAGGTGGTTCTTTTGAGTACCCACTACATCTTTTGGTTGGTAAACAAGAAAATAAGACCCATCCCTATATAACTGAAAGATTGTTGATGGGATGTAAAGAATCAAGTCAAACCACTCAAAGTTATCTACCTAGAGGCCTCCTCTGAAAGAAACCAGCGAACGAATAGTCCCTGATCAGACTGCTCAAACATGGATGGTTTATTATTTGCTCACTTCTGTCGGCCTTGAAAATTAATTAAATCACTTTTTACACAATAATGCGGACCATGTTTCTGCGGTTTATTGTCAAATTGAATAGGAAAAAAATAAGAAAATGTCTTGTTTCCGGTTACCCTACCCACCCTAATATTTTGGTGCCTACTCAAACTTTTTTGAAGACTTTCTGGATTTTAATGTCTATGTTTAGACTATCTTTAAGGATTTTCATACTTTTTCAATACAAAAAAAAATATTTTGTATAAAAAAAGTTTGCCTACCTACATGTAGCGATCCTAAAAAATTTGGACATGTAATTGGAAACAATGCATATTTTTCTTTTGGCCTTAGAGTGCCAAACAGTTTGGCTCCAGATCCAGCCTGACTTTCTGTTAGAAGAGATTTGGGTACAAAAACAGTTTGCAAATAATATATGTACAATAAAACGATGTTACTGACATGTAAAAAAATTTAAAGCTGTCTTTTTCAAAATATCATTTATAAAACAATCATAATTTCAAACAGTCTGGATGAAGGGCAAGAACAATATTCTGTGTGGCCAGATCTGGATCCAAACTGTTTGGACAGTTTTCTGGCATCAAAAAGTTAATACTACATGTATATGTACATGTGCCTGTTTGTTAACCCTTGTCATGCTGCACTCGGGTGAGTGCTTTTGAAAACACTGTAGATCCAGTTCAGCTGGATTATGGCAAAGGTCATCTTATCAGGATCTACATTGTTTTCCACTTTTAACACTAATTGATTCTTCCTTTTGGTTAGCACTTGAGATACATGTAGTCCAATGAATTCATATTGAAGGGGTCACTGGTAAATATTTCCAATTGAAAATTATATAATTTTCTCTGACTATCACATTTTTTGACAGAAAGTGTAGACCTTGATGAAATGTCACATACCATTATGTGTAATTTCATCTGGGTCTTGATATCACATTTTAAGGAGTCATAGAAGAAAAAGGATAACAAGGACAGAAAATGCGAAAGAGTGTAGTAAATATAAATATTCATCATGGCAAGGGTTAAATACAAGTATCTGCAAAAAACTAAAATGGAGCAGGTTAACTTTTATATATATTTCAAATGTTTCTGTACATCATGTAAAGTGTTACTGCTCAATAACAGAGAATATAATGTAATTAAAGAGTATTTTGTTATATTTTAATTTCTTAACCAAAAGATATGCATGGTATAAAGTTTGAAGTTTTTAAGATTATTCCAGAAATAAGGATTTGTGGCAGAATTTCGGACCATAGAAAGCCTGCCATTAATCAGATGAAATTATACTTGTATTTTAAATAAGTTGCTAATTTTAGAACTTGATTTCTAAAGTTCAGGATGTTGCAAATTTTGAACTTTCACCCATGCATATGTTATGGAACCTCAAAGGAACCGTCTCAATGAGATGGTTCTTTTAAGCACCCAAAACCAACAGAATGTACAGATTATTTAGAAAATCCTGATAATTTCAGTCAAATTATTTGGTTATCCAACAATTTTAATACCCATACATAGGGCCAGTTAAGCAAAAATGTTGGCATAGAATTGCGGTATCAGTTTAAACATGTGTTTTGGGTGCTCAAAAGAACCGTCTCATACAAACGGTTCTTATGCGTACCTACAACATATGTTTTGGTTGAGAAAAAAAATCTGGGGGCCCGCCCATAAATCTGTGTGCAGAGCAAGGATTAATGTTGAACGTGTTATGATTTTGATTTGGCAATTTACATGTAAACCAGCAAAGTTTTGATTTTCTGTAGATTTTATAAATCATTGTGACGTCATTCTTTCTATATCAGTGTGCGTGGTTAAACTGTTTCGTTTCACCAAAAAACAGAAACAAACTTTTCATTTTATTAGAAAATAGGAGCAAGAAAATGTAAAACAAACAAACAGAACCGACAATAGGCCTGCAAGCAGAAAATATGAATAAGCAGAGAAAATTATCTCACTTAACAAAGATTAATGGCAAAACACGGAAAATAGGTCATTCGATTTGTTGTTTCGATGTCATTGAGGCATACATGTGTCAATTGCGGAAGCATCATCATGATAGTAGATTTTTCTTATCACCTGCAAATTCATGACTGGGGTTTGATTTATTTCCATCTAAAGGAGGAAAATGCATGGGATATTTTTTTTGAAGTCACGAACTTTCGGCTTTTTCTTTCCGCGCGGACAAGTATTATTGGTTTTCATAAGACTGAAGATAACAAGTATTGATTTTCATTAAAGGTCATTTTTGGGAAGGAATAAAAGCCAGGACCAATACCCGGGACTCGGGACCAAATTCCGGTACCAAAGTTTGCAAGCATCAAAATGGTATTTTAAATGCAAATATCGACCTGAAAATTAGATCAGATGTTCATTATAGGGTCTTCTTAAAAATGCATAAAAATATTATTTATGACTTTTGATTTTCTGTGATCAATACCCAGTCACATAGAGGTCATCTTCTGACTTCTTAGAGAAGGGACTATGAATTTCACTTATAAAAAGATTTTTAATAAATGAATTAATACGCCACACACAACTCCTAATACCGTTACCCTATGGCTCCATGCCATTCCATGTTTAAACATAAGCCTCCTGTCGATATGTATGAATCAAGGGGATTGTATTCAAAGCTGTTTTTAGTGTGTGACACACAACTGATTGCGAGATATATAAACTGTATGTTTAATGATAAAGACACATATATCTGGCTGCCTTGTTGGCAGGGTCCACAAACAGAAGAAATCTACAACATAACTACTTTGCTGTTAATACTAAGCTGTTATGTTAAGGAAGAAGTCTAATATTTATGTATTCATAATCGAAGGGTCTCGGTGACACTGTGGTTTGAAAACAAGCATAAGCTTTCACAAAAGCTTGCTTCCCCATCACCGTCTGATTGAATAGTTTATGTGTTAGCGAAACGTCAAGCATTTAATGACTCAATTCAAAGCTGCTTCAATGTATATCTTATTGTGAAAAAAACTTCATTATTATCCTTCATCTATTATTACTCATAAGAACCTTTTAACAACGCCGTTTATAACATGTAACACATGTTATAGTTTTTCTTGTTATATATTCATATAGGAATATCCAATTTCCAAAATGGTTACAAAAATATTTTTTAAGCTTTTTAGCAGGATTAACAAGTCAATATTTGAACTCCAATATTTTCATTGGATTATACTCCATTATGATTGGGTGTCATAACCTATTTATTGTATGGATTTAAGATATAATAACTTTGATCGATTTACAATTTTACAAGTGGTCTGTTATGAAGTGTCCAAACATAAGATTTTCCGGCTTAACTTTTCCATGGAAAACAGTTCATTTGTGCTAAATAAAATATTTTCTTTAAATTATTTAATCAGAGGGCATTAACTTTTGCTGGTTAGTTTGCTTAGCTATTATAATGAAGTGCTAGACATATTTTCCAGTAACAAAAATGAAACCCTACTGTATAATTCATATTAGTTTAGTTAAACAAAAATTTTGGCCGTAAAAATTGCGAATATTTTCCTTCGAGGACCACATTGCACAATGACAAAAATGTGGTGACAGGAAGCTTGTAGGACTGGCTATTTGATCAGGTGCCTTTCTTGAAATAGATAAGGACTGCACCCAGATGAGAGTATACTTAGCTAGACCTTTTAAATGCAATTTGCAAATCTGGACAAACTCATGCAGTTACCAATACATTAATTGTAGCTAGACCATTCATAAAACAATTTATGTATAATTTCATGACTGAGAAATTTGGAAAACATCCTAAGAAACTCTCTTTTTTCTGTAACCAATGCAGCAAATCTTGATCTGTCAAAAAAGAGTTTTCTTACTTCTCACTGAGAAATGTATCATTACTGGGGAGTTTAAGATCAGATAAGTGAGGCCCATGGCCCTGACATCATGCTGGTAATTTTGGTATGCCTAGTTAGAGGGTAGGTGTGAATTATTAATGTCTAATCATTTCCTATTTATGATGATCATCACCACTTAGTATCAATATCCCAAATGTCAACTCAGTGGGTGGGGTAAATAATAATAATTGACTGTGTAAACAAAATATGAGCCACGGCAATGTGGTAATTTTTTGTGCCACCAGCATTAAGCCTCGGATCAGCCTGAGCATACTCACAGTCTGATCAGAGCCTTTGCTAGCTAGTCGCTTCAATATTCTATGAGGGTTAACTACTGACTGAACTAAGTTTAAAAGGGGGCTGCACAAAATATATCTGCTCTTCACTGGTAAAATTGGACCATTGGACAAAATAATACCACTGAATTTTAGAAGAATTAATATAAGTGCTTGTATTTTCTAATGCAGTGTTAATATTTTCTTGAAGCAAATACAATTTGACCCATTTATTAGCATACATGGTAGACCCAGTGCATCAGGGTCCTGTGAACAGAGTCTATACTTTTTGAGGTTCGAAATATGATTTTCAGCAAAGAGTTTAACTAGCCTGGCATAAATGAAATACATATACCAATTTCAAAAAGATTATTGCAAACAACCAAGTGGGTGGGGTAACTATACTACTGAATCCGAAAATGCACATAATATCTAACCTTTTGTATACTAGCTGGAAAACTGTAAACTTTATCTATAGTCTTTGGTCAAAACAGTAAAGTAAGCAGTAGCAGCATCAGACTAGCTGGCTTCAAAAAGATTATTGCAAACCAAGTGGGTGGGGTTACTCATATTGAATCAGAAAATGCAATAGCTAATAGCTGTATTATGACTCACTGGAAACGTTGATAAAAACGGTTAAATATGCAGCATTATATCAGGCTCTACACTGTTTTTTAAGGTAAAAACAATCTTCAGGGACAGCAATACTTGGAATCCTCTGAGTGTCCAGCTCTATATACACAAGAGATCTAATCTGGTTGCCACTGCCATATACTAAATATTGTTTATTGGTCTAATATCAGATTTCAAGTTGGCATCATTTGGCATCATTTAGTTTATTTGAACTTTAGGCAGCTCCAAAACCTTCAAATATATGGTCTTATACATGTAATCAGGCATCCATCAGTCCAGTTGCCTCAGTATATACTGTTTGTAATGTAACAATTTTGGTTGGCAGAATTAGTGTGCATGCAGTAATAAAAAAAAAATCTTATTTTTCAACCAAAACACATATTGTGGTTGCTCAAAAGAACCATCTCAATGAGATGGTTCTTTTGGGAACCCAAAACATATGTAACAAATTGCTGTGAGATATTGTTTTGGGGAATAATAAGAAACCAAAAGGCGCGCTCTTTCAATAATGTTTAGTATTCTATAACACCAGAAAAACAAGCAAGCTTCCTCTTTTTGAAAATACCCAAATCTATATCTGCAACTGCTATACGACTATCATGTTCTAGCGCTTGGGCTATACGGTTTCCATTGGCTAACCTCTTAGATCATAACACATATATGTTTTGAAGTTCTGATGGGTATTAGGAAATAATTGCAAATTTATGCTTAAAAAATCCTATCTAGACGGTTGATGATGAACAAACACAATGAATCCCTTTTTCATAACACAACAAAGAATTCTCACACCCCTACCCCCCACTCTCCACCCTCTTAAAAATCAAATAGTCACCCCCAAACAAGCAGTAAGTAATAAATGACAGACAATGTTATGTTGGCACTAAATGCGTCAAAATTGCGAACAATTCCTTAGCTTACACCCAGTGACAAGTTTCATTTACAACATGTCTGCATCCTTGCATCTGCTACCAGTCATCCAATTAGACATTATGATGCACTGCACATTGAGAAAAGCTGTAAAAATGTTACCCAAAGTAGGGGGCTCAAATTAAATAAATTTCAGTTTGTTGCCATTATAGTTTCATGAGGAACTAAGATAACTGAGTTTCTTGGAACTTTTTTGATTTTGATTTGATTGTTTACGTCTCATCAACATTCTTTCAGTTAAACAGGGACGGGTCTTCCTGGGTTGAACCAGTACTAAGCTAGGATACATGATGTGTCTTGCTCAAGGACCACAACGCATTGTAGCCGGTGAGACTCGAACCCGCAGCCTCTCGGTCTCGAGTCAAACACTCTACCACTGAGCCACTGCTTCTTGGAACTTATCGCATCTATAGCGCACAAGTCAATTAGTTTCAATGTGAGCACCTTTGAATCACTGCTGTACATGTACTAGACATACAGTATTAAATGTTCTAAAATCCCAAGCATTTTACTCTTTTTTTTGTGAAATAAAATGATGGTTTATTTTCAGGGCTGGAAAATTAAGCCTGGAATTTCAATTAACAAAATGCTTGACAGAATAGCAAACATGGAAGACCCTGATCAGAGTCTGACTGCTAATCTATAGAAGCAGTCTGATTAATATCATTTGGGTCTGCCGAGACTGCTTGCCTTAGGCCTTCCCCTATCATTTGGCAACATACTATTATAGTGTTCAAAATTTTAGAACAGGCGGATCTACCGTAACCTAACTTCATCTACTTTCATAATTTGTGATGCCTCTTTTTATATATATATATATATATATATATATATAGGAGGCCAGCTAGACTGGTCCCAGTCTCTAATGTCAATTTTTTTTAGTAAACATTTTTTTCACAGTTAAATATTATTATATATGTAATTATATATATATTTAGCGGACTGATGCCAGTCTAGAGGCCAGCTGGCATTAGCATTTTAATGCCTAAAATCTGATATAATGAGTGGCTGGACATTCTGCAACCACTTGATCTGTCACTGTGGTAAAACTCAAGTTCAATGTACTTCAGCTTAATTAAATACACAAACCAAAGGAAATGAGTTTAAATGACCAAACAATAAAGTGGAAAATCAATTTTAAACTGAAGGCAATCCTTTTATATCATCACATAAAACATGTAAAGCCACAAGCAACAGACCACACTAAAAGGTATAGCGCATGACTGTATCCTACAAAAAATGAAAATGTTCCGCCCAACACAAATATTGATGGTACAAAATATAAAAATAGGGCAAATAAAAAAATACCTTTGTTTAGTGAGGGTAACCGGGCGACCATATATACCTAAATTTACTGGGGAAACCTAAAACTCTTTCAGGTTTTCTGGAAAAATATTATTAATGCATTTTGAAAGGCGAAATGAAATACCCCTCAAAATGCATAGAATTATATCTTTGTCCAGAAAAAAAATATGTGTGCCAATTAATACCTAAAATCTTCAGACCTGTTACCCGAAACACACTTATTTTTTATTTGGCCTAGGACTAATTAATTGTCTTTGTTTTAGTCAATTAGTGATAATATTGATTTCTATCAATACTATAATTTATGATCAATATATCAATGAAAACATGCTAATGTACGTTTGTATTAAATGATAATGCTCATTTGTATATTAGTATATGAATCAATTTAACAAAATCCACAAAATAATACTTTTTGTCTTTTCTTTTCGGAAAAAATCTTTTGTGTCACATGATTTGCTAAGTTTATTGGTACTCAGGTCAAGCTAGCTAATACTTGGTAAGTTGGTTATATATCTAAATATTCAAATCAGATATGCATGAAAAATTCATTATATATTCTCAAAACAGGCCCTCCAGCAGTTTCAAGGTCTCAAGTGAGGTAGTCAGCCATTGATTTAGTAAATTTCATTAATAATTGGAACATAAATATTGGATTATTGTTGCAGTTACAATGACATATGATGCCTTTATCTTCCGAATCCATCACTATTGTGTTACTGTATTTATAGCAATATGCAAATTAGCATTGATCTCGAGGCTTTAGATTATGATGCCATTAAATTTTATTCAAACAAAACTATCAATATTAATGAAAACTTTTGTTGGCGTCAGGGTGCTCATTTCAGAAAGATCCCATGAAGACCCTAAATTCAAATGAGTACCCACAATCTATGTTATAAGCCAACATGACATTCAGATACTCCGCTTATCTAGGAATAAGAAACTTAATTTGTTTTGATTTTATAATCCGGAGTGCAGTCATTATTTTAATTTTTAACCAGTGAAGCCACATACTGCTAATCAGAACCTGACCTGTTTGATATCAGATTTGGAAACTATGTCAATAAATATTACATGCAGCCTCACCGCGGACATGTTTGTGAATTCAGTAAGAGAATGGTTAATTATCACTTGTCATCTTAGCTCTCTGAGAGTAGCTGACTCACAGAGCCACATAGATCCAGATAAGGACATTTTATTTGCGTAAAATTTTAATTATTTTCTTACCTATTTATTTAAACATGTGTTTTGGGTGCTCAAAAGAACCGTCTCAATGAGACGGTTCTTATGAGTACCCACAACATATGTTTTGGATGAGAAATAAAGAAAATAATTTTCCAATACGCACTCTTATCTGGAGGCCTGGAGCCAGACATTATTTCTAGATGAAACAGAACACAGCTAGTATACAGTTTCACCTGCACTCCAGATAAGTGTTTCTATAAGCCACAGCCCCAGATAGGAGGGGTATCCAACAAGAATACAGCTCTATCAGTCTAAAATCTGGGGTACAATCATATACACAGTCACCTTTTAACTCTTTGCATGCTGGGTACTTTTTCATGCATTTCTTTCAGGAACACTAACTGAGTGGCAAGCAGTTTGGATCCAGATCAGGACCGTCATTTTGTCGGTCCTGATCTGGGTCCAAACTCAGTTTGCAAAATTAAGGTTATTGCCGTTGAATGAGCAGATGACAAAAGTCGCCACTAGCAAAATAAACACATGCATATAAAGTGAGACTAGACACACTAGACCTAGAGGCCTCATCTTGGGTCTGAATCTTAAATCTACTTCCAAACTTTGAGTACGCAAGCACCAAAGGCACAAATTTATACACACAGGTTTAGATAAGTGAAAAGATGTACATATTTTCTTACCCACCAGTTTTAACATATGTTTTGGATGCACAAAAGAACCGTCTCATTGAGACGGTTCTTTTGAGTACCCACAACATATGCTTTGGTTGAGAAACAAGAAAATCAAATTTTCGTTACGCACTCTTAATTAAAGCTTAGTCCTATATAAATGGAGAAATAAGAATCGCAATCAGCATTTTTTTATTGAACCATAGCACTTTATTTATTTATATTGTTGTTATTGTTGTTGCGAGAAATAGTAAAAATACTTTCGAATCACTCCCGTCTGATCTGGAGGCCTGAGTTCTGCAGGTGTTGCCAAATATTTCATCACACCACATGAAAAGATTTTGGTTGTGATTCAAAAAGTTAAATGTATGTTCCCACGTTCTGTGACCATATAACACAGTCAGTCTGAGATCTCAGCAGATCTGGATTAAGTGATTTTTCAGCTGTCATGTAGTGTGTCTAACTGGTATTACAGCAATTAAAATTCAGTAACAAAACTAATATTCTTTTTCATTCCAAGAGCAACTTAAGAAAGCAGGACATTTTTATGTACTCCTTTCCAATTTTTAGTGTACATACAATCAAACATTGTACATCCAGGCTTCATTAATTTAGTTATTTAAGTTCACGCAGGGTTGAGGACAAGAAAAGACTCAAACCAGCCTGTTCAACTACATTATGTACAGAGCAAGATCGAATCTTGAAAAATTTTGATGCACCATAGGCCTATCAAGCCAAACCCAACATCCTCCACCACACCACCGGACCTACCATTAGTTATGCATACAATTATTACGATGTATAGTAAAAAAACAACTAGGGCACTATGAAAATGTGTATACATGATGTAGAAAATAGGACAAATGTACAGGTACAAAAGGAATCAAATGACGGATCCGTACCAAATGAAGATGCAGAGCTGTAGAAAAACTTAGAAGATTAAAAGTGCTCTGAACAAAGTGTCTATTTGAGTACCCAATTTGAATTACGCAGATAGCCTATAGATAAACAAATTTTTGAACATAAAATTGTGAATAATATTTGCTGTCAGTTTTAACATGTGTTTTGGGTGCTCAAAAGAGCCAATTCATTCGCGGTTAATTTCTTTTGTGACACAATAATAACAACATATGAATTGGTCCAAAATAGGAAAAATATAATTCAATTATGCCCTCTCATCTGGAGGTCTGGGGATGCAGTGAAAACCCAAACAATGTTGAAGTGTGCCACAGATTGATAAACTTTTTTCCTTCAAACAATTAAACTCTTCTGATATAGTCCTCTTAAAGTATAATTAAAATGAATGATTATTATCAATCCTTGATTTTGACACCCCAGTCAATGCCATTTTGTTACAATATTGACACGCTATGTCTTCATGCCCTGTGGCTTTTAATTCAACATTTTGAACCTCCCAGCCCACCACCAGGTATCAAGTTTTACCAGTTAAAGCGGTCTGGAGTGACCTAAAATTTGCTGAAGACAACGTTTCATATGGGCCAGCATGTGTGATTTTGGTACTCAGCAGATGCATTAATTGTCTAGCAACGAAGGCTCAGGTTGAGTCTGCGCATTTACCCGCATTATGTACTGAGGCTCACCAGAACCTTCATTGCTCGTATACACAAAGTATATATGTAGGGTGAAGTCTTGGACCAAAATTTACTCCTCTAGCACAACTGAATATCAGTAATATAGTGTTTATTTATTTTCTGAGTGTCAAAGAGTTTATGAAATTTTGTCCGACCTGTCAGATCTGGCCTGGGTCCAAACTGCTAGCATTTAAGATAAGGCCAAATAAAATAATAAGTGTGTTTCAGGGTAACGGGTCTGAAAATTTTAGGTAGGGTAGGCACACATATTTTTTTTCTGGAATAAATATACAATTTAATGCTTTTTGAAAGGCATTTTGCCTTTCAAAATGCATAAAATTATATTTTTAGGAAAACTTGAAATGGGTTAAGATTTGGTCCTAAGTTTGGTGCTTGTTTAACAGCCTTATGATATTCTATTCATGGATGGGTAATTAAAGCCTCAAAACGCAGGAAATTGGCAAATTTTATAATATGGCCCAAAAAGTACGGACAAAACCAGCTTATTATCAGTACTAAGTGACATGGTGACCTTGAGCTAATGCTATTCCGTCTCAGTTCAGCTGGATTCCCAACATAATCAATAATATTGGAGAAAACAAAGCAAAAAGCATCTTGATGTTTATTCTATAGATTTTCCTCCTTTACCCTTAGTGGGCTAGATGGGTCTTAAAAACCTATTCATAATCATCAGCATAAGGTACAGTTTGCATGTGCGTTTTCCGTCTAAAGCTGCCCATAGAGTGTCCATCGAAGACTGATCAGACTGTGCAGACTGATCTGAGTTTTTGCTGGGCGCACATGCCAACCTGCTAGGTCTGAATTGAGTGGACAATTAAATATTAAACATTGACGTATACAGATGATTTAGCCAGGGTGGTGCCTTTTTGCCCTTGTGACTGTTGCCGATTACTGTATTTTCACCTGGAAATGATGTGGTAAGTATGACATTTCAAACCAGCTCAACCCTTTCTTGGTGATGGATGATATTTCTTTTATTGAGTTGCTGCCGACCCTAAATTTTTTTTTAGTACAGTACAGTTTTATGGGAATTTCCCTTTCCAGCCATTCCCCTACATATATATAAACTTTGATCCAACCTATCCTTTCCACAAACATTTTTTTTTGTCAAAAGATGTTATATATAGTGGTCAAATATTACAATTTTCAAGCATCTCCAGTCAAAATTGGATATTTAGGGAACCATCCCATACATTATTCATCAAATCACTTTAAAGTTGGTTTTCTACGTATCTTGTTTTCTTTTACACACGAATACGACAAAAATAATGGTTTAGATATCTGAATTAAGAATTATCAAAGATTACAAATCTTGTCTACGCAAAAATTTACTCACATAAATCCAGGCCATGTGTTTGTCCAATTTGTAAACAAATAAACGAGACGATGATTTCCACGGAAATAAACACTCTTCTAACAAATCCAAATTGCTCCAATTTCATCTTCGCCATCCTTTCTGGTTTATTTTAGCATTTAATCAACAAATATCCAGAATTACACCCGAAATAAATCCTTCTTTGAACGTTTTCCCCCACCAAACATACTTTCACGTTCACACTGTGTACTCATTGATTGATCAACACGACTTCAATCGGGAACTGAAACTTGCCGCTGTTGGACGATTACATTACTCCTAGGGGTGGCGGGTTATGTCAGATAAGTTGCGCCGTTTTGAATGAAAATAGGGTGTATTAGCGCAGTTACCAAAATTTCTTTTGATTGTGTTCAAGACAACAATGCTTTATGTCCAAGACAACAATTTTTCAGTCATATCGGGACGTTTTAACCAGGCAGCACTGATTATCCCAGGGATGATCCGAATGCCATGCTATAATCAGGTTGCCGTTAAGTAGTAGTCTGTCCTATTTAATTAACCCTTTATGTACTAATGGATTATTCCTCCTGTTTGATACAATAAACTTGGGATGGTCCATTGGATATCGAGGGGTCACGCAAAGCGAGGACTACAGCTAAACCTCGAAAGAACATTGCTTCGAGGCTGAACTAAGCGTTTTTATGGGACATACATGTAGGCAAGCAATGTACACACAGATCAGTCGTTGCCTGACCAGAGCCACTAAAGTAACTCGCTCAGCAAGCCTGATTAAAAAATAATTTTCTTATTTATATGTGGAGACGGTTGATAAAGAAAATATTCTTATGTACCACTACCACCACCACCACCACGGTACCACAACCACCACCACTACTACTGCTACTGCTACTACTACTGCTACTGCTACTACTACTGCTACTGCTACTGCTGCTGCTGCTGCTGCTGCTGTTGCTGCTGCTGCTGCTGCTGCTGCTGCTGCTGCTACTGCTGTTGCTGTTGCTTCTGCTACTGCTACTGCTACTGCTACTGCTACTGCTTCTGCTGCTGCTGCTGCTGCTGCTACTACTACTACTACTACTACTACTACTACTACTACTACTACTACTACTACTACTACTACTACTACATTTGAATTTCTACTACTAGTAGTACCCTCATACCCTCATCCTCTCTCTCTCTCTCTCTCTCTCTCTCTCTCTCTCTCTAACATAAAAATAAAACAAATATTAAAATAGAATAAAGCACAAAAGTGACCACAATTGACCTGAAGGTGAAGATTAAACAACTGACAGGCCACTAATGTGTCATCATGACGCAACAAAATGTCCACATGAATGAATGTCCCCATCCATCACGTGTGTCCAGTTTCACTGTAAAGGTCCCACAAGTAAGTGCAAGTTTTTTTAGTAAAAGACACAGATTCTGAAGACGATGCTAGTCTATTTGGATTATCATGATACATGAGCCGGTGTCCACTGTCCAGTACAAAAATAGTAAGTGAGTATGATCAGGAAATACCAGAGACAAACCCATGGCGCCGCGAGGAAGAGCCACACAACAACCACGAGACACCAGGAAGACAAACTAAGCAAAACAACCAGCTCTCTCTTCCCCATCAAGATGGTTGCAAAACTAGACTGGACATACTTAGCGTACAACAAAAACATAGAACAATTACAGACTCCCACAATGGGAGTAACAATAAACAACAAGATGGTATGCGCACACATCGAAGACTGCGCCGCGCATTCTGATCTGAGTCTTCAATGGACACTCTATGACTAGCCAAGGCATGTAAGGTCCTCTTAATACTGGTTTGAATATTCACTGTACGCACATGCCGCTGCATAGTCTACTATACGAGGTCTATGGTCAACAATCTGTTCGCTTCTCACAAATTTACACTAAAGGCCATTTTCTCTTGACTAAGCTGAATCGAAAAGCAGATAGGGGTCTAATAGGCAATAAATTGACACCTGTAGGTACTACTACTGTTCAATGGCATACCTATGAAATGATTAAAAGAATCAAAGCACTGAGAGTACTGATGGGGACGGCTGCATTAAAGCGTTCAAATAGGGAGGTTGTTAGTTAGATACCTTTTCTAAAACATGCAAATGGAAACTGGAAGTCTCTGATGTAGGGTCAAACATATTGCCACAAAGTGAAATGGGAAAGCAATCTTTCTGGCGACATTGTCATTTGTTCATTGGACAAAACCAGCCTTTAATAAATGTAATCAATATATGAACAGTGCAAGAAATCAGTTGATTAATAACTAACTTAAGAAGTAAATAATCAAACTTTATGTCAAATGCTTTTATTATAGAGCTTACAGTGTTAAAAATAATCCCTCAATAAATGTTGGTGAAGCTCTTCAGGCAGGTAAGCGGTAACAATTTTCTCTTAACTTTCTTTGGCACAACCCCAACTAAACATGTGTAATTTGATCCCAAATACCGTGGCACGTTTTTTTTTCCCTTCAGATTTTCTTTTGGTTTCTGTTGGTTAAAGATCTTACGAGGATTAGGGAAAGTGTTTCCTAGTATCTTACCTAAGACAAATCCACCCACATATTCAAAGAAATTAATGATGATCAAAAACTGATTTGATAAAGTTCTGTCCTATTTTGTATATGTTTTTCTTACTTTTACTTAATCGCCATCAGAGACATTATGTGCAAGCTTGAATAAAGTCTCTTAATGGCAGAGCCAAAGCAATTGTATAATTTTGGTAGAGTGCATCGTTAGGGACAATTCTGTGAAATTATTGTAAATTTTGGACCATTGGTTCAGGAGGAGAAGTCATTGTAAGACATTTCTTATCTGGAGCTTAGGCAGATCCATTGTTCAGTGGAGTGGAACCTTTTGTGCAAAATTGGTAGAAGACACCATTGGGTACAAATCTGTGACATTAAGTTGCTTTTGGGTCAGTGGTTCAGGAGGAAATTCTGTTAAAAGAAGTTTCTTAGCTAGAGCTCTGGCAGTCTTTTGCTCAAAGGTCCTGAACAGAAGACCTGAAGTCACAGAAAGTCAGAAAATGAAATAGTATATGTTCTTCAAATACAAATGGTTCTTTAAAAGAAAAAAAAGATGTCCTAGATTTTTACCTCTAGCCCCACCCTGAGGTATGGACGCAAGGCTCTGAAGCTGATGACTGGAAGCCTTCCATGAATATGATACCAAATGCCTAAATATGAATGTTTTCTTATAATGTTTGGAAAGATATCTGCATAGGTTGGAAAAACAGAATAGCTCTTTTGAAAGGTTTCCTATATTATGACCTCTAGCCCCACCTTGGGGGAATGAACCCTCAGGTTAAAAGTGACAGAGACATGGTGAGTTCAACAATGTGAGCGCTCTCGTTGTACTTATGCCACACTTTACACATTACTAATAAAGATCATGAAAGTGTGCCCGCAAACGCTCACCTTGTTGAAATCGCCACTGTTGTTCAAATACAAATGATTCTAAAAAAAAAAACAAGATGTCCTAGATTTTGACCTCTAGCCCAAGAAACGTGAATATTTTGGGGGATATGATGCATTTTAGGGTCTTTTCTTTAGGTCAAGGATATTTTTTTTTGTTGCTAAAAGGGGTACGTGCATTAATGGGCTATTTTGGCCCCCTCTATAGCCCAAAAAATGAAAGTTGCTTTTCACCAATTTCATCTTATTGAGTTTTTAGAAGAATAGCCCAAGTGTAAAATTCTGGCATTTTTTTTCACTTTTACCAGTTGCTATGGTAACCAAAATGGCTGACAAAATAGGCTTAAAATAGAGAAATTGCTATTTTAGGCCAAATTTGAGGCTTTTTGAGACCGATTTTTTTTAAGAATTAGTTATCAGCACAAGCAAATACAAAAAAAAACCTTTTAGTATATTGTGTGCCATGATAATTCGCATCATATGTTAAAATATTTTTTTTGATATTTGCTTGTGCTCTATATTAATTTCTCTGTTACATGTCTCAAATTTGCTCCAAAACGGTCATTTTCCTATTTTCAGCCTATTTTGGCGGCCTTTTTTGTTACCATAGCAACGGTAAAAGTCGAATCAATACCAGACCTTTACACTTTGGCTATTGTTCTAATGAACTAATAAGAAAAAACTTGTGAAGAGCAACTTTTATTTTTTGAACTCATAGGGGGGGGGGGACAAAATAGCCTCTTAATGCACCTACCCCTTTCAAATATTTTTGGGGTCCTTAAATTTCCGGATATGGGTGAACAGTAGATGCTGGGCCAGACCCTACGTATGAAGAAAAAATAGGACATGCAAATAATTTTATGTAACAAGAATACGCTTTTACAAAGAGGCTCTGTCTACACTAAGAAATCGAAGCCGTTGGTCGGGCTGGCTGGCTGACTGGTTGATTGACTGAGAAACAAGCAGACAGACAGCTATATTTTGCTGCATACTGCTCTGAAACACTGGCCAGCTTTCTTGGGCGAGGGGTGGGGTGGTACTTTGATATTATCATATATAAGTAGGTTCGGTCCATTTTTGAAGGTTCAAAATTTTGAATTGCATTTTTTGGAGTGGGGAGGGGTCGGGAAGGTCAGATAAATAAATATGTTTGGGAGTATGATGAAAATTTTGATTTTTTTATGTTTTGTGGAGTCATTTCTATCAATTTGGCGCTTTTTTATGGTCAAGGTACAGATTTGAAAAATATTTTTGGGGTTGCTAAATTTTAAATATTTTTGGGGTGTGCCTGATATTCTTGATATTTTTGGGGATAAAGAGTAGATGCTGGGTCCAAGCCTACGTATTTAGAAAAATTAAAAGTAACCTCAATGGGGTCAGGCACCTTAAACACTTGAACTACTAGATATTAATCTAGCAAAACAGGCCTACAAAAAATCAAAAGAGCAAAGAACAGATACAGGGAGACAGACAGCCAGTGGCAAGTAGACAGACAAGTATGCAGGCAGGCAGAAGGCTAGATTATGCTGCTCACAGCCTTCAGAACAATGGACAGGCGTTCAAACCACCTGAGCTACTAGACACATGTAAGCTGGTTTAACGAGCATATAAGTAAAAGAACGAAGAACCAATGCAGACAGACAGACGGATGGACAGATTAACGGGCAGACAGACAAACAGCTAGATTTTGCTGCTCACAACCTTGGCACTTTGGTCAGGCGATCTTACTACCGTAAAACTAGATAATTTGGCTAAATCAGCATACAGAGAAATAAAAATAGTGAAAACCCAATGGCTACATTCTGATCTAACCGTAATTGACCCAGTGGTTTCAGCATACCACCTACCTATCTTTTGTCATAGATGTTTCTGATGTTTTGAGTTTTAGGATTTCCATGGACAGGAAAGCATATTGCAGAACCCCGCGGCCATGAACAACGACGACAATGGTCACATTAGCACTAAGATTAGGAGCATGCTCTCACCCTGTGGTACAGATTCGCGTCAAACTCGCAATAGAACCAGTATCGGCTGTCCCTGTTGGTAGAAACTAACAGGCTATCAAAATGTTAGTGCCTTTGAGCCCATAGTTAGTTCCTGCCGCTTTAATTAATATGTGAAAAAAAACGGTTCTAAAAAGCCCTGCCCCGCGGCCAGATAACAAAACCCCGCGGATGCTGAAGTATTTTGTCACACACCTCCGCGGTTAAGACTTGCAACCGTTGAATGGGTATTTCTCATAAACAATCAACGCTTATTTAAACCAAATCATTAACATACAGGTAAAACAAGTAAATGTCGTTTCACCAAAAACGAAAAAAAATATAGAAACCATTTCTGAAAAATGTGTTATTGTCAATCAATCCCAAAGTATCCCGATTTCAAGTACTCGTTCATTTTTCTCGCATATTTTAAGTACTGTAATGCTGAATTGAGAATGCACCATTGCACAGGCTAGTCTGAGTCTTTGTCGCACGTTGTAAGTACCAAAATATCATGAAATTATGTCCGTCGACAGTTTAATTTCAATCGAGCCGGTTCACACGCACTGTATTCATGCGCGGATCCAGAGCATTTTGTCAGAGAGGACCGAAATGCCACTTAAAATTGACCACCATCGGCCCATCAGCGAAACGCCCTTGAAATGGCGTTTTGCTGGCGTGTCAATGGCCCACCATTGAATGCTGGCTTGGTAGCTTCGTAATTTTTTGGGGATCCGGATCAATATTGCTAGAAAACCCTATATTTTATGATTTTTCAGGGGTCCGGACCCCCTGTCCCCCTCTGGATTCGCCCGTGGCATGCATCTGAAAGAAGGTACTTTTCTGAAATGTTCCGTGATCATCGGACGCAAAGTCGGACTAGATTATAACTCTTGGTATGCTTGTTTGTCCCTGATCAGGCACATCGGACGATCTTCTGGATCCAAACTATTTGCGAACTTTGATAGCAGGTCGTAAAAGTAGAGAGAGAGAGAGAGAGAGAGAGAGAGAGAGAGAGAGAGAGAGAGAGAGAGACTGCACGGTGTTTGCACACGAATCTTTTGTTTTGGCTTGTTTTCTTAGAATATCGAAACACAATGTTTGGGTCAGTCAATCAGTTTCCGATGAGGACCCAAAATCCAAATCGGCTTTTGTACGGCAAAGTCGGACATTCCACAGTATTAACGCTTTGCGTACTTCTATCGCATGCACACATTTTTAAATTGACGAAACATTCTATCCAGAATACCATTCGGGTCTGATCTGGATCCAAACCGTGTTTGCAAATGTTAGGAGAAGGAGAGAGAGAGAGAGTGAGAGAGAGAGAGAGACTGGTGCAGGCACGTCAAAGTAAACATTGCATCGGCGGATCGACAAGTAGAGGTGTGTGTGTGTGTGTGTGTGTGTGTGTGTGTGTGTGTGTGTGTGTGTGTGTGTGTGTGTGTGTGTGTGTGTGTGTTGATTTTCGTCAGTTTGTTGATTTTTTACTCTGGGAACTCGTCTACGTATTTCAAAGTTTTGTGTATATCTTTGCAAAAAATCTGATCGCACGAGATGTCTAGCGGTTTCATTTCTTGAATACAATATAAACTGGAATTCGAAGTCGGCAGAGCGAGCGAAAGCGTTTTGGTTTTCTGAAGGAAGAACGAAAAAGTGTAGTGATTCATCGGTAGTCCGAGACGAGTGAACATAGGAGACCCGGCTTATCGAATAGTTTAAATCAGTGGGCTTTTCGGACTTATAAGTAAATTGAGTGACATAATATGCACGTGCCTGGCTTACCGCATGCGCTGGACATTTTACTGACTCAGTCCGCATGAATTTAGCGACTGTTTTAATAAGATTAAAGAAAAGAAAAAGAGGAGATAGCACAGAATCATATCGCCATGTGTTTCTATCCATTAACATCTGCTGGGCGCAGAAGGCATATAAGCCAATTTTTAGATTCATAATCCCTATATACTGTACTCTGCTAGACCATTAAACGTCCTTGTTGCAAACATTGCGGGCCCAGATCAGACTGCTCTGATCCGAGGACTCCAGTAGACGTCATTCTCAAAACGGAACCGAAAGATATGGTGGGCTACAGTTTAGCAGGGCGCCGCCGATGTGGCACCTTTGAATTTAGATGCAAGAAAAACCCCAGACTATTTAAAATTGAAAACAATCAGCAACAAAAAACAATAGTGGTGCTAAAATCATATTAAAAACTTTGATTTGGCGATTTTAGGGGGGGGGGGGGGGGGCGCCCGCCCCCTGCCACTTGAATCCGTCAATGAAACCGTCATCCGCGGATTGTGGTTCGTGCGAGGCTTCGTCGGCAGGCCTCATGGTAGTGGCTCATGACGGGCCCGGTAGCAAATGCCCTTTTATTTAATACCGCGGATGGACTCAAAATTCCAATACTGCGCCAGAGTGTATGCTATAAATAGACGCAATACTATTAAAGGGAGACCAGTCTAACAGATAGCGTCCTTTCGCAAATGTATATATCACGTGATCGTTTTGGCGGGATAGGCATAAAGTAAAACTTCAAATGAACTCATGCAAGTAAGATTATTAATCCACAATATCCAAGCGACCTTCTGGGGTCAACTGAGATAATTCTTAATTCATATGAATGTTATATTATTTACATACATAGCCGCGTAAAAAAACACGCCGACTTGTTTGTTTGTTGTCAATGAAAGCAGACTACAATGGCAAGTCCACCATGTCTTTTACGATATGCCTATCATTATTATATTACTGCGCAAGGTATTATTTTTTAAATATATTTGTATTTGAATTAGCAATTGGCAATAAATCATTGCTTCGATACCCAAATTGAAGTTTCTAAACTGCAAAGCATAAAAAACAATAATAAAACAACAAAAAATGAACTACTTTTTACGCGTAATATTTTCCAGAAAGTTGTTCGGTTTGTATTAAGCCTTTATCCTGCGGAATCCGGATATACCACGTTCTGGAAAACATTGTAGATCCGGATCAGTTGGCTTCTCAGGAACAAACTAATCAGGATCTATACGACTGTTTATCATGCATCTAATTAAATTGTTAATATTGAAACCATGCAACTTATATGTCTAAAAATTTGCAAGGAGTATAGCATATATTTAATGTATGGCCTGGCAAGGGTGAAAAATTGACGTGACTGAAAAACTGTAAGTGTTAAAATTGAGTCCGGATGCCAGCATCCGTCCCCAAAAACCCTATTAGGGACATTGTCTGTCTGTGCTCTCCCAGTAGTTTTTGGGGTCCATGCATGGTTCCATCACAGTTAAAAAGATATTCAAGCGTTATAAAAACAGTTGGATTTAACACGGATATCATGCGACAGTGCATATTCCTATGGAAACCCATAAAACTTTTGATTTTCCAGGGAGGGGGGGTGTGTCCGGGGCCCCGGTCCTCTCCCGTCTGGATCCGCAAGCGCAGGCCCCAGACTCAATGATGGCCCTGACGTATTATTTTTAGCTTTCATCAGTTGATTGGTGCCTGATTCTTGTCTTTGGCTGGGCCCACCGTGGCTCAACTTGAGGTTTTCTTTAGCTCGGACTATCTGTGAGTAGTGAGCCATTTTCTTTGTTCCATCATAGTGTGTTAATTTGATTAGATTGTTTCTCTGTGATGAGACATTGCAATAGTTTGAAAGCCATCATGCGAGTTACCAACAACAACAGAATCTAGGGCGTAGATTTGGTACCAGTAAAATGCACTTAAGCCACCCAGTGGCTTAAGCTGCTGCCCATTCTAAGGCGTTGTTGATGATTCATTGTTTATCATTGCCCCCATTGTATGTGGCGGTTCTGTGTTTGGTCCTTATGTATTGTTCCACAACAGTAGCCCTACCATCAGTGAGGGCTACAAACTATACAGTATGCATGATTACACAATATTAGCCCTACCGTCAGTGATGTCTACAAACTGTACATTATGCATGGTTACACAATAGTAGCCCTATCGTACGTGATGTCTACAGACTGTACATTATGCATGGTTACACAATAGTAGCCCTACCGTCAGTGATGTCTAAAAACTGAACATAATGCATGGTTCCACAACAGTAGCCGTAACGTCAGTGATTGCTACAAACTATACAGTATGCATGGTTACACAATAGTAGCCCTATCGTCAGTGATGTCTACAGACTGTACATTATGCATGGTTACACAATAGTAGCCCTACCGTCAGTGATGTCTAAAAACTGAACATAATGCATGGTTCCACAACAGTAGCCGTAACGTTAGTGATGGCTACAATGTCCACAACGGTAGCCCTACCGCCAGTGATGTCTACAAAATGTTCAACACGTAAGGTTTCACAACTGTAGTTCTATGGTCACTGATGTCTACATGCTGTACGTTAAGTATAGTTCCACAACAGTAGCCCTACCGTTCGTGATGTCAACAAACTGTACATTATGCATGGTTCCGCAACAGTAGCCATACCTTCAGTGATGTCTACATACTATTTCACAACAGCAGCCCTACCGTCAATGATGTCTACAATCTGTACATTATATATGGTTTCACAAAAACAGTCTTACAGTCAGTGATGTCTAGATACTGTACATTATGAAATTTTTTACACCAGCAGCCCTACCGTAAATGATGTCTACAAACTGTACATTATGTACGGTTCCATAATAGCAGCCCTACCGTCAGTGATGTCTGCAAACTGTACATAATGTATGGTTCCATAACCATAGCCTTACCGTCAGTGATGTCTATAATCGTTTTATTATGTATGGTTCCACAACAGTAACTCTACCATCAGTGAGGGCTACAAGCTGTACACCATATATGGTTTTACAACTGTAGCCCTGCCAACAGTGATGTCTACAAGAATTTCATTATGTATTGTTCCACAACAGTAGCCCTACCGTAAATGATGTTTACAACCTGTATAGTTTGTATGGTTCCAGAACAGTAGCCTTACCATCAGTGGAGCTACAAACTGTACACCATGTATGGCTTTACAATGTTCAGTAGCTCTACTATCAGTGATGTCTACAAGCGTATCATTATGTATTGTTCCACAACAGTAGTCCTACCGTAAATGATGTTTACAATCTGTAAATTATGTATGGTTCCACAACAGTAGCCCTACCATCACTGAGGGCTACAAACTGTACATCATGTACGGTTTCACAACAGTAGCCCTACCGTTCGTGGTGTCAACAAACTGTACATTATGTATGGTTCGACAACAGTAGCAATACCGACAGTGATGTCAACAAATTGTACATTATGCATGGTTTCACAACTGTAGCCCTATGCAGTGATGTCTCCAAACTGTGTATTATGCATGGTTCTCCAACAGTAGCCTGACTGTCAGTGATGTGTACAAACTGTAAATTATGCACGTTTCTACAATAGTAGCCCTATATCAGTGATGTATACAAACTATACATTATGCATGATTCCACAACAGTAGGTCAACCATCAGTGATGCCTACAAACTTTACATTGTGTATGGTTCCACAATAGTAGCCCTACCATCAGTGATGTCGACCAGTTCTACATTATATATGGGTCCACAACCGTAGCCCTACTGTCAGTGATGCATACAAAACTGTACATTATGTATGGTTCCACAACAGTAGCCCTGCCGTCAGTGATGTCGTCAAACCGTACATTATGTATGGTTCAACAACAGTAGTCCTACCGTCAGTGATTGCTACAAACTGTACATTTTACATTGTTCCAAAACAGTAGCCATACCTTTAGTGATGTCTACGATCTGTACATTATACATGGTTCCACTACAGTAGTCCTACTATCAGTGATTTATACAAGCTGTACATCATGTATGGTTCCAGAAGAGTAGGCCTAACGTCAAGGATGGCTACAAACTGTACACTATGCATTGTTTCACAACGATAGCGCTATCATCCGTGAAGTCTATAAACTGCATGTATTCATTCATTTTGCATGGTTTCACAACAGTAGCCCTGCCATCAGTGATGTCTACAAACTGTACAATATGCATGCTTCAACAAAAGAAGCACTACCATTAGTGATGTCAACAAACTTTATATTATGCATAGTTTCACAAAAGTAGCCATACCATGAGCGATGTCAACAAACTATTTCCACAAAAGTAACCCTACCATCAGTGATGTCTACAAGCTCTACGTTACACATGGTCCCACAACATTAGCCCTACCGTTAGTGATGTCTAAAACTGTACATTATGTACGGTTCAAAACAGTAACCCTACCGTAAGTGATGTCATTATGCATGGTTTCACAACAGCGGCCCTACCTTTAGTGATGTCTACAAGCTGTTCATTATGTATAGTTCCACAAAAAGTAGTCCTACCGTAAGTTATGTGTACAAACTGTACATTATGTTTGGTTCCACAATATTAGCCCTATCGTAAGTTATGTGTACAAACTGTACATTATGTATGGTTCAAAAACAGTAGCCCTACCGTAAGTTATGTGTACAAACTGTACATTATGTTTGGTTCCACAATAGAAGCCCTACCGTTAGTGATGTCTACAAGCTACAGACTTACATCATGTATGGTTCCACAACAATAGCCCGATCGACTGAGATGTCTACAAGCTGTACATTATGTTTGGTTCCACAATAGAAGCACTACCGTTAGTGATGTCTACAAGCTACAGACTTACATTATGTATGGTTCCACAACAATAGCCCGATCGGCAGAGCTGTCTACAAGCTGTACATTATGTATGGTTCAAAAATAGTAACCCTACCGTAAGCGATGTCTACAAACTGTACATTATGTATAGTTCCACAACAGTAGCCCTACCTTTAGTGATGTCTACTAGCTCTTCATTATGCCCGGTTCCACAATAGTAGCCCTACCATAAGTGATGTCTACAAGCTGTACATTACGCATGGTTCCACAATAGTAGCCCTACCATAAGTGATGTCTACAAGCTGTACATTACGCATGGTTCCACAATAGTAGCCCTACCATAAGTGATGTCTACAAGCTGTACATTACGCATGGTTCCACAATAGTAGCCCTACCATAAGTGATGTCTACAAGCTGTACATTACGCATGGTTCCACAATAATAGCCCTACCGTAAGTGATGTCTGCAAGCTGGACATTACACATGGTTCCACAATAGAAGCCCTACCATAAGTGATGTCTACAAGCTGTACATTACGCATGTTTCCGTAATATTAAGTAGACACACCATCAGTGATGTAAACAAGCCGTACGTTATATATTGTTCCGCAAAGGTAGACCTACCATCAGTAATGTCTACAAGCTCTACTCATGTATGGTTCCGCAGCAGTAGCCCTGCCGTCACGGATGTCTACAAGCTGCAGATTGTGAATGGTTCCGTAGCAGTAGTCCTAAAACCAGTGATGTCTACAACTGTACATTATGCATGGTTCGGCAACAGTAGACCTACCATCAGTTATGTCTAAAGCTGTACATTATGCTTTGTTCCACAACTGTATCCCTACCATCAGTGAAGTCTACAATTTGTACTTTATGTATGGTTCCACTACAGTAGCCCTACCATCAGTGATGTCTATAAGATGTACATTATGTATGTTTCCACAACAGTAGCAGACTACCATCAGTGATGTATGCGAACTGTACTTTATGTAGGGTCCACAACAGTAGCCATGACATCAGTGAAGTCTACAATCTGCACATGATGAAGGGTTCCGCAACAGCAGCCCAACCGTCAGGGATGTCAACAAACTGTACATTATGCATGGTTCCACAACTGTAGCCCTACCACCAGTGACGTCTACAAGCTGTACATTATGTAGGGTTCCACAAATCAGTGATGTCAACAAACTGTACATTATGCTTGGTTCAGCAACAAGTAGTCCAACGGTCAGCTATGTCTACAAGCTGTACATCATATGGTTCCGCAACAGTAGCCCTACCATCAGTGATGTCAACAAGCTGTACATGATGCATGGTTCCGCAACAAGTAGTCCTACCTTTAGTGATGTTTACAAGCTGTACATTATGTATAGTTCCCCAACAAGTTGTCCTACATTTAGTGATGTCTACAAGCTGTACATTATGCATGGTTCCGCAACAAGTAGTCCTACGGTCAGTGATGTCTATAAGCTGTACATTATATACGGTTCCGCAACAGTAGCCCTACCATTAGTGATGTCAACAAGCTGTACATGATGCATGGTTCTACAACAAGTAGTCCTACCTTTAGTGATGCCTACAAGCTGTACATTATGTATAGTTCCGCAACAAGTAGTTCTACCTTTAGTGATGTCTACAAGCTGTACATTATGCATGGTTCCGCCACAAGTAGTCCTACCTTTAGTGATGTCTGCAAGCTGCACATTATGCATGGTTCCGCAACAAGTAATCATATGGTCAGTGATGTCTACAAGCTGTACATTATGCATGGTTCCGCAACAAGTGGTCCTACGGTCAGTGATGTCTACAAGCTGTACATTATGCATGGTTCCGAAACAAGTAGTCCTACGGTCATTTATGTCCAAAGGCTGTATATTATGCATGGTTCTGTAACAAGTAGTCCTACCTTAAGTGATGTCTGCAACCTGTACATTATGTATGGCTCGGCAACAGTAGCTCTACCATCAGTGATGTCTACAAGCTGTACATTATGCATGGTTCCGCGACAAGTAGTCCTACCTTAAGTGATGTCTACAAGCCGTACATTATGCATGGTTCCGCAACAAGTAGTCCTACGGTCAGTGATGTCTACAAGCCGTACATTATTCATGGTTCCACAATAAGTAGTCCTACGATCAGTGATGTCTACAAGCCGTACATTATTCATGGTTCCACAATAAGTAGTCCTACGGTCAGTGTTGTCTACAAGCTGTACATGACATATGGTCCAATGGCAATAGCCCTATGCACACTCTGATGGTATTCTTGAACAAAAAATCTGCAGACGACAAACATGTTAGAGTTAAGAGCACAGGGTGTCACCGTCAGCGGTGTCTGCAAGCATTACTTTATTTTTTTTTATTGTATCCGAGGTTGTTATTAATTGTAAGGGCTCGAGCGATTCGGTTTGGGAAGAGAAAGGTTCTCAGCCTCGAGTGATAAGTGTGGGTAACAAAATGCGTGGGTACTGTACATGATATCCGGGTGCATTAGCGGGTAACAAAATGCGTGGCTACTGAATATAACGTATTTTGCCACAAGTGTTCTAACGCCCAGGTCCAAGGTTTATAAAACTTTTTTCATGTTCAACTCAACTTAGCATGAAATTTACCATGTTCACAAATGTTAAAAATTTAACAGTTACAAATGTTGACATTTTAACATTTACATGCATTAGCATAATAAATACTCAGAGGATAAATGCAACATTTGATAAAATAGTTTGAAAGCAAGAAGCGTCTTTATTTGTCAGTATTTCAGTTTTTAAGAGCGATAAAATTTCATGCTCAGTTGAGTTGAGCATGAAATAAGTTTTATCACTGCCTTGATTACGAGTTGGCAACACAGGGGAATAATATGTACAATATTTACAAAAAAGACAAATCTGAGTTGTCTTTCTTTTGTATGTGTTTTTTCTTTTTTCGTTTTTAAATCTTTTATTTCTGTATACATCATACTTATATGTATTACTCCAAAATATTTGCTAGCTAGAACACGTGTATGGTTCTATAACACTCGGACCCAGTAATATTAGTTATTTTGGGTCCAAGTACAACATTGATGTCTGTAAGCTGAACCTCGTGTATGGTTCTACAACAGTCGCCATACTGTGATTGATGTCTGTAAGCTGAACCTCGTGTATGGTTCTACAACAGTCGCCATGCTGTGATTGATGTCTGTAAGCTGAACCTCGTGTATGGTTCTACAACAGTCGCCATGCTGTGATTGATGTCTGTAAGCTGAACCTCCTGTATGGTTCTACAACAGTAGCCATACTGTCATTGATGTCTGTAAGCTGAACCTCGTGTATGGTTCTACAACAGTCGCCATACTGTGATTGATGTCTGTAAGCTGAACCTCGTGTATGGTTCTACAACAGCCGCCATGCTGTGATTGATGTCTGTAAGCTGAACCTCGTGTATGGTTCTACAACAGTCGCCATGCTGTGATTGATGTCTGTAAGCTGAACCTCGTGTATGGTTCTACAACAGTCGCCATACTGTGATTGATGTCTGTAAGCTGAACCTCGTGTATGCTTCTACAACAGTCGCCATACTGTGATTGAGGTCTGTAAGCTGAACCTCGTGTATGCTTCTACAACAGTAGACATACTGTGATTGATGTATGTAAGCTGAATCCGTGTATGCTTCTACAACAGTAGACATACTGTCATTGATGTCTGTAAGCTGATGTATGGTTCTACAACAGTAGCCATACCATCAGTGATGTCAACAAGCTGTACATGATGCATGGTTCTACAACAAGTAGTCCTACCTTTAGTGAAGCCTACAAGCTATACATTATGCATAGTTCCGAAACAAGTAGTCCTACCTTTAGTGATGTCTACAAGCTGTGCATTATGCATGGTTCCGCAATAAGTAGTCCTACGGTCAGTGATGTCTACAGGCTGTACATTATGCATGGTTCCACAATAAGTAGTCCTAGGGTCAGTGATGTCTACAGGCTGTACATTATGTATGGTTCCGAAACAAGTAGTCCTACGGTCAATGATGTCTACAGGCTGTACATTATGCATAGTTCTGTAACAAGTAGTACTACCTTTAGTCATGTCTACAAGCCGTACATTATGCATGAATCCGCAACAAGTAGTCTTACGGTCAGTGATGTCTGCGACCTGTACATTATGTATGGCTCGGCAACAGTAGCTCTACCATCAGTGATGTCTACAAGCTGTACATTATGCATGGTTCCGTGACAAGTAGTCCTACCTTTAGTGATGTCTACAAGCCGTACATTATGCATGGTTCCAAAACAAGTAGTCCAACGGTCAGTGATGTCTACAAGCTGTACATTATGCATGGTTCCGCAACAAGTAGTCCTACCTTAAGTGATGTCTACAAGCCTTACATTATGCATGGTTCCACAATAAGTAGTCCTATGGTCAGTGTTGTCTACAAGCCGTACATTATGCATGGTTCACAACAAGTAGTCCTACTGTCAGTGTTGTCTACAAGCTGTACATTATGCATGGGTCACAACAAGTAGTCCTACGGTCAGTGTTGTCTACAAGCTGTACATTATGCATGGTTCCACAACAAGTAATCCTACGGTCAGTGTTGTCTACAAGCTGTACATTATGCATGGTTCCACAATAAGTAGTCCTACGATCAGTGATGTCTACAAGCTGTACATTATGCATGGTCCCATAATAAGTAGTCCTACTGTCAGTGTTGTCTACAAGCTGTACATTATGCATGGTTCCGCAACAAGTAGTCCTACTGTCAGTGTTGTCTGCAAGCTGTACATGACATATGGTCCAATGGCAATAGCCCTATGCACACTCTGATGGTATTCTTGAACAAAAAATCTGCAGACGACAAACATGTTAGAGTTAAGAGCACAGGGTGTCACCGTCAGCGGTGTCTGCAAGCATTACTTTATTTTTTTTTATTGTATCCGAGGTTGTTATTAATTGTAAGGGCTCGAGCGATTCGGTTTGGGAAGAGAAAGGTTCTCAGCCTCGAGTGATAAGTGTGGGTAACAAAATGCGTGGGTACTGTACATGATATCCGGGTGCATTAGCGGGTAACAAAATGCGTGGCTACTGAATATAACGTATTTTGCCACAAGTGTTCTAACGCCCAGGTCCAAGGTTTATAAAACTTTTTTCATGTTCAACTCAACTTAGCATGAAATTTACCATGTTCACAAATGTTAAAAATTTAACAGTTACAAATGTTGACATTTTAACATTTACATGCATTAGCATAATAAATACTCAGAGGATAAATGCAACATTTGATAAAATAGTTTGAAAGCAAGAAGCGTCTTTATTTGTCAGTATTTCAGTTTTTAAGAGCGATAAAATTTCATGCTCAGTTGAGTTGAGCATGAAATAAGTTTTATCACTGCCTTGATTACGAGTTGGCAACACAGGGGAATAATATGTACAATATTTACAAAAAAGACAAATCTGAGTTGTCTTTCTTTTGTATGTGTTTTTTCTTTTTTCGTTTTTAAATCTTTTATTTCTGTATACATCATACTTATATGTATTACTCCAAAATATTTGCTAGCTAGAACACGTGTATGGTTCTATAACACTCGGACCCAGTAATATTAGTTATTTTGGGTCCAAGTACAACATTGATGTCTGTAAGCTGAACCTCGTGTATGGTTCTACAACAGTCGCCATACTGTGATTGATGTCTGTAAGCTGAACCTCGTGTATGGTTCTACAACAGTCGCCATGCTGTGATTGATGTCTGTAAGCTGAACCTCGTGTATGGTTCTACAACAGTCGCCATGCTGTGATTGATGTCTGTAAGCTGAACCTCCTGTATGGTTCTACAACAGTAGCCATACTGTCATTGATGTCTGTAAGCTGAACCTCGTGTATGGTTCTACAACAGTCGCCATACTGTGATTGATGTCTGTAAGCTGAACCTCGTGTATGGTTCTACAACAGCCGCCATGCTGTGATTGATGTCTGTAAGCTGAACCTCGTGTATGGTTCTACAACAGTCGCCATGCTGTGATTGATGTCTGTAAGCTGAACCTCGTGTATGGTTCTACAACAGTCGCCATACTGTGATTGATGTCTGTAAGCTGAACCTCGTGTATGCTTCTACAACAGTCGCCATACTGTGATTGAGGTCTGTAAGCTGAACCTCGTGTATGCTTCTACAACAGTAGACATACTGTGATTGATGTATGTAAGCTGAATCCGTGTATGCTTCTACAACAGTAGACATACTGTCATTGATGTCTGTAAGCTGATGTATGGTTCTACAACAGTAGCCATACCATCAGTGATGTCAACAAGCTGTACATGATGCATGGTTCTACAACAAGTAGTCCTACCTTTAGTGAAGCCTACAAGCTATACATTATGCATAGTTCCGAAACAAGTAGTCCTACCTTTAGTGATGTCTACAAGCTGTGCATTATGCATGGTTCCGCAATAAGTAGTCCTACGGTCAGTGATGTCTACAGGCTGTACATTATGCATGGTTCCACAATAAGTAGTCCTAGGGTCAGTGATGTCTACAGGCTGTACATTATGTATGGTTCCGAAACAAGTAGTCCTACGGTCAATGATGTCTACAGGCTGTACATTATGCATAGTTCTGTAACAAGTAGTACTACCTTTAGTCATGTCTACAAGCCGTACATTATGCATGAATCCGCAACAAGTAGTCTTACGGTCAGTGATGTCTGCGACCTGTACATTATGTATGGCTCGGCAACAGTAGCTCTACCATCAGTGATGTCTACAAGCTGTACATTATGCATGGTTCCGTGACAAGTAGTCCTACCTTTAGTGATGTCTACAAGCCGTACATTATGCATGGTTCCGAAACAAGTAGTCCAACGGTCAGTGATGTCTACAAGCTGTACATTATGCATGGTTCCGCAACAAGTAGTCCTACCTTAAGTGATGTCTACAAGCCTTACATTATGCATGGTTCCACAATAAGTAGTCCTATGGTCAGTGTTGTCTACAAGCCGTACATTATGCATGGTTCACAACAAGTAGTCCTACTGTCAGTGTTGTCTACAAGCTGTACATTATGCATGGGTCACAACAAGTAGTCCTACGGTCAGTGTTGTCTACAAGCTGTACATTATGCATGGTTCCACAACAAGTAATCCTACGGTCAGTGTTGTCTACAAGCTGTACATTATGCATGGTTCCACAATAAGTAGTCCTACGATCAGTGATGTCTACAAGCTGTACATTATGCATGGTCCCATAATAAGTAGTCCTACTGTCAGTGTTGTCTACAAGCTGTACATTATGCATGGTTCCGCAACAAGTAGTCCTACTGTCAGTGTTGTCTGCAAGCTGTACATGACATATGGTCCAATGGCAATAGCCCTATGCACACTCTGATGGTTTTCTTGAACAAAAAATCTGCAGACGACAAACATGTTAGAGTTAAGAGCACAGGGTGTCACCGTCAGCGGTGTCTGCAAGCATTACTTTATTTTTTTTTATTGTATCCGAGGTTGTTATTAATTGTAAGGGCTCGAGCGATTCGGTTTGGGAAGAGAAAGGTTCTCAGCCTCGAGTGATAAGTGTGGGTAACAAAATGCGTGGGTACTGTACATGATATCCGGGTGCATTAGCGGGTAACAAAATGCGTGGCTACTGAATATAACGTATTTTGCCACAAGTGTTCTAACGCCCAGGTCCCAAGTTTATAAAACTTTTTTCATGTTCAACTCAACTTAGCATGAAATTTACCATGTTCACAAATGTTAAAAATTTAACAATTACAAATGTTGACATTTTAGCATTTACATGCATTAGCATGATAAATACTCAGAGGATAAATGCAACATTTGATAAAATAGTTTGAAAGCAAGAAGCGTCTTTATTTGTCAGTATTTCAGTTTTTAAGAGCGATAAAATTTCATGCTCAGTTGAGTTGAGCATGAAATAAGTTTTATCACTGCCTTGATTACGAGTTGGCAACACAGGGGAATAATATGTACAATATTTACAAAAAAGACAAATCTGAGTTGTCTTTCTTTTGTATGTGTTTTTTTCTTTTTTCGTTTTTAAATCTTTTATTTCTGTATACATCATACTTATATGTATTACTCCAAAATATTTGTTAGCTAGACCACGTGTATGGTTCTAAGACACTCGGACCCAGTAATATTAGTTATTTTGGGTCCGAGTACAACAGTAGCCATACTGTCATTGATGTCTGTAAGCTGAACCTCGTGTATGGTTCTACAACAGTCGCCATACTGTGATTGATGTCTGTAAGCTGAACCTCGTGTATGGTTCTACAACAGTCGCCATACTGTGATTGATGTCTGTAAGATGAACCTCGTGTATGGTTCTACAACAGTCGCCATACTGTGATTGATGTCTGTAAGTTGAACCTCGTGTATGGTTCTACAACAGTAGACATACTGTCATTGATGTCTGTAAGCTGAACCTCGTGTATGCTTCTACAACAGTAGACATACTGTCATTGATGTCTGCAAGCTGATGTATGGTTCTACAACAGTAGCCATACCGTTATTGGTGTATGCAAGCTGGACTTCGTGTATGACCTTAACAGTAGCCATACTGTTATTGATGTCTGCAAGCTGCACCTCGTGTATAGTTCCGCAACAGTAGCCAGACCGTCATTGATATCCCCAGGCTGGACCTACTGTATGGTTCTATAACAGTAGTCATACCGTCATTCATGTCATCAAGCTGGACCTTGTGTATGTTTCTATAATGGTAACAATACCTTCATTGTTGTCTCCAAGCTGGACCTCGTGTATAGCTTTATTACAATAGCAAACTGTTATTGATACCTGCAAGCTGGACCTAGTGTATGAGCCATACCTTCATTGATATTTGTAAGCTGGACCACATGCTTTCTTCTACAACAGTAGCCTTATCATCATTGATGTCTGCATGCTGGACCTCGTGTATGGTTCTATAATGGTAACCATACCTTCATTGATGTCTCCAATCTGGACCTCGTGTATGGTGAAATAACAGAAGCCATACCGTCATTGATAACTGTAAGCTTGACCTCGTTTATTGCTCTACAACAGTGTCAATACTGCCATTGATGTCTGCAAGTTGGATCTCGTGTATGGTTATATAACAGTAGCCATACCATAATTCATATCTTCAAGCTGGACCTAGTGTATGGTTCTATAATGGTAACAATACCTTCATTGATATCTGCAAGCCGGACCGCGTGTATTGTTATATAACAGCAGTAACACTGTTATTGATACCTGCAAGCTGGACCTCGTGTATGAGTGATGCCTTCATTGATATTTGCAAGCTGGACCACATGTTTTGTTCCACACTAGTAACCATATTAATATCATCATTGATGTCTACAAGCTGGACCTCGTGTATGGTTCTATAACAATGGCCATACTGTCATTGATGTCTGTAAGTTGGACCTCGTGTATGATTCTATATCAATAGCCATACCATCATAAATGTCTCCAAGCTGGACCTCGAGTATGGTTAAGTAGCAATATCCATACTGTCATTGATGTCTGCAAGCTGGACCACGTGTATGGTTCTACAGTAGATATATCGTCATTGATGGCTGCAAGCTGGGACTCGTAGCAGCATACGTAATTGATGTCTGCAAGCTGGACCTCGTGTATGTTTTTTAACAGAAGCCATACTGTCATTGATGTCCGCAAGCTAGACCATGTGTATGGTTCTACAGTAGATACTAAAATTGATCAGCGGGACCAGATCTTCGTAACGAGTTATCAGTTTTATTGACTTAGCAGTTGTCGAGATAAACGTTGTAAAATTGCAAAAATATATCAGGGAAAATACCGGGACCGGGCCGCCGGGTTGAGATAAGTGATAGTATTGAGTAATGCATAGTTGAGTTAAAGAGAGTCGATTGCATATCGTCATTGATGTCTGCAATTTGTACCTCGAATACGGTTCCACAACAGTAGCAATACCGTCATTGATGTCTGTAAGCTTGACCTCATGTATGATTCTACAACAGTGACCATATTGCCATTGATATCTGTAAGCTAGACCTCGTGTATGATTCTACAATAGTGGCATACTGTCATTGATGACTGAAAGCTGGACCTCGTGTATTTTTCTATAGAAGTGTCATATTGTCATTGATGTCTGTAATCTGGTTCTCGTGCATTGTTCCTTTACAGTGGCATACTGCCATTGATGTCTGTAAGCTGGACCTCGAGTATGGTTCTACATCAGTGGCCATACTACCATCGATGTCTGCAAGCTGGTTTTCGTGTATTATTCAACAACAGTGGCATATTGTAATTGATGACTGTAAGCTGGACCTCGGGTATTGTTCTATAAAGTGCATACTGTCATTGATGTCTGTAAGCTAGACATTGTGTATTAATCTATAAATGTTGCATACAGTCATTGATGTTTGCAAGCTAGACCGCGTGGATGGTTCTATAACAGTGGCATACTGTCATTGATGTCTGCAGGCTAGACCTCATGTATGGTTAAATAACAGTAGTCATACCGTCATTGATGTCATTAAGCTGGACCTCGTGTACGGTTCAACAGCAATAACCATACTTTCATTGATATCTGCAAGCTGGACCTTGTGTATGTTTTTATAACAGTAAACATAACATCATTTATGTCTGCATGCTGGACCAAGTGCATGGATCTACAATAGATATATCGTCATAGATGTCTGCAATCTGTACCTCGCATACAGTTTCCACAACAGTAGCAATACCGTCATTGATATCTGTAGGCTTGACCTCGTGTATTGTTCTACAACAGTTGCCATACAGCCTTGGATGTCTGCAAGCTGGACCTCGTGTTTTATCCAATAGCAGTGGCATACTGCCATTGACGACTGTAAGCTTGATCTCGTGTATTGTTCTATAACAGTGGCATATTTTCATTGACGTTTGCAAGCTGGACCTCATGTATGGTTCTATTACAGCGTCCATACTGTCATTAGTGTCTGTAAACTGGACCTCGTGTATGGCTGTATAACAATGACAATACTTTCATTGATGTCTGTAAGCTCGTGTATTGTTCTATAACAGTGGCATACTGTCATTGATGTATGCAAGCTAAACGTCGTGTATGGTTAAATAGCAGTAGACATACCGTCATTGATGTCTGTAGACTTGACCTCGTGTATGGTTCTATATCAGTAGCCATACCATCATTGATGTTTCAAAGCTGGATCTCGTGTATGATTCAACAGCAATATCCATAATGTCATTGATTTCTGTATGCTGGACCTCGTGTATTGTTTTATAACAGTGACCAATCTGCATTGGATGTCTGTAAGCTGGACCTCGTGTATTGTTCTACAACAGTGGCAATACCTTCTTTGATATCTGCAAGCTGTACCTCGTGTATGGTTCTATAACAATGGCCATACTTTCATTGATGTCTATAAGCTGTACCTCATGTATGGTTCTATAACATTGGCATACTGTCAGTGATGTCTGCAAGCTGGATAACGGTTATGGTTCTATAACAGTTGCCATACCTTCATGGATAGCTGCAAACTGGACCTAATTTATTGTCCAATAACAGTGGCATACTGTCTTTGATGTCTGTAAGCCTGATATCGTGTATGGTTCTATAGCAGTGGCGATACTGTCATTGATGTCTGCAAGCTGATCCTCGTGTATTCCTCCAGATCAGTGGCATACTGTCATTGATGTCTACAAGCTGGATCAGGGTTGAAGTTCTATAACAGTAGCCAAACCTACATTGATAGCTGCAAACTGGACCATATGTATTGTTCTATAACAGTTGCATACTGTCATTGGTGTCTGCAACCTGGCCATCTAGTATGGTTCTATATCAGTGGCCATACTGTCATTGGTGTCTGTAAGCTGGACCTCGTGTATTGTTCTATAACAGTAGTATAATGTCATTGGTTTCTGCAAGCTGGAACTTGTGTAAGTTTCTATAACAATGTCCATACTTTCATTGATGTCTGTAAGCTGTACCTCGTGTATGGCTCTATAATAGTGGCATACTGTCATTGCTGTTTGCAAGCCAGGCCTCGTGTATATTTTTATAACAGTAGCCATACTGTCATTGATGTCTGCTAGCTGGACCTGATCTATGGCTCTATAACAGTCGTCATACTGACATTGATGTCTGCAAGCTGGGCATCGTGTATGATCCTTTAATATTGGTCATACTGTCATTGATGTCTGTAAGCTGGATATCAAGCATGGTTCTATAGCATTTGCCATACTGTCATTTATGTCTACAAACTGAACCTCGTGTATTGTTCTATAACAGTGACATACTGTCATTGATGTCTGTAATCTGGTCCTCATGTTTTGTTCTACAGCAGTGGCATACGTCATTTAAGTCTACAAGCTGAATCTTGGTTATGGTTCTATCACAGTAGCCATACCTTCATTGATAGCTGCACATTTTACCTCATGTATTGTTCTATAATAGTGACTTACTGTCATTGGTGTCTTCAAGATGGACATCTAGTATGTTTCTACAACATTGGCCATACTGTCATTGATGTTTGTAAGCTGCACCTCGTGTAGTGTCCTATAACAATGGCACACTGTCATTTATGTCTGCAAGCTGGACCTCGTATATATTTTTTATAACAGTAGCCATAGCGTCATTGATGTCTGCATGCTGGACCTCGTAAACGGTTCCACAACAGTAGACATACCGTCATTGGTGTCTGTAAGCTTGCCATCGTTTATTGTTCTACAACAGTAGCCATACTACCATTGGTATCTGCCAGCTGGACCTCGTGTATGATTCTACAGCTTGCAAGCTGGACCTTGTATGCGGTTCCACAACAGTAGGCATACCGTAATTATGTCTGTAAGCTGGACCTCGTGTATTGTTCTATAACAGTGCACATCCTCATTAGTGGGTAAGCTGGTACTTGTGTATTGTTCTATAACAGTGGCCATACTGTCATTGATGTCTGTAAGCTGGACCTCGTGTATTGTTCTATAATATTGGCATACTGTCATTGATGTCATTAAGCTGGTCTTCATGTATTGTTCTATAACAGTGGCATACTGTCATTGGTGTCTATAAGCTGGACCTCGTGTATGGTTTTAAAAATGTAGCCATACTTTCATTGATATCTGCAAACTGGACCTCGTGTATTGTTATTTAACAGTGGCACTGTCATTGATGTCTGCAGCTGGACCTCCTGTTAGGTTCTATAACATTGGCCATACTGTCATTGATGTCTGTAAGCTTGACCTCGTGTATGGTCATATAACTTTTGCATACTGTCATTGATGTCAGTAAGCTGGTCCTGGTGTTTTGTTCTATAACAGTGGCATAATGTCATTGATGTATGCAAGCTGAACGTCGTGTATGGATAAATAGCAGTAGATATACCGTCATTGACGTCTGTAGACTTGACCTCGTGTATTGTTCTATATCAATAGCCATACCAACATTGATGTTTCAAAGCTGGATCTCGTGAATGATTCAACCGCAATATCAATAATGTCTGTAAGATGGACCTCTTGTAATGTTTTATAACAGTGGCATACTGTCATTGGTTTCTACAAGCTGGACCCCGTGTATGGTCACACAACAGTTACCAGTCTGCCATGGATGTCTGTAAGCTGAACCTCGTGTATTGTTCTACAACAGTGGCAATACCTTCATTGATAGCGGCAAGCTGTACCTCGTGTATGGTATTATAGCATTGGCATACTGTCATTGATGTCTGCAAGCTGGATAACGGTTATGGTTCTATAACAGTAGCCATACCTTCATGGATAGCTGCAAACTGGACCTAATGTATTGTCCTATAACAGTGGCATACTGTCATTGATGTCTGTTATCTGGGCATTATGTATGGTTTTATGATAGTGGTCATACTGTCATTGATGTCTGAAAGCTAGATATCGTGTATGGTTCTATAGCAGTGGCCATACTGTCATTGATGTCTGCAAGCTGGTTTCTGTGTATTTTTCTACAGCAGTGGCATACTGTCATTGATGTCTGCAAGCTGATCCTCGTGTATTCCTCCAGATCAGTGGCATACTGTCATTGATGCCTACAAGCTGGATCACGGTTATGGTTCTATAGCAGTAGCCATACCTAAATTGATAGCTGCAAACTGGACCATATGTATTGTTATATAACAGTTGCATACTGTCTTTGGTGTCTGCAAGCTGGCCATTTAGTATGGATCTACATCAGTGGCCATACTGTCATTGATGTCTGTAAGCAGGACCTCGTGTATTGTTCTATAACAGAGGCATAATGTCATTGGTTTCTGCAACGTGGACCTCGTGTATTTTTCTATAATAATGACATACTTTCATTGATGTTCGGAGGCTGTACCTCGTGTATGGCTCTATAATAGTGGCATACTGTCATTGCTGTCTGAAAGCCAGGCCTCGTGTATATTTTTTTATAACAGAAGCCACGCCGTCATTGATGTCTGCAAGCTTGACGATGTGTATGATTCTACAGTAGATACATCGTCATTGATGTCTGCAAGCTGGAACTTGTATACCGTATCATAACCGTAGCTATACCGTCATTGGTGTCTGCAAGCATAAACAGTGGCATATTGTAATTTATGTCTGTAAGCTGGTCATCGTGTATTGTTCTATAACAGTGGCCATACTGTCATTTATGTCTTCAAGCTGGACCTCATGTATGGTTCTACAACAGTGGCCATACTGTCACTGATGTCTGCAAGCTGGACCTCGTCTATGGTTCTATAACAGTCGCCATACTGACATTGATGTCTGCAAGCTGGACATCGTGTATGGTTTTATAATATTGGTCATACTGTCATTGATGTCTGTAAGCTGGATTTCGTGCATGGTTCTATAGCAGTTGCCATACTGTCATTGATGTCTGTAAGCTGGTCTTCGTGTATTGTTCTAGAACAGGGACATACTGTCATTGATGTCTGTAATCTGGCCCTCATATTTTGTTCTACAGCAGTGGCATACGTCATTGAAGTCTACAAGCTGGATCTTGGTTATGGTTCTATAACAGTAGCCATACCTTCATTGATAGCTGCAAACTTTACCTCATGTATTTTTCCATAATAGTGACTTACTGTCATTGGTGTCTGCAAGATGGACATCTAGTATGGTTCTACAAGATTGGCCATACTGGCATTGATGTTTGTAAGCTGGACCTCGTGTATGTTCTATAACAATGACACACTGTCATTTGAGTCTGCAAGCTGGACCTCGTGTATATTGTTTTATAACAGTAGCCATACCGTCATTGATCTCTGCAAGCTGCTGGACGATGTGCATGATACTACAGTAGATATATCGTCATTGATGTCTGCATGCTTGACCTCGTATACGGTTCCACAACGGTAGCCATGACGTCATTGGTGTCTGTAAGCTTGCCACCGTGTATTGTTCTACAACAATGGCTAAACTGTCATTGATGTCTACAAGCTGGACCTCGTGTATTGTTCTACAACAGTAGCCAAACTGCCATTGATGTCTGCAAGATGGACCTCGTGTAATGTTCTACAACAGTTGCTATACTACCATTCATATCTGCAAGCTGGATCTTGTGTACGGTTCCACAACAGTGGCCATACCGCCATTGGTTTCTGCAAGATGGACATCGTGTATTGTTCAACAATAGTAGCCATACTTCCATTGATATCTGGAAGCTGGACCTCGTCTACGGTGCCACAACAGTAGTTATACCGTCATTGATGTTTGTAAGCTTGAGATCGTGTATTGATCTGCAACAGTTGTCATACTGCCATTGATGTCTGCCAGCTGGACCTCGTGTATGATTCTACAGTAGAAATATTGTCATTGGTGTTTGCAAGCTGGACCTTGTATGCGGTTCCACAACAGTAGACATATCGTTATAATGCCTGTAAGCTTGACATCGTGTATTGTTCTACAACAATGGCCATACTGCCGTTGATGTCGGTAAGCTGAACAACATGTATTGTTCTATAACAGTGGCCATACCGCCATTGATGTCTGTAAGTTGGACCTCGTGTATAATTCTATAACAGTAGCCATAATGTCATTGATGTCTGTAAGTTGGACCTCGTGCATGGTTCTATAACTTTGGCCATACTGTCATTGACGTCTGTAAGCTGGACCTCGTGTATTGTTCTATAATATTGGCATACTGTCATTGATGTCATAAAGCTGGTCGTCGTGTATTGTTCTATAACAGTGGCGTACTTTCATTGATATCTGCAAACTGGACCTCGTGTATTGTTATATTACAGTGGCACTGTCATTGATGTCTGTAAGCTGGACCTCGCGTATGGTTCTATAACATTGGCCTTACTGTCGTTGATGTCATTAAGCTGGTCCTGGTGTATTGTTCTATAACAGTGGAATAATGTCATTGATGTCAACAAGCTGGACATCGTGTAAGGCTTTTTATAAAAGTAGCCATACTTTCATTGATATCTGCAAACCTGACCTCGTGTTTAGTTCTACAACTTTTAACATTGATGTTTGCAAGCAGAACTTCATGTATGGTAAAATAACAGTAGAAATACCGTCATTGATGTCTGTAAGCTAGACCTCCTTTATGGTTCTATATCAATAGCCATACCATCATTAATGTTTCCGTCTTTTGTATGTCTTTTTAACAGTAGCCATATCGTCATTGATGTCTGCAAGCTGGACCATGTGAACTGTTATACAGGTGATATTTCGTCATTGATATCTGCGAGCTGGACCTCGTATACGGTTTCACAACAGTAGCCATACCGTCATTGCTATCTGTAAGCTTGACCTCGTGTATTGTTCTATTACAGTGGCATCCTGTCATTGATGTCTGTAAGCTGGTCCTCGTGTATTGTTCTATAACAGCGGCCATACTGCCGTTGATGTCCGTAAGCTGGTCCTCGTGTATTGTTCTATAACAGTGGCCATACTGTCATTGATGTCCGTAAGCTGGTCCTCGTGTATTGTTCTATAACAGTGGCCATACTGTCATTGATGTCTGTAAGCTGGTCCTCGTGTATTGTTCTATAACAGTGGCATACTGTCATTGATGTCTGTAAGCTGGTCCTCGTGTATTGTTCTATAACAGTGGCCATACTGTCATTGATGTCTGTAAGCTGGTCCTCGTGTATTGTTCTATAACAGTGGCATACTGATACTGCCATTGATGTCTGTAAGCTGGACCTTGTATATTGTTATATAACAGTGGCATAATTAATACAAAAGGAAATTCTGTTTTGTAAGCAAACAGGCTTGTATATATTGCATGCGAAGTGAAGATTAGTTGTAAGGGGCACCTAGCGCCGTTTTGTGTTTTTTTCTTACCTCGAAAACCAATTTTATGATTTCTATCTATTTGTTTACATTCTGCACCATTTGAAAATGACTCAAAATCTCGCCAAAAACATCATTGGCGGCGTGGTATCAAGCTATCAAGCCTATCTGGCGATTGTAATTCCTAATATAACCAAACATTATATAAACTCGTACGTTTTCACTTGTCAACATTGGGTATCTGCAATACTTATTTAAATATAGATCCCTTTGTTGGGATGTTCGATGATTGGCCAGAATATTTTCGATTCGAAAAGGACTCGGAGCAAATCGGAAAGTGTTGGGAAAACTCGGTATGAAATTGACTGTAACAGCGGCATGCTACCATTTATGTCTACAAGCTGGTCCTCGGGTATTGTTCTATAACAGTGGCATACTATCATTGATGTCTACAAGCTGGACCTAGTGTAGTGTTCTACAATAGTGGCATACCTCATTGAAGTCTGCAAGCTGGACCTCGTGTATGGTTCTATAACAGTGGCATACTGCCATTGATGTCTGCAAGCTGGACCTCGTAAATTGTTCTATAACAGTGGCATACTGTCCAGGATGGATGAGCCTCAGGCAAGCGCAAGCCACAACGGGCGATGACTGATCACAAACAATTAGGGAATTAAGTACAAAACAATGTTTAACGAAAAATAATAATATAAGTAAGATAAATATTGAATTAAAAAAATAGTATAATGTAATGTCAGTTGCATCTTCTGTCTTCTTGTTGGTCTGGCTTAATTGGTTGTAAGGGCTCCCAAAGAAAAATCAAAGAATGTTGATAGTTGACTGGTTTCTCTACTAAAAGAATTTTTTATATTTGTAAATCACTAAATCACTAATCACTTAACTTTTATCCTGCTGCACTGTTCTTTCCTGTTTTAATCTAATATGGCAGCATCAAGAGTAGTTTTCTGTAATCAGGATAGTAAGTTTGTCCTTTAATCATCAGAGCGACATGTGACTAACGTTGATCCATATTGATACATAAGACAGGGGTAGAATCTCTTATTTCATCTTAGTTTACTCAGTTAACACTTAAAACCGTCAGGTGTATCTTCAGGCGTAACGTCAGACATAACTTCAGGCTGAACCTGAAAGTAAGTACCATGCTTGAGTCCCGGGGGGGGGGGGGGGGGGATGGGTACTCTGATATTTTCACACATACGTAGGCTCGGACTATTTTTTGGGGTTCAAAATTCTGAATTTCAATATTTTTTTGGGTTTTCATAAAAACGAATATTTTTTGGGGGTATGAAGATTTTGTTGATATTTTTTTGGGGTCATCACAAAATTGGGCTAGTTTGAGGGTCATTTCTATGCATTTTAGGGTCTTTTTTTAAGGTCAAAGTACAGAACTGGGATATTTTTTTGGGTTGCTAAAATTCCAAATATTTTTTTGGGGTGCTTGAAATTCCTGATATTTTTTTGGGGTGAACGGTAGATGCTGGGCCCGAGCCTACGTATGCGGAAAAAATTAGAGTACCCCCCCCCCCCCCCCCCCCCCGGGGCTTAAGTACCTCGATATTAAACATCACAGGCTATAATTCTATCCCGTTTCATGATATATGTCACATTCTGAATGCGCATGCTCCATGCCATTTCATAGAAGTCAGTAAGAATCGACTATAATAAGACGAAATTAGACCCAAAACACACAGGGATGTTATAATGGTAAATGCGAGTACATAAGCACACAGTCAATACATGACCCTTAAAACATCAATTATGATGTACCACATCGGAGGACCTAAATCTACTCAATGATGACCAAAACTTACATGAATTCATGTTCTTGAAGTACAAACTCACTTTTAGCACTCAATGCTATAACCCAAGAAACTGGCAAAATACCACCATGGTTACACTAGATTTCTCCACAAACTCTAAGTAACCACCAGGTACTGCAGAATACCTTTCCTACGGCTTCAACATGACTCCTTGCTGTTGAAGCCATTTCGCAATTAATATAATCAAGAGTACTGAATTGAATATTGTATAATAAACCTCACAGTATATGCATGCATGCATTAGTGGATAGTATCAGTAAGATAGCATTGTGATGATGCTGTGATGCAATATGGTATAACAAGTATGACATAATTACTATAGATTCATAAGTATAAACAGAACTAGTGAGTGTGGTGTCTTACTAAAGTTGAATAGTATACATCTCTTCATATATGCGCAGACCAGATGGTAATAATGCGCATTCCTTTATAATACACGTACATGCAAGCAAACGTGATTGTGTACCCCTGGCACATACAAATGTACTCGCAAGTGATGCATAATTAACCTAATGTGCTTACTTAATATGAACAGTATAATTAGCTCCTTATAAGCACTATTTTTCGCTCAGTCAAATACACGTGTACTTAATGTGTTACAGTAAATAACAATCCATTTATCCGTAATAGCTATCTTAATAAATGCATTAATATGATTTGTGTGCATGTGTCTAACTTTTCATGAACAGTATACATATGTAATTATCTAGAACCGCATGTATCTTACTTACATAGCTTCATGTACAACTAAATTCAATTGATGTGTCAATTCCATAAACCTCACTGCAAATATACGTCGTATGTGTGTGCACTAATTACAATGCGCGAGTGCTAGTCAATACCTATAGGAATGAGCAAATGTTATCTCTCAATACATCAGCACAGTACCGACAATGTCTGCAATGCTACTGCTATACACTAACAGCAATGCCTACCAGACAATCAACTGATACATAAAGAATAAAGAAACGCAACAAATACTTTGAGTCATTGTAAGCATACAATATGATGCAAGTTTTTAGTGCAAATGATATTTATCCATAGGAGCAGTATTTGTCCGTCAAATTGCAGCAGGTTCAACGTAATTGTCGATTACGCAATCATTTTGGTATGCGCATGACCAGCCTGACCCCCCGTAGTAAACTGCTGAAAAGGGTCAATAAAAAGCAAAGTTTGAATCAACCTTCGGTTTATTGTTTTAAAAAGTCTTGGAATAGATTGCGGATCAAGAAAATGATCAAATTTCGACGTTTCTGTAGGATTCTGAAACGGCTTAACGTCATTAACGTCAACTCTGAATACTGCGTGAAACGCGTAAACTTTCTTTTCTGCTTGAGATTTATTCATTACAAGGACGTTTTGCTCAAGAATTATGACTTGAGATCTTCAGACGTCCAAAAACCTCAATTCTGACGTCAAAATTCGATATCTTACGTTTTGATGGTTTCCATGATGTTTACGGTTTTTTTTTCTAATGATAAAATGGTCCAGTGACAAAGTTTAGGTTACAGTTAACAAGTTTGGTGTTCACTATCGGCATGTAATCAGATGTTTTCTTTTGCATTAAGCCGTGTCTTGTTTGGCTAACGTCAATATCAACACCTTACCAGCGTATTTCTACGGTATCTGAAAAGCCAGTTTTTCCCAAGAAAGCATGTTCTGGTGTCTCTAGGTTTATCTTATCCCGTATATTCACCAGCGACCCAAACCCGACGGCTCTAAGTGACGTTTATCGTTTATTCACTACCATTGTGTATCTTGCCAGTCAAGTAGCGTGTTTTGACGCAATATTTGACTGCATTACGAATATGATTGGACTTTTGTTGAATTTGCACATTGTCAAGCCGACGCCAAATAATCAAACAAGGAAAAGACGGGGTTTCTTGATCTTTATTCTGACGTTAACGTCACATTTTACGTTTTCATATGTTTTCATCTTGTAGCGTAAAATGTAGCGTTAAAATAACGTTTTGGTATTTCATAGCATGCTATATATACTCAATAAGAACTTTTCAAAAGAGATTTCACCAAACCTTCATTTAAACACGCAAAAATTATATTTTTGTTTGTTGCGTTTCTTTATTCCTTAAGTTTAATTAGACAACACGCAAATATGAACGTTTTATACCAACAGACGACCTAAGCAGAGGACACTCGGGTTGTACAACCAAAAATAACTAGTAGGCTCTCACGACGGCCTACATCAACAAATATACTGAGGGAAAAAAGTTTAGCAATATATTTTGAGGATTCACAGTTTAGAAGAAATAGGCCTTATTATTTCATAGTGTCAAAAATATATGTTGACAAACGTTCACGAGTACGATGACATTAACATGTTGACATTTCACATAGTGTAAAGTCTGATTTTATGCCCCTTGCCAAAACAGCTTATCAGGCAAAAGTGTGAATAGTTTTCGACTAAAAGTTTCATTTTTCTGTCAAATGTTTAGATCCCAAAGTAAGAAAATGAAAAACGGTTTAAAACTGAATGTTATGTTTACACTTTTCGTACAGTTTTAGTTGAAAATCGTATTTTTCCAAATTACCTCCCTTGCAATTGAATAACGTTTGAAATTAAAATGCTCAGCAGATAAAATCCTCACTATGAAGTCAGATTTTGTTTCTTTTGACCACTTGCGGGTAGCCATTAGATCATTTTCAAACAACTGACATGTTTGCGAACCTGCCAATTAAAAAGATCTAATGCTTCAAAGATCGCCTATGGGAAACCCCATTATAAATAATTGCTAAACTTTTTTCCCTCAGTATACATCACGTCATTCAATACTAATGCTTGGCAGCAGACGACAATCAAAAACATCGCATCAAAGTATGCAGCCGATGCCCTAAGCAGACGACAGTGTTCCTGCTCTGCACGATTGTTCACGGACCTCGCATGCAAAGGCAGAAACCCTGTGCTAGTATAAAGATGGACTTAATTACACACTGGGTATAGTCCTATCGGATATAAAACTCCCAAATATCAAGGGTATAGTATATCACAATGATGGCCCGCTATATGCTCATAGCAGCCACCCTTATCTCAACTCCAACAGAGGTCAAATAAGGAAATTATCCAAAGATGAAACTAGTCTACCCGAATAAAAGGAGCAGAAATCAAAGTACATAAGCACATAATCAAGCAAGCCCCATGCTTTCCATGAACAGATTTATATAATGCAAAGTGCCGGGTCAATGGGAAAAGGATAAAAATAGGGACGTGTCACATACTGTCATTGATGTCTGAAAGGCTGACCTCGTGTATTGTTCTATAACAGTTGCCTACTCTCATAGATATCTGTAAGCTGGACCTCGTGTTTTGTTCTATAAAAGTGGGCATACCTTCATTGATGTCTGTAAGCTGGACCTCATGTATTGTTCTATAACAGTAGTCATACCTTCATTGATAGCGGCAAACTGGACCTCATCTATAACAGTGGCATACTGTCATTGATGTCTGCAAGCTGGACCTCGTAAAGCAGCATTAAAATTGATCCTGCAACTTGAGTGTTCAAAACGGCTTCTTATATAGCTAGAAGAAAACAACTACGTTAAAGTCGAGAGGCCCTGACCCAGACTCTTTGACTTGGAAAAATATGGCAGTTCGCCATTGGCAAAATCGCCAGCCAGGAGCTACTGACTGATCCTGATTGTGCTCCAGAATCAACCAAATCTGTTTCAACTTCTAGGACTGCTCACATGCGCGAGACTGGGTAATTAACCTTAGAGAAAATCCTTCTGCTATCTCTTCCTTGGTTTTATTGCTTGGCTTAATCTCCCGATTCCCCACGAATGAGCTAAGAGTAGCTACGAATGCCCAAAACAATGCAAAAACAATCCCGAATCGATTACGATTCAGTAACGATATCCAAGAATGCCTTAGGAATTTGGTACGAATCACGCACGATTTTTCGAATCGGGGAATTCGTGGCCAAAGTTTTGAACAGTTCAAAACTTTTGAGCCGAATTCCCGATAGACCTACGAATTGCAAGAACTCACTACAGACTATGCGAATCAGTTAAGACCATCACGAACTGAGTACGATTCAGCCACGAATCCAAATATTTGTCAATTCGTGTCAATTCGTGGGATTCGGGGCCTGTGTGGAATAGGGGTATAAGGTACTATACAGTGGCCATACTGCCACCAATGTCTACATACAATACCTCGTAGATGGTTTCATAAAAGTAGCCATACTTTCATTGATATCAGCAAACTGGACATCGTGTATTGTTCTATAACAGTGGCATACTGTCATTGATGTCTACAAGCTGGACCTCGTGTAAGGTACTATAACAGTGGACATACTTAATTGATGTCTGTGAGGTGGACCTCGTGTATAGTTCTATAACATTGACAAACATAAAAGTGGCATACTGTCATTGGTGTCTATAAACTGGACCTAGTGTATGATTCTATAACAGTGGCCATACCTTCTTTAATGTCTATAAGCTGGACCTCGTGTATTGTTTTATAACAGTAGCCATACATTCATAGATAGCGGCAAACTGGACCTCATCTATAACAGTGGCATACTGTCATTGATGTCTGCAAGCTGGAGCTCGTGTATTTTTCTATAATAGTGGCATACTGTCATTGATGTCTGCAAGCTGGAACTCGTGTAGGGTTCTTTAACAGTGGCATACTGTAATCAATGCATTTAAGCTGGACCTTATATATGGTTCTATAACAATGGCCATACATTCATTGATGTCTATAAGCTGGACCTCGTGTATTGTTCTATAACAGTGGCATACTGCAATTGATGTCTGTAAGCTGGACCTTGTGTAAGGTGCTATAACATTGGCCATACTTTCATTGACGTCTGTAAGCTCAACCGCGTGTATGGTTCTGTAACATTGGTCATACTCCCTCGTGTACGGACTAATAAAAGTAGCCAAACTTTCATTGATATCTGCAAAGTGGACCGCCTGTATTGTTCTATAACAGTGGCATACAGCAATTGATGTCTGTAATCTGGCTGCCGTATTGTTCTCTAACAGTGGTCATACTGTCATTGATGTTTGCAAGCTGGGCCTCATGTATAGTTCTAGATAACAGTAGTCATACCTTCATTGATATCTGCAAACTGGACCTCGTGTATTGTTCTGTAACAGTGGCATACTGTCATTGATGTCTGTAAGCTGGACCTCGTATATTGTTTTATACCAGTAACATACTGTCATTGAAATTTGCAAGCTAGACCTCGTGTAAGGTACTCTATAACAGTGGCCATCCTTATTTTATTCATGTCTGTAAGCTGGACCTCCATGTATATTTCTATAACAGTGTAATACTGCCATTTATGTCTGCAAGCTGGACCTCGTGTATGGTTAAATAACAGTAGCCATACCGTCATTGATGTATGTCAACTGGATCTCGTAAATGGTTCTATATCAATGGCCATACCATCATTGATGTTTCCAAGCTGGACCTTGAATATGGTTGAACAGCAATATCCATACTGTGCATTGATTTCTGCAAGCTGGACCATGTGAAAAGTTCTACAGTAGATATATCATTATTGATGTCTGCGAGCTGGCCCTCATATACGGTTCCACAACAGTAGCCATACCGTCATTGATGTCTGTATGCTTGACCTCGTGTATTGTTCTATAACAGTAGTCATACCTTCATTGATAGCGGCAAACTGGACCTCATCTATAACAGTGGCATACTGCCGTTGATGTCAGCAAGATGGACCTCGTGTATTGTTCTACAACAGTGGCCATACTGCTATTGAAGTCTGAAAGCTGGACCTCGTGAATTATTCAACAAAAGTGGCATGCTGTCATAGACGTCTGTAAGCTGGACATCGTGTATTGTTCTACAACCGCGGCCCTACTGCCATTGAGGTCAGCAAGCTGGACCTTGTGTATAGTTCTACGATAGTAGCCATACTGCCACTGAGGTCTGCAAGCTGGACGTCGTGTATTATTCTACAACAGTGGCATACTGTCATTGATGTCTGTAAACTGGACCTCGTGTATGGCTAAATAACAGCAGTCATACCGTCATTGCTGTCTGTAAGCATGATATCATATATGGTTCTATATCATTGGCCATACCATCATTGATGTTGCCAAGCTGGACCTTGAATTTGGTTGAACAGCAATATCCATTATGTCATTTGTGTCTGCATGCTGGAACTTGTGAATAGTTCTACATTAGATATATCGTCATTGTTGTTTGCGAGCTGGCCTTTGTATACGGTTCCACAACAGTAGCCATGCCGTCATTGATGTCTGTTTAGTTATTTCGTGTATTCTTCTACAAAGTGGCCATAGTGCCATTGATGTCTGAAAGCTGGACCACGTGTATTATTAAAAAATATGGCATTCTGTCATTTCGGTATGTAAGCTGGACCTCTTGTATTGTTCTTTAACAATGGCATAATGTCATTGATGTCCTTATGCTGGACCTCGTGTGTAATGTTCTACATCAGTGGCCATACTGTCATTGATGTCTGCAAGCTGGGCCTCGTGTACGGTTCCACAACAGTAGCCATGCCGTCATTGATGTCTGTAAGTTTGACCTTGTATATTTTTCTACAACAATGGCCATACTGCCTTTGAAGCCTGCAAGCTGAACCTCGTGTATAGTTCTACAACAGTAGCCATACCCCACTGATGTCTGCAAGCTGGACCTTGTGTATTATACTCATGTTAAAAAAAAGAAGGCCACCCTGAGTTTTGTTTAGGGTTCGTTTAATTTGCATAGTAGTTCGGGGGTCACTTACAGGCAAATGCTATGTAGATAAAGTCCTTCACCTGCAAATCTATAACACTGTTGGAAACAATTTTCTCTCCAAGCAAGGCAATGCCAGTATACCTGCAATATGGCAAGGAAATGTTTGCAAGCTGATTATGTCATACCCCTTGATTGGCCTTCCGGATCCCCATCTATCACTGATCGACCACCCCAGGGGCCAGTGGTTACAAATTTGTATCCCTTCCCAGCTGCCAATTTTCCCAAATTTGAAGACTCGCTGGTTGAACAATGGCGATGCATTCCACGAGGGGGTGGGGTTGGGGTACAACACCAGACTTCTTTAAGCACGCGCAAAAGCCTGATAGAATGCATTTATAAAGGTGGCAGTACAGTGTAATACGAGATATATAAATTAATAATCATAACATGTTCATGTCTGTATTTATTTTCAACAAAGCAGGTGAATAAGGGTGGCCTTCTTTTTATTACCATGAGTATATTCAACAACAGTGGCATACTGCCATTGGTGTCTGTAAGCTGGACCTCGTGTATGGTTCTATAACAGTGGTCATACTGTCATTGATGTCTGCAAATTGTACCTCGCGTATGTATTGGTCCATAACAGGGGCATACTGTCATTGATCTCTGTAAGCTGGAACTCGTGTGTTGTTCTACAACAGTGGCCATACTGTCATTGATGTATGTAAGCTGGACCTCGTATAGTGTTCTATAAGTGTGACATACTGCCATTAATGTCTGCATGCTGGACTCTTGTATAGTTCTATAACAATGGCATACTGTTATTGATGTCTGCAAGCTTGACCTCGTTTAAGGTACTAAAACATTAGCCATACTTTCATTGATGTCTGTAAACCGAAGCTCGAGCATTGTTCTTCAACAGTGCATACTGGCATTGGTGTCTGTAAGCTGGACCTTGTGTATTATTCTATAAACGTGGCATACTGTCATTGATGTTTGCAAGCTTGGCAGTGTGTATGGTTCTATAACAGTGGTACACCATCATTGATGTATGCAAGCTGGACTTCGTGTATGGTTAAATAACAGTAGACATACTGTCATTGTTGTCTGTAGGCTTGACCTCGTGTATGGTTCTATATCAATAGCCATACCATCATTGATGTTTCAAAGCTGGACCTCGTGTATGGTTACCAGCAATATCCATAATGCCATTGATGTCTGCAAGCTAGACCTCGTGTATGTTTTCAACAGTAGCCATACCATCATTGATTTTTGCAAGCTGGACCATGTGTATGGTTCTACAGTAGTTATATCGTCATTGATGTCTGCAAGCTGGACCATGTGTATGGTTCTACAGTATTTATATCGTCATTGATGTCTGCAAGCTGGACCTCGTAAACGGTTCCACAACAATAGCCATACCGTCATTGATATCCGTAAGCTGGACCTCTTGTATTGTTCTAAAACAGTGGCATACTGTCATTGATTACGGTAAGCTTTTCCACTGGTATTGTTCTATAACAGTGGCTTTAATGTCATTGGCGTCCTAAGCTGGACCCAGTGTATGGTTCAACAGCAATATCCATAACGTCATTGATGGCTGCAAGCTGGACCTCGTGTATGCTTCTTTACCAGTAGCCATACTTTCATTGATGTTTGCAAGCTGGACCATGTGTTTGGTTCTACAGTAGATATATCGTCACAGATGTCTGAAATATGTACCTTGAATACAGTTTCATAACAGTAGCCATACCGTCATTGATGCCTGCAAGTTCGACCTCTTACACGGTTCCACAACAGTAGCTATACCGTCATTGAAAGTTGTAAGCTGGACTTCGTGTATGGTTCTTTAATAATGGGATACTGTCATAGATGTCATTAAGTTGACCCTCGTGCATTGTTTAAATACAGGACCTCGTGTATTGTTCTATAACAGTGGCATACTGCCATTGATGTCTGCAAGCTGGACATCGTGTTTGGTTAAATGATAGTAGCCATTCCGTCATTAATGTCTGTCAGCTGGACCTCGTGTATGGTTCTTTATCAATAGCCATACCATCATTGATGTTTCCAGGCTGGACCACGTATATTGTTCAAAGGCAATATACATACTGTCATTGATTTCTGCAAGCTGGATCTCGTCTATGTCTTTAACAGTATAACAGTAGTCATACCGTCATTGAAATTTGCAAACTGGACCATTTGAAAAGTTATATGTTAGATATATCATCTTTGATGTCCACAAGCTGGGCCTCGCATACGGTTCAACAACAGTAGCCATATTTTCATTGATGTCTGTAAGCTGGACCTCGTGTATTGTTCTACAACAGTGGCATACTGCCATAGATGTCTGTAAGCTGGACCTCGTATATTGTTCTACAACACTGGCATACTGCCATTGATGTCTTTAAGATGGACCTCGTACATGTGTATTGTTCTATAACAGTGGCCATACTCTCATTGATGTCTGCAAACTGGACCTCGTGTATGGTTCTATAACAACAGGCATACTGCCACTGATGTCTGAAGCTGTACCTCGTGTATTGTTCTGTAACAGTGGCACATTGTCATTGGTGTCTGTAAGCTTGACCTTGTTAATTGTTCTACAACGGTGGCATATTGTCATTGATGTCTATAAGCTCGACCTCTTATATTGTTCTACAACGGTGGCCTACTGTCATTGATGTCTATAAGCTCGACCTCTTATATTGTTCTATAACAGTGGCATACTGCCATTAGTGTCTGTAAGCTGTACTTCGTGTATTGTTCTAAAACAGTGGCCATACTGTCATTGATGTCTACAAACTGGACCTCGTGTATTGTTCTATAACAATGGCCATAATGTCATTGATGTCTACAAACTGGACCTCGTGTATGGTTCTATAACAACAGGCATACTGCCATTGATGTCTGTAAGCTGTACTTCGTGTATTGTTCTATAACAGTGGCCATACTGTCATTGATGTCTACAAACTGGACCTCGTGTATTGTTCTATAACAGTGGCCATAATGTCATTGATGTCTACAAACTGGACCTCGTGTATGGTTCTATAACAACAGGCATACTGCCATTGATGTCTGTAAGCTGTACTTCGTGTATTGTTCTATAACAGTGGCCATACTGTCATTGATGTCTACAAACTGGACCTCGTGTATTGTTCTATAACAGTGGCCATACTGCCATTGATGTCTACAAACTGGACCTCGTGTATTGTTCTATAACAATGGCCATACTGTCATTGATGCCTTCAGTTTGGGCCTCGCGTGATGTTCAACAGTGGCATACTGTCATTGATGTCTGTAAGCTGGGCCTCGTGTATTATTCTATAATAGTGGCATACTGTCATTAACGACTGTACGCTGGACCTCATGTAGTTTCTATAGCAGTGGCATACTGTCATTGATGTCTACAAACTGGACCTCGTGTATGGATCTATAACAGTAGCCATACCTTCATTGATATCTGCAAACTGAACCCCGTGTATGGTTCTACAACAGTAGCCAAACCTTCAATGTTGTCTATAAGCTAGACATCGTGTATGGTTCTATAACAATTGCCATACCTTCATTGATGTCTGTTAGCTGGACTTTGTGTTCGTACGAAAGGCGGTCCGTCGTCCTTCCGTCTGTCTGTCCGTCCGTCTGTCACGTTTCTTGTAATTGTATCTCCTCCTTTTAAAACCATTTGGCGCAGCAACTTTAAACTTGGCAGGTTCAACCGTCACATGATGTAGAGGGTACTGAGCAAGGTTTCCCAAAGGTCAAGGTCTAAGTCAAATACATGTAGTGTTTTGTTTTGTAAATAAATCGCCTCGTAAACCTTTGACCGTATCCAGGTTCATAGGTCAAGGTCACAGTCAAATAATTTATTTCCTCATAAATCATTGACTGTAGCAACTTCAAATTTTGCAGGTCCATAGGTCACGTGATGTAGAGGGAACTGGGCAAGGTTTAGTGTGACCTTGACGCAAAGATGTCAAATAATGTATTTTCTTGTAAATGCATCATTTCATAAACTGTTGGTCGTAGCAACTTCAAACTTTGCAGGTGCATAGGTCAAATAATAAAGAGGGTACTGTGCAAGGTTTCATGTGACATTGATCCCAAGGTCACGGTCAAAGGTCACATAATGTATTTTCTTGTAAATGCACCCCCTTCTAAACTGTTGGACTTCAAATGTTGTAGGTGCATAGGTCTCATGATGTAGAGGGTACCGGGCAACATTTCGTGTGTCCTTGACCCCAATGTCAAGGTCAAATGATGTATCTTCTTGTAAATGCATGCCCTCTGTTGGACTTAGCAACTTCAAACGTTGCAGGTGCATAGGCCATATGACGTAGAGGGTAATTTGGCCCCAATATCAAAGTCAAATGTCAAATAATATATTTTCCTGTAAATGCAACTCATCCCAAATCGTTAGACATAGCAACTTCACACTTTGCAGATGTTTTGGTTAGATAAAAAGCGGCTATCATCTTTTTTTTCAATTCGATATTTGTGTTTCTGTTCATAATTATTAGGATTATTACTACTAAATCTTTGTATATATCAAGTGTATACATAATAAACATTTTGTATTCTTAGAGTATAAGATAATTGATTTTTTTTTATATTTGCGATATTCATGGTCAACACATTTCGAAATGTACATTGAAAGTGTAAATATTGTTCAATGGACTAATGCCACACCGGATAGACGGCAACCGAAAACGCTCTTAACAATCGACGAACGCTGATAAAAAATCGCTAGACACAGTGTTTTCGATTGCCATTTGTCGACAGTCGGGCGACAAATGACAAACTTTATTTATAACGATTTATGATCTACGTTCTTCGATAGTATTAACGTTTTCGATTGCCACATATCCGGTGTGAAGGCGGCTCTAGAGGAAATTGACCCTAACAGAAGACATATATCGACCATAGGTCGAGATAAGCAAAACTTTTTAGCATGAAATGATAATTAATTTCTCATTCACCAATTTAAACATGTATCATAGTGTTCTTTTGGATAGCCACAACATATGTTTGGTTGAGAAATAAGAAAATACTTTTCAATTACGCACTCTTATATGTGGTCCTGTCGACTGACTAAATGCTCGATTACGATGCTTAAGGTTTAGTTTCCATGGAATCCAGGAATCCGTAGTTAACCCTTAAAACGCCGATCACAACAAAAGTCGTCTGCTTTTGTCGTCTGCTGAATTGTTTTAGAATCCTTTCAAACAAACAGTGTAGACCTAGAGCAGACTGCTCCTATAGGAGCAGTCTGATCTGGGTCCACCTTATTTGCTTCTATACTTAAATTAATCAGTAATGTTAGGCAAATATTAGCAGCAGACGACTTCAGCAGACGTCATTTTTTCAGATGCATTTTATCTTGGCGCTTTAAGGGTTAAAGGCACCAGCGATCCAATCACCACAGAGAGGATCACCATGTCCATTAGTAGAATAGGTCTTGGAAATGCAGCTGGTCCATCCTGTATCGTCGCCTGCTAGCCGAAGTGCATGACCATATCTGAGGGCAGGTCCAGTTAAGCAAAGTATTTGAGCATATAAATGTTGTTTTCATCTTACTATCAGTCCAAACATATGCTCATTGAGTTCCCACATCATATGCTTTGGTCGAGAAATAAGAATAGTGTTCTTCAATAACACACTCTTATCTGGAGGTCTGCTACATGTACAAGGGTAAAAGAAAATTAAAATCTTAATCCAAGTGAAATTGAATTCATATACGAACTATAATATTTCGACCTGCCTCTAAACACCATCAAAAAGTATTATAAGTCAAAAGATAAACTTTCCGACCATCCATCCGTCCGTCCGTCCGTCGATCCATCCATCCATCCATCCATCCATCCCCTCTCTCTCTCTCTCTCTCTCTCTCTCTCTCTCTCTCTATCTATCTATCTATCTATCTATCTATCTATCTATCTATCTATCTATCTATCTATCTATCTATCTATCTATCTATCTATCTATCTATCTATCTATCTATCTATCTATCTATCTATCTATCTATCTATCTATCTATCTATCTATCTATCTATCTATCTATCTATCTATCTATCTATCCCCGGACCCAGTATACTGGATCCGAGGTATGTATGTATGTATGTATGTATGTATGTATGTATGTATGTATGTATGTATGTATGTATGTATGTATGTTTGTATGTATGTATGTATGTATGTATGTATGTATGTATGTATGTATGTATGTATGTATGTATGTATGTATGTATGTAGGTAGGTAGGTAGGTAGGTAGGTAGGTAGGTAGGTAGGTAGGTAGGTAGGTAGGTAGGTAGGTAGGTAGGTAGGTAGGTAGGTATGTATGTATGTATGTATGTATGTATGTATGTATGTATGTATGTATGTATGTATGTATGTAAACTATCCATATTCGGATGTCTGTTGTGTGTACGTTTATCTGTTTGTCCAAGTTAGTGTACTGTAGTAACCAAGCCATTAACCCCAAACGAGGCAAAATGTCACATGACCTATAATGCTTTGACTCTATTGATCCGATAGTTGACAGAAAAGCGTCCTTGGATGCGATCAGTGACTCGCAAATTTATATCTTATGTGTTTTATTCAATAACATATTGACGTGAAAATATTTGTGATTAAAAGCATAAATCGCTATGGCTCCTCTTAGGTGTTTTGTAGACTTGGATATTCAGACGGTATGGTCGTTTTGATATTTCCTACGTAGTTCCACTATCTTTCTGTGCTCTGACTTGTTTTTTTTTTCTATCGTTACATCCAGATAAGTGATCTTCAAGTTGTCAGCTAAGCGTGTACTCATATTATCAATTTAGTGGAAACATATTTTGTGAGTACTCATTGAAACCGCACTTGCGAGTGCGGTTTCAATGAGTACTCACAAAATATTTATCTCCATTAAATGTTTCAATGTTGACCTGATATAAATCACTGCAACACTTTTTGCTACCATATAATGTCTGTCGATGTGTCCGTGTGTCCGAGCAGTGGTCGATTGATTTAATTAGATTTCACAGACTGTCAGGTAGACAAGAATGGAAACAGAGCTGTTTTAGATCAGTCTGTGCTAACTCTGCTTTTCGAACGGTTGGTTTAATTTGACACACTCACCTGTTAAGCTCAGGTAGTCGAACATTATTTGCTTAATATAGTATTATTGGATATCTTTCATGTTGAAAATAATTCTTTGAGTAAAGGTATAAAATGTGTTGACACAGCCAGCTATTCAATGGGACCGATTCTTTGTTAACATGTAGTAAAATATTGTATTGGAATTATTCGCAGTTGAAAAAAAAATGTATTGGATTTTTTATGTATATAGAGACGTCAAATATAGCAACATAACATTTAACCTATTTTAGCCCTACGTTCAAATATTGTGGCATTAGGGGTACCCAAAGCCTGAGGTTATAAAAATTTTTTTTTGTGCTCAACTCAACTGAGCATGAAATTTATAATGCTTATAAATGTTAAAATGCCAACAATTGTTGGCATTTTAATATTTATGAGCATGATAAATACAACATCTGAGCACCGGAACGCCGGAAAAGTCTTTACTTTTAAGCATTATAAATTTTATGAACATTTGAAATTCCATGCTCAGTTGAGTTGAGCACGAAAAAAGTTTTATAACCTCGGGGCCTGATGATCTTCCGCAGAGAATATTAACTGAGCCGAAGTAATGTCCAGCAAAGGATACAATGTAGACAGGAGCGCCCATCGAATACTCAGATCAGATCCGCGCAGTCTGATCAGAGTCTTCGATGGGTGCTCTAAGGGTAGCTTCTTCAGGCGGAATACTAAGATTCTGATCAGACTACGCATTTTCAATATTCGCTATACACACAGCCAACCTTTACTGGACACCGGCTCATTATTCATAGTCCTTTTGAAAAAACGTACACAAAAAACAACAACAACAACAACAACAACAACAACAACAACAACAACAACAACAAAAAACAAAAAAAAAAACAAACAAAAAAAAACAACAAAAAAAACACGCTTATCACAAGTGTAATGGGTTTACATGACTATTTTCGCATAGTCCTACATTGACTTCTTTACTGTGACCCTTCCTTTTTATCTCGGGAATCTACCCGCCTGGGTGGGCAGAGTTCCAAAACAGATTTTGTGACAGATATGCTATTAGTACAAGAAGGACATATTTCTTCCCGAGTTAAACATATACTGAACCACACTTCTAACGCAAAATCAAACTGAACCTTAAATCTTACATATATATTGGTTCATCCATTGTAATGCAATTTCATCAAAAATTAAAGCACTTATTTATGAAAATGAAAGTAGAACTTCATTAGTCAATCACTCCCTTTTAATCATAACCTGAATGGATGAAAATCTGCAATACCCCCCGAACGGTACAATGATTACAGCAAGACCTCGTACATAATTAAATTTACATTCCAGAAACATTTTGCGTTGGAAGTGTGGGTCAGTATATATAAAAAGCTGCTCATACGAATCAGCAGGTCAACCTGCTTTGGACGATTTTAATAAGCGTTGCGTCCATCGTTACCATTCGAACACACACACACAATGCATACTTAGCAGATTGAAAATACATGCATTTTTGTCCAATGGAATGCTTTGCCCCGTCTACCAACCCGTTAACTGTCATATTGACCATCTTGGATGGTCAATGTAGAATAATTTGACATACTTCTTGTGATCAATTTGAACATTTCGTGTCATTAGTTTTCGTGGGAAAAACTTACCCGTTATCCTTGTTTTTCCTGAAAACTAATGACTTGTCAACAGGAAGTATATCAAATTATTTAACATTGGCCACCCTGGTCCCAAGATGGTCAACTTGATAGTTTATTGGGTTTGCTATATATAATTACATAGAAACAGTATATACGCTCAGATAGACGAAGCACAGGCTGTCCTATGTTATATGTTTTGAACATATTAGCTATGATTGCTCAGACACATGTTAAACCAAGTGGCTGAGAAGCATTGGGGCTGAAACGTTTTTCAAACAGCAGAGCAGAGACTCGCCGGAGTCAATGCGATTTGTCCTTGAGCCAGACACCTTATCCTTTGCTTAGTACTTGTTCAACCCAGGAAGACATGAAAACGTCCCGACATGACTAAACAATTGTAGACTGGGACGTAAAGCATCAACACAAACAAAAGTTTCAACTCTTTGTTTTCAGGTGACAGCCCCAGGAGTATGGATGCCAAGGCGGGGCGGTGTCTACCTGAGCGTCACTTTGTTTGGACACAACCTGTGTACCAGCCCAGTTAGACCAGATTTCCCACTGATCCTTGATGAACGCCTTAGGTTTGAAAAGGTATTTAAAACTTACAGTAAAACCTGAGTTAAACGGTCACTCTCAAAAAGACAAATATGGTTTTCAAGACCAATACTCGCTTAATGCAGGTCAAAAGTATTGCAGAATGCTCCAAGGGGAGCATTCTGCAATATTTTCGACCTTGAACATTAAGCTACCATTTGTCATAAAGATCTTTATTTTGTCTATATTTGAGTCGCCGTTTTACACAGGTTTTACTGTACTATTTATCTGCCTAAAATGTGCATTTTCAATGCGACACAGATAAACAAATACATATCCAATTTTTGAAAGTAAGTGAGTATGATCAGAAAATACCACAATCGAACACTGCAGACCCGACCACGGCACCGTGAGGAAGACCCACAGAACACTGCCAGTCACAAGCCACCAGGAAGACAGTTAAAGTAAAGCAGTCAGTATCTCTTCCCATCAATATGATTGCAAAGCTAATAAATGTATTTCTTTCGACGATAAGTGGATTTTCCATTTTTGACACAAAAATACGTAGGCTTAACTCGTTAAGAAAATGGACACCGGTTTACCCCTTTGAAGACCAGAAACCCCATAAACGGATACTTTCGCAAACAGTGAAAACACAGATGAATTGCTACATAAAGCAGCATTTAACAAGATCATGCACTGTTTGCTAAGGCAATTAATTTGGTAACTGCCTTCCTACACGGCCTCCAATCTCTGCCTCCTTCTCCAAAGAGAGCAGAGCGTAAAGGGAGGCGAAGGCCCTTCCGGGAAGCAGGCAGTGGGCATAAACAATGGAACACGGTAAGTTGTGTTGACACATTTTCAATCATAAGTAAATTTTCAGCGCAAAACTCGAAAATCTAACAATGCTATGCTTCGGGCAATTGTTCAAGCTATCCGTAGAGCATGCTGTTTGCACATTTGAACTTAGTTTGTAAGCTTGAGGTTTTCTCCCGTTGCACAGTTGTCCAAGAAACGGTGGTTCCCGCATGGTTTTGCCTTCTAACCAAACGTATAGTAGCGTTTGGACCCTTATTCATACTACCGAGGCCCCTCCACACCCATGTTGTCCCAAATGCAATTTTTCGAGATATTTCAATGATAATTGAGTGATTTGGAGCCAAATTTCTTTAGGAGCAGGAGGCGAAGGGCAGGAGAAGGAGGCTGGGAGAGGAGGAGCAGGCGGCGATGATATCAAAATTTGCATTGATTTTGCTTATTTTTAATAATATACTTATCCAATCTATATCAAACTTGCATGTATGATAATTTCAAACCATTTAAATAAATCGAAATTACTTCGCTTTAAATGCCACCAACAACGTAATGTGTGGTTCACTTTTTTTTCTCATTGGAATCATGTAATGCTCACAGATTAGTGATACTTGTGTATTTCTTCCTAAGTTCTTGGGAAAAGGATTATCAAAAATCTCAGACTGGGTCGAACCTCTGTTTTATACCCACCCCCTCTCAAGCTTTGATTAAGAGCAACAATTACTGATGGTGCGAAAGACTTAGACGCAGAAAAAAGAGGAATTCAAACCAAACCTAACCATCATATAACTGATATAACAACTCGTGTATAAGAGCAGTCTCAAAAGATGTTAACTTAATTATTGCAAATCTGATAATGTCCGTACACGCATTATAAAGGAAACAAAAGCGTTTCGCTTATTCTCCCATTGTGTTGTTTGTTTAACCCAGAACGTCATGAGCTTGCTAGAGGTATATACATGTATATTATAAGAGAGGTATATATAGCAATGTTTGTGATCAGAATAATTCAGTTAACAATCGTATCATACATGCAAGTTTGATATAGATTGGATAAGTATATTATTAAAAATAAGCAAAATCAATGCAAATTTTGATATCATCGCCGCCTGCTCCTCCTCTCCCAGCCTCCTTCTCCTGCCCTTCGCCTCCTGCCCCTAAAGAAATTTGGCTCCAAATCACTCAATTATCATTGAAATATCTCGAAAAATTGCATTTGGGACAACATGGGTGTGGAGGGGCCTCGGTAGTATGAATAAGGGTCCAAACGCTACTATACGTTTGGTTAGAAGGCAAAACCATGCGGGAACCACCGTTTCTTGGACAACTGTGCAACGGGAGAAAAGCTCTCACGCTTACAAACTAAGTTCAAATGTGCAAACAGCATGCTCTACGGATAGCTTGAACAATTTCCCGAAGCATAGCATTCTTAGATTTTCGAGTTTTGCGCTGAAAATTTACTTATGATTGAAAATGTGTCAACACAACTTACCGTGTTCCATTGTTTATGCCCACTGCCTGCTTCCCGGAAGGGCCTTCGCCTCTCTTTACGTTCTGCTCTTTTTGGATTGGAGGCCGTGTCCTACGAAAGCATTTATTTTGCTGCTTGCTGAGAATTTCTTTTTAATGATTTTCATAAGCATCACAATTTATTATTTATATGATTTTATTGAACAATGTGTATTCTTTGAACCATGAATATTTAGCGCCATTTAACCATTTAAAGACCAATTTAATTTCCAAGTCAGGATGGTCCATTGTATATACTGAGGGGTTGCAGGTTACAAAGTCCGGAAAAATATTTCATTTTTTCTATGGATCGATTTTGTGAACTAGCATACAGTGTTGACACTGGGAACCCGGGACTGTGAAGTCACTGTTTGCCATAGTACCCATTTAGGGATTTCCAGTCACCATGCTGTCCCTCATTCGGGAAAGTCCGGCACAATTCGAGAATCGAATCAAGCCTTGGGTGTGCGTAAGATGCATTACGCGTAGTACTATGTACGAAAAAGCTCCATTTTGTATAGCGAGATTTTATCTAAAAAAAAGAACCCAACATAAACTTCATCTATAACCGTTTGTGTTGCTGCAATCACTCATGTTATTGTGTTGAAATTGTTTCTGTGACGTCAGCGTCACGTTATGAAACGTCAGAGTCACGTTATCACACACATTATAAAAGTAGACCCTCGATGCACATCCGTGGTCTAATTCCACGGAATTACACGGAATTGGCCGAGGCAGCTCAGATTGGCTGTTCTTATGCTATGGACATTATTTTTTCACAACTGTCAAATGTGTTCAGAGTGTTTAGAGTAAAGTCTCCTGATTGTCACATTTTTGCAATAAAATGTTTCTTCTCCTTTCTTCAGACATATTATGCGGCCTTGGATTCTGTAGATGTTGAGAGATTTCTAACAGGTATGTTCATAAATGGAGTACTTCGTATTTTTTTGCAATCAACTGTTTTAGATTTTGTTACATTATGATTTTTGCAATAAGGTCAATACTACATGATATGTCGACTCAGTTCATCTTTTTTTCTCGAACCCAGATCGGGATTTCCGTTGTTTTTACCCATGTGAGATATCTCACACACCCATAACAGCCCTAGGAAAAGATAAAAATCGAACAGCCGCACGTCAACCGCACGCTGGCTGCACGTCGATCCGTGACGTCATTGTGATGCTAAAATGACGTCACCATCTCAGCGAATTCAGGATTTTCTGGAAGACTTTGTTATGTTTTTAAATATAAAATGTGGTTCTAAGTTGTGGGCAAGAAAAAGAATCCATTATTCGTGTGAGGATGGGATAGAAAAATCCATCCCTCGTGATCACCGTTTGTCATCACTCGGCAAGCCTCGTGACGTCAATCGGTGATCTTCTATCCCAGTAGGAACGCAAAAGGCGTATTTTGAGTTAAAGTATTTTAAAATTGTAAAAATGCGCGACGCAAAATATTCCCTCAAAATGGCGGCCGAAAAATGGCGCCAAATATTCCCTTTTTTAAACGCTCTTTATTTTTAATTTGTAATTAATGACAGTGTATTCTCCCTATATATTTAGATTCTGCAACCTTTAATAGCCAATTTCCTTTTTTGAAAGTGTTTAATGATATATTGCTTTGCAATGAAATCAAGCTCTGAAATGCACCACCGTCAGGCGCTTAAAAACAGAAATGAAATATAAGCTCTGGCATATAATGGAACGTTTTTTGTCTCCAGAACCGATTTTGATGAAATAAAATAAAACATATTCACCCTTGCCCCGTCCATCTTTCAGCTGAGTATAAACGCGGGACAAAGCTCTAAAATGACGTAGTCACTAGTCAAAGTTGTCCCATATTTACGTCACAATATTACGAGTAAACGTGTTGTAATCGATATGTTTTATCTATAAAAATGTGATTCTAAAGGAATAATGCCAATACATATTCTTCTGTAAAATCATACGCTATGGTAAAACTTGAACAAACGACGAACACAAGTGGCCAATTTTTAACAGAATAAGATTTGGGACATTCGTGCAACAAGCGGTTAAATTTGGGGTGTCGTTCATCGCTTCGCTGAGAAAGCCGAAAAATTCGAACGTTTTTGTTGCTATGCATGTTTGATAATATTCATACGCCTTCACTACGCGCGCGTCCCGACTGTCCCACCCTGATAGTCATGATAGATTCTAAGATTCCAACAATTTATAACATTTGTATTGTGTCTGTTAGTGTGCTCAATAAAAGCTCATTAGTAAGAGGGTCATTTCAAAAGTTCTGATCTCCGTTATATGTCTGAAAATTGTATCAAATAAAATATATATTATTTATCTAAACACAGCTCCAAACGGTTTTATGTAACTTGCATGATCAACTGGCAATCGATCTCGAAACTGCATATGGTTAGAGAACTAGCTTAACAAATAGTGACCCAATGATTCATGCAAGAGCAGCCACGGCTATTTGTTTTCCTGACTTCTAAAAGTTCATTAACCAACCAATATGCACTGTAAATGTAGCGAAACTTGTATAAGATTTGGGAGTCATAGGCCAGCTATTAGCAAAAGCTGGTTAAAACAGCCGCTTGAACTTATACTGTTGTTACAACGATTGTATTAAATCATAAAAAAATCATTTTGTGGTAAATGCTAGATGAGCTGTCTTTTGTCTAGAGCATATATGATCAGTCTGTATCGACGGAGACTAGAAGTTATCTACATAAGAAAAGCATAACAAGCCCAATATGGAGGTTAGCTGAGATTGCATGCGTATATATTTTAAAATAAAACCAAATCAACGCCCAAATGATTTGCTGACGTATTGAGGCATTAATCCACTGTGAACCTTGTGGCCTAGTTCTAACTTGTTTGTGGGGGATGCAGTCCTGAACTAAGTTGATCAACTTATCGGTAAAGTTTAAAGCATATTGGTTTACACCCTAACTTTTGATAGAATCCCAGTTAAATTCAACTACAAATTGTCGAAACATATTGAAATCACCTTGGTTATACAGCCATATTTCACGTGAAAAGGACTTTAACAATGAAAATTTATAACCAATACTAGATCTACAATGGCAAAAGAAGTTTCTGTAAAACGATTAGGCTTATTTATTACTTGTGTTAAGGTAGTACCAGACTTGTCGACATGCGTTCAAAAAGTTTTCTTCTTTTAATATGTTAAAAATACCTTAAAATCATATTTTTGGACAAAAATATTTTTGGACAAAAATAACATGGCATTACGGACCTTTTTAAAAAGTTATTTGATTTTAAAAAATTAGAAATTGCATTTTTAAAAAGAAAACAACCCGTATTTTAAACTATTGAACAATAAACATAATATGATTATTTTCTGAGAAGCTAATAAGTGAAAAAAATGCATACATCTTATTGATTAAGATAAAATCTATATTTTTTAAAGAAAAAAAAATGTTAAGGCCAAATAAATCGTTTATATCTAGAATAAATATATCACATAATGTAACTACAGTAACAAAAACTTATAACTTTAAAGGGATTATTTTTATAGAAACTTATAATTATTGAAAAAGCATATGTCACCTTGCTCGTTTTCTGCTTTTATGTTCTTTTTCCAAATATCTCAATGCATTATTGAAATAGCATATTATTCAACATAAGTGACCAGTTTCACGTGTACCAGTATCGTCGCTCATTCCCATCTATGGTACTGGTGCTGATGGTCAAAATATAACTGATAATGGATATGTTCTAATAACCGATGGGGAGAAAGTTTTTTTTGTGAACGCTAATACTTGTACGTTTTGAGGCAAATACTTGAGATAACTTTTACTTTTATAAAAACGCTAGGTTATCTTTCCACATGATTCAGGTACCACATTAAGTTATATGTTTGGCATAATCTTTTTTAGAGTTGTAAGTTTCATCAGATAAAGTTGATTTAGCATGTTTAGATTTGTCTCCAGTTAGAACTATATCCTCGCCAACCGCATCATGAATTTTCTATATCGGATTTCCGTTTGGAAAAGAAAATGCCTCAGATTTAGAAAATGAACAACTCTTCTTACAAGTTCAAGAACAGGAAGATCTGCTTAACTCTGACCAACCTCGTGTACACATCTTTACTGTCCTCATACGATAGGAGTCAGTCACTTCTCAACCTTTTCCTGTGTATTCAACTTATTGTAGTACATGTATTTTTACAACCGACAATCTACCCCACAGGACAGCATGTAAATTTCTTGAATGAACAACGTGTCTGCATATCGGCATTTGCATCTACAGAGATGGAATAACGTTATCGTTCTTAGCCAAATGGAGAATATAATCATTCATACCATCATAATCCAAATCATTGAGATTTTTACTTATTGCGGTCGGCCATGGCCGGCCGCTTATATAAACATCATTCAAAACACACATCAAATTCAGGCTTTGACTAAACCTTTATGCCGTGCTCATGCTATATTTTATTCGCTGCCGAACAACGAGTGGGGTACCAAATATCGTGGTTGACCTTCAGCGCGAAGGAAACTGTTTGTGAAATCTGTAGGGCTACCTATAACGCGAGGCAAGCTTGTTTACGAATTTAATTTTCACAAAGAAGGCGTCAATTTGCCCTTCCGCTTATATAAACGCAATAAGTATTAGCTTTTCAAAAAGCTGGCGAAAGTAGAACGTCCCAAAGTCAAAACGTCCTTGATTGGCAAAGAGTGCGAGCGAACTTCACATCAGTAAAACGTACTTATGTGATTGGGCCGCTTATATAAGCATCATTCAAAACACACATCAAATTCAGGCTTTGACTAAACCTTTATGCCGTGCTCATGCTATATTTTATTCGCTGCCGAACAACGAGTGGGGTACCAAATATCGTGGTTGACCTTCAGCGCGAAGGAAACTGTTTGTGAAATCTGTAGGGCTACCTATAACGCGAGGCAAGCTTGTTTACGAATTTAATTTTCACAAAGAAGGCGTCAATTTGCCCTTCCGCTTATATAAACGCAATAAGTATTAGCTTTTCAAAAAAGCTGGCGAAAGTAGAACGTCCCAAAGTCAAAACGTCCTTGATTAGCAAAGAGTGCGATCGAACTTCACATCAGTGAACGTACTTATGTGATTGTCATCCACATCTGATCACATAGAATTACTATGAATTCAGACACTGTCTTATGACGGTCATGACAAACAGGTTTTATGCCCCCAAAGGGAGGCATATAGTAATCAAACTGCCTGTCCTTAGTGTCCTAAGTGTTTTAGTGTTTATATCATATCCTGAGTATATCTCCTATATTATTTTAGGTAGGAATGCCAAAACTCGCGTCTTAATGCATTTAGGGTCATGGAGCGTCACACACCTTTACCACTGCCATCAGATCTAGAAAAATCGTGCCATGAGCATAAATTCTAGGAATCCCAAATTTGGTTTGGGAACAGTAACAAATCACAGTTCAGATGTTAATAATCAGAGCTTAGAATTAATCGACATGGACAAGCTCTAGAAGTTCAAAATGGAAGCATGCAGTGTATAGAAGGGATTTCCCGCCGAAATTCTATGTGTCCATTTTAGTTTGTGTTTTTTTTAAGTTTGCAATTTTATTTCGTAAAATATGTCATTGTAGCATGTGAATTGCCTAATGATAACAGCTTGGATCAACGGATGTTGCTGAAGAATTAAAAAATAATACAAAGTAAACTGTAAATAGCATCAACAACATAATAAAGTGACACAAAACAAGCATTGAATATTGTCGGTAATACCGCGCTTCTTTCTATGCTATATATTTTGACGCCAGAGGGTGCGCTTTCATTTATAATTTATAGAGTATCCCTTTTTTGGAAAACGGTGTCAGGAGACGTTTTGACTGAATGGTTTATCCGAAAATGGGATCTGCTTATTTTCAAATAAATATATCGAAAAATTCAAGCGTTTCATCTTTCGTCCTTTTGTAAAACGTTTGTTATAGGATGCAAGATATTTCTTACAGAATAATCAATGTAAAATGCCATAAATATAAACTCATTTAAACCTTAAAAAATGAATATCAACGAAAACATTATAAAGATAAAAACATCTTAAGTTTAAAGGGAAGCAACCTAGTGGATATACAAGTTAAAATTTTGAGAAAAGATAAGTACCAAGTTTAGCACAGAGATAATACCCAAAGTATTCATGATTCCATGGACCTTCCAAAAATCCAATTCATTACTTAAATGATTGAACTTTTTCATTCAGGGGTCGCGAGTTTGACCCCAGCCCAGCCCCATACTATTGCGGAGATTGATCATGAAATAAGTTCTCTAGCAATTCTTCTCTCTTCCGCTGAGTCAAGAAGGGTTTTTAGTAAATGCGACAAGTACTGGTACTGGTTAACTACTTTGTCAAGCTTGCCTAGTAAAAACGTGTGGTGTACATGTTTTGCGTCTCTAAAAGCTGTCTTTCGGGTTAAGACTTGCTTACAACAGTCTGTTCAGGTACAGAGACTAGCGTATTGACTGGAATTTCGCTTGTTGCAGGCTACGATATGATACTTTCAAATAAGGGAATAACAAAGGCGCTGATATGCTAGAAAAAAATTACAATCTTCTAGCTAGTCTCTGTAGCTGAGCAGGCAGGTTTGTGCATGCTTCCTCGCGAGAAAACCTGTGTTCTACAGATTGAAATTTCGGTTATGGAAAGCTAACATATACTTAAGGAAAAAAGAAAGGCAACAGGTTTTGCATGGTTAAATGACGGTTTGATGAAATCTCTTTTTGAATTGTCTAATTGATTATTTGTAGCATGTGATGAAATTACAAAACCTCATTTCAACGCTAGAGTTTATGCTACAAGGTGAAAACATATGAAAACGTAACATGCGACGTGAACGTCAGAATTAAGATCACTAAAAATAGTAAGTGAGTATGATCAAGAAATACACAAACACAAACTGCCGCAGACAACCCTGTGGCACCGCGAGGAAGAGCTGCTCAACCGTCACAAGACACCACTAAGACAAATTAAGCAAAGCAACCAGCTCTCTCTTCCCCATCAAGTCTTTTGCATGCTTGCATGGTTACATGGCGTCGACTTGACAATTGGCAAATAAAAAAAACGTTCAATCATATTCGTAATGCAGTCAAATATTGCGTCAAAACCGTCTACTTGAATGCCAAGATATACAGCGACAGAGAATAAGCAATTGACGTCACTTAGAGCCGCCGAGTTTGTGTCGTTGGTGTATATACAGTGTAAAACAATCCTAGAGGCATCAGAACATGCATTCTCGGAGAAAAAATTGACTTTTCAGATACCGTCGAAATATGCTAGCAGGGTGTTTATATTGACGTTAGCCAAACTAAGCACGTCATAATGCAAATGAAAACACTTGATTACATGCTGAAAGTAAACACTAAAATTCTGTCACTGGACTATTCTCTCATTGGAAAGCGCACAAACCTTATGGAAACCATTAAAATGTAGGATAACATATTTTGATGCCATATTTGACTTTTGTTTGACGTCTGAAGATCTTAAATCATAATTATTGAAGAAACGTCTTTATATTGAATAAAACGTCAAACAGAAAAGAAATTTTACGCATCTATGAGGGTAAGTCAAAAATAACTGAGCCCTACCTCATTATATCTTAGCCTCACATTGTAGACAAGAAATGTGATTATCTTTTATAAGTATTACATGTCATAGACGTTTTGACCTAAAATAATTAACCCGATGAAGCTTCTATTATGGTTGCTAGGCAACTAAAGATCGTCAATTAGAGCGATGCGTTCATGATCTCCACCACCAGGAATATACAGTATGTCTTAAAAAGCTTGTGGGCTTGGTAGTTTTTGAGAAAGACATATTTGACATTTATTTGAATAACATATATCATATTGTCTTTTCATTATACTTGGTTCGTAAATGTTTAGGTGAACACTGATTGCATGCGTTGCCTAGCAACAAATAAGTCAAAATTTCACTAATTTTCAAATATATGAGGATTTTGTTGCCATGGAAACAGAATCATTTATTCCAAACAAGGAATTTTGATATTCCAGTGCGTTTGTTTGTGTATGCAGTACTGCATAAGCATTATCAGGCAATTATTTTAATGTTTTCTATTAAATTTGTGCTAATATGAATGTGGGTGGGGCAAATTATAAGACTTGAGGCACGTAAAAATTTGCTAAATTCTGAAATCAAACAACCTCAGCATCTATGATTCGGGGTCTGATATTTTCTTTTCTGTGGCACTTAGTAGGTACATGTAATAGGTATCAAACGACAGTGAATACAACATTACATTGGCATTATCGTTTCCATGGCAACGCTTAGATATTGATGTATTACAGCGTGAACGCACCCGTTCGACAGGTCATTTTCGGTTGCCTAGCAACCATTATATAAAGCCTACCAACAGATATCAATTAGAATATTGAATAGATGAAATATAACTGCGATGAAATATCATATAAATATATGTCCATTTTACTTGAAGCAAATGTTATAAGGTAGGGCTCAGTTATTTTTGACTAACCCTCGTAACGCAATATTCAGAGTTGACGTTAATGACGTTAAGGCAACGTGCATGCGTAATTGATAATTACGCTGAACTGTCGTAATTTGACGGTGACATACCACTCCCATGAATTTACATCATTTTCACAAAAAACTGACATCACATTGTCTGCTAGCAATGAATCAAAGCGTTTGTTGCGTTTCTTTTTTCCTTATGTATATAAGAGAATATAAAAGGGGCGGATCAGACTGTGGGATGCGTAGGCTGGTCCGCACCTTTGTTGTGTGCGCAACCCGACGACAGGTTTTTCTAGCCTTCAGCTTAGGTAAGTGTTTGGCTATAGGTGTTGTTCGCCACACACTTTCATGCTAAGGTTATAATCCTGTAAGATTGTAATGAATTCCATCTAACACTGTAGGTGATATGGCCCAGACATAGAAGCGTGTCAAGCAAAAGTATAGTTCGCAAAACGTATTCAATCTACAGAACAATGTGTATTTCTCCATTAAACATATTTTAATAGTCTTAATCCCATTGAAGACATGTGCGGATCCAGAGAGGGCGCCAGGGGTCCTTACCCCGCCCCCTGAAAAATTACTCAGCTATACGATTCATAAGCAATACTGGTCCGGAACCCCTGGAGAATCATTGGGCCATGCTCAACCCGCCAGCGAAAGGCCATAACGCCATTTAAATGGTGTTTTGCTGACAGGCCGATGATGGCTCACTTGAAATGGTATTGGGATCATCAACTGAAAAAAATGCCAGAGTTGGAGCCGTTTGACCCCCTTTCTGGATGCACATGGAGGAGGTACCCACAGTATATTTAGAAGACGGCTGTATGTCATACATTTGATAAACGCATATCTGTCTTCAAACAATAAAGCCAAATCTATCAATATGTATTAAAAGGAAAAACCTTGTCACAAAATGCACTTAGCATTCACCACGATCTTTTTCATGAAATTTGGAACTTAGCACAAAGCGAGCGAAGAAGGCTCAGACGTGTCAGTGAACATGTGGAATCTCGATAGAGCCTTCTCAGAGGTTGGACGCCGATGGAAGTTCAGATATTTGGCTTTTAGACAAACTAAATATTGCAGATGGTTCATCCCTAAGATGAAGATGGTCATATACTATTTACATGCAATGACTTTAATTCAAACTATTGACAATTTGAAGAAAAAGTCCAGCGTGCGCAGATTAAGATTTTTTCAGAGGGGTCCAACTCTGCCATTTTTATAGTTGAAGAGGAGAGAGAGGAGCCAAATACCAATAAAAGTGGTTCATAATTGACCCTCCAACGAAACGCCGTTTAAATCGCCGGCAAAACGCCATTTAAATGGCGTTTCGCTGGTGGACCAATGGTGGCCGAACATCAAGAATGCTGGCTTGGAAGTTTTGTGATATCCAGAGGTGACCAGTATTGCTAAGGAACCGTATAACTGTCTGATTTTACAGGGGGTCCAGACAGCTGTCCCTTACCCCCTACCCCCCCCCCCCTCAAACTACCGAGAATTGACCCTGTTTCTGGAGCCTAATGAGCCAGCACATAAGATTTTTGATTCATTTTGTACGTGTCGCATTTACGAGCACCAAAGACACAGCCTCACCGTATATCTTTAAGAGAAGTTTCGTTTCTGTTGGTATTGTTTCTTTTATTTATTATGTCTAACTTATTTTACAGAGGGGGGGGGGGGGGCGGGTTCCAATTTGTCTATTTTAAAAGAAGCTAAGAAAAATTATATGGGCCGGTTCATTTTTTCCAGGGGGGGGGGGGGGGGGTGGGGTCTATTTGCTTATTCCTATGCCAAAAAAATACACAATACCTCGGTAGCTACATTTAATATTATGGCAATTACTATATCGCTTAAATAAATATGATTTTTCAAATATTATGAGTTGACTGAGATGACGCATTTTTTTCTCAGTTCGTTGAAATGTCTTTTCTTTCATGCAGATTAACCGTCAATGTAGTTGTAAAAAAAACCTTTATGAATGCATCAGCTCTTATAACAACATGAAAAAATAGATAATTTTGAAAATTAAAGGGAGGTAAAGTTAGTCAAGACAAGTATGGATGTATATAAATATGTGGTATCATTTCGTACAACCACTGACCCAGTAAATACATGAAATCGAGCCGTGCCATGAAATTTCCAACACTGTGGTATGTGCGATCAGCAAGGCTCAGACCAGCAAGCGCATATGGACAGTCTGGTCAGAGCCTTTGCTAGTTGCTTGAATATTCTACGTCTGTTAAGCTACTGATCAAACATCACTAGAACTTAAAATGAGGATACACAGTCAGGCTCATCTGAGTCTATTCATGTCAAAACGCCCTATTGTTGGAAATCACGTGTTGCAGCTCATATATTGATGTGTCCATGCTTGGCAGGAGTCCATGCGCAGAATCAGGAATTTTATTCAGGGGGGGGGGGGGGGGGGTCCAGGTCCGACAGCCGGAAAACAGTCTGGACAACGTTTGTTTTTTTTTCATTGTTTTTTTTATAGTCCTGAACTTATTTTATAGTTAGCAGAGGGGGTCCAGTGGTTTTATTACAGAGAAAACTATACTTTTCTAAGGATCCAGAGGGGGTCCAGAATTTTCCACGGGGAGGGGGTCTAACTTTTTCCTTATGTTAATTTCTAAAGAAACCCATATAACTTGTGATTTTCCAGGGGATCCCAACCCCCTTTCCCCCCTCTGGATCCGCACATGCCTGAGGATGTGAGGCAGGAAGGGTCAAAGATTTCATAGATTATTCATAGGGAGAATTTCTTGGTAGGAAAAATCATCCACAACACCGTTTGTATCGAGTGCTACTTGCACGGGAGAAACTATTGTTTCCGATAAAATATGTTCGCCCTCTGGCGTCAAAATTTTTAGCATATTCACATTCGTATTATGACAACCTAGTTCTGTCTTTTTACAACTTAGTATTGTCTTTTCACAATCTAGTTATGCCTTTTGAAAACTAAGAAATGACATGTTCTGAATGAAACTACTAGTAAATAAAAATTGGTATGATATAATGACACAATTAACAAAATAAAACTAGACTACTGACTTAAAAAGTCTAACATGTATGCAAAGAATTTTGTCGCATAATCCCTTCCATAGCAGTGGGCAAGAATACATACAAAGAAAGGGCTAAACGACAGCCAGCTTTTTTGAAACGCTAATACTTGTAAGGTTTAACCAGTCGAAATTCAAACACCCAAAGCCATGCCTCCTGGGACGTGGCACATTTAGTCATTCAAACTTGAAAAGGTAGACACTTGACGCAATTTCTTAAGTAAATATCGAAGCATTCTGAAATGTGACAACGACACTGACGACACGCTTCATACTATGCTGTTATTAGCTTGTTGCAATACAAATATGTACTTTGTGTTGTCAGGTATCTATCTATCTATCTATCTATCTATCTATCTATCTATCTATCTATCTATCTATCTATCTATCTATCTATCTATCTATCTATCTATCTATCTATCAATCTATCTATCTCTATCTATCTATCTATCTATCTATCTATCTATCTATCTATCTATCTATCTATCTATCTATCTATCTATCTATCTATCTATCTATCTATCTATCCGTCTGTCTGTCTGTCTGTCTGTCTGTCTGTCTGTCTGTCTGTCTGTCTATCTATCTATCTATCTATCTATCTGATAAAAGTATTTTGACAAGTCCTACCATTCGTAAATACTGAAAACGCCACAGTTTCATGGAGATGACACATCTTAATGTCAGATCCTATCCTGTAATGTTGTACTTATCTTTACATGAATTAGTATTGATCAATAAAATATTGTTTAAACCAACATAAAAAACAAGCCAAAACATAATATTATATATAACAACAAATAAAACCAGACCAACAGAACTAGAACAACACAACAGTACCAGGCCTTTAGATAAAAGTGCGTTCCAAAACAACAATTTTCTTATTTCTCAACCAAAACATATATTAAAAGTGATGGGTAAGAAAATATTTACAATTTTACGCTAAAAATTTTGTTCATATAAACCTAACAGTACTAAAAAGATAACATTATTAAAATATATCTTTATAATGTTCTGTCAATATCATTTTCATCCAAACTACAATTAAAAAGTTTTATAAAAACTGAAAAATGATATGCATTTTCAGTAAGTAATGTGCTAAATATGAAACGCGAGTAACATTTTTCGCTCGAAAATAAAGAAAAAAACGTTACTTGGATAACATCATACCATGCTAACATACTTCATCCAAATCCTCTTATATAACTATATGTTTATATTTAGATGAACTCCTAGAGGTTGAACTTCTACAAGTCAACGAATACGACACATATGATATACGACTTGCCTCGTTCGTCACTAATGCCCGAGATTTCCTCTACCCCATCCGCTCTGTCTGGCCATCCTACTCCAGTGGATGCAGGGAATTGCTTCTCTCTGATACGACTGTTGCCTTCCCTCGCACGGTGAGTAATACAGGATCAAGACCAATAAAGGTTTCCATTATAACATTTAGGGTAGTTATCTTTAAACAATCATTAAATACCAAAGTGACTACCATACAGTTGGCAGATGTTAATCCAATCGGAAAATCTCAGCCCAATTCGAATGTATATAAAGCGTAGTACTATGCATGAAAAAGCTGCATTTTTATGCCCCCGCTATTCGTAGAATGCGGAAGGGCATTAAGCGTTGCCCATGTCCGTCCGTCTGTCCGTCAGTCCGTGCGTGCGTCCGTGCGTCCTTCCGTTCGTCCATCATTTAGGTAGGTACTTTGTGAGCGCAACTCCTCCTACAATTTTTTCCCAATCCTTTTGAAACTTTACAGATGTTTTTGTCAAGGACTGAAGATGTGCATGACATTTGGATATAACCCTCAGATTAATTTTTGTCACTTTTTTCACAGTTTGAACTTAGTCAATTTTGGGCTCAACTACTACTGAAGCTTATGGCCATTAGGTACCTTGTGAGCGCAACTCCTCCTACAATTTTATCCCAATCCTTTTGAAACTTTACTGTTGTTTTTGTCAAGGACTGAAGATGTGCATGACATTTGGATATAACCCTCAGATCAATTTTTGTCACTTTTTTTCACAGTTTGAACTTAGTCATTTTTGGGCTAAATTACTACAGAAGCTTATGGACATTAGGTACCTTGTGAGCGCAACTCCTCCTACAATTTTATCCCAATCCTTTTGAAACTTTACTGGTGTTTTTGTCAAGGACTGAAAATGTGCATGACATTTGGATATAACCCTCAGATTATTTTTTGTTACTTTTTTCACAGTTTGAACTTAGTCATTTTTGGGTTTAATTACTACAGAAGCTTATTGACATTAGATACCTTGTGAGCACAAATCCTCCTACAATTTTACTAAATCCTTTTTAAACTAAACAATAGGCGGGGGCATCCGTGTCCCATGGACACTTTTTCTAGTATTAGCTAGAACTGGCGTAACGAAAATTAGCAATGTAGCATGTGGGTTCAGTCCTATTAAAATCCATTATTCTGATTACCTGAAGCGTTTTCTCAACAGAATAAATGAAGTTTAAGTTTTTCTCTAAAAAAACCTTAATTTCATTTATATAGCATCTTGTGGAATGCTGTAACAGTTTGTTAACAATACAGTTAAGCTACTCGATTACTTTAATTACTCTATAATGCCAGTACGCTCGTATTCATAACTTGTCACAGAAAATAAAAAAAGCAAACATGTTGATAGTACGAGGATAGATCGTATTAAGGGTGCATATGCAAAGACCTGCACTAACCCTTGACATAATGGTATACATGATAGTCAACTATCTATATATAACTTTGCTCAATTTACATGTCTTTTTGGATTTACAATTATTAGTTCTGTGTATTGGTTGTTCATTCAAGTTAGTATTCATTTATAATTGTATCAATGGGTGTTGCTTTACCTTGGTTTAATATATTTTATCAGCTACACTTCCTACTAGTAATACTGGTATTGTTATTTCAGGGATGCATACCAAAAGTTGAATTCAGAACAACTGCAGTGATTCGAGAAGATCTGTTGGGAGGTGCTTATGACACATACAACACATATAAAACCTATCAGCCATCAGAGGTTTGTACTTAATACATAGGTCTAAATAGATAAAGGATCTTAGTGAGTGCTCATGTTTTATTGAGTTTATTAATCAAGTTGGGGAAAAGAGATAAAATGCGAGGATTGCCACCATTTTATCTCTTTTTCGCTACGAGATTAATAAATTCAATAATACAGGAGCACGAATGTTAGATTCTATTTATCACATGACATTAAAACTACTAAAAAAATGACATTTTTGTTGTGAAAACGTAAAACTTTTGCCATCTTTTATGCAATGTAATAATGGACGTCATTGCATTACGCACTTATCTTTAAACCACTAGTGGCTATCGATTTTATTGCCTGGCGTTATTTCACTCCCAGACGAGACGTCATGTTATAAACTAAAAACTAGGGCATGAAATTTGAATATTTTCTTATCAATTAGTTTAAATATTTGCTTGGGGACAGGAAAATTGATTTTTAATGACGCACTCTTATTTAGGGTCCTGATTAATGTCCAAGAAAATTCCAAATAGTGTAGGCTTAGATGAGATGCCAAATGTATTGGCAACTTAAGTGAATATTTAAATAAGACACGCCATTCTGTCACCACCTAGTAGGGTAGACACAGTCTATATAATGGTCTATCATTTTCAGGATGTATTAAACATTTTAACAATGTGGAATCTATGGTGACTCAATGTCAGGATGGTGTGACAGTAAGAGATACATGTTTTGATATAAAACGTAAATTTGAAGAAGACATAAAACAACATTATCAAATAAGTAAGGTTACACATACAGTAAAACCTGTTTTAAGCGGACACTCAAAAAGAAGAGCAAAAATGTTTTAAGACCAATTATCGGTTAATGCAGGCCAAAATTATTGCAGAATGCTCCAAGAGAGCATTCTGCAATACTTTCGACCTTCATTATGCTACCATTGGTCATTAAGATCTTTGCTTTGTTTTTTTTGAGTGGCCGCTTAAGGCAGGGTCTACAGTATCACAAATATGTGTATGCATGTAATAGTTTTCAAATGCTTGAATTAGAACATAGGTACTTGCTTTAATGGTTATATAGATGTTAAAAGCGCCAATGGATACTTATGTATTACATACAGAACTATACACTGTATATTTTTATTGAATAGTTTGGACCGAAAAGGCCATATTAAATAAAATCAAATGATACTTAGCAGACAACCCCTAACAACACAATTTATTCTTAGGACTTTAATCAGGCGTTTTTACAATATAAAATGTATTGTTTCAGCTGGAAATCAGGGGTCGATCAAGGTCAAGATCAAGGACAAGGTCAGGGTCACTGACCCTTCCTTTGGGACGTTCACTGTCCAGAAGTCGCTCATTGTCCAGAGGCCGCTCAATCTATAGAGCAAGGTATCTATGTTACATATACTGTCTGTCATTTACAGTAACTGCCTTTCATTTCCTCAGTGATTAGAATAATACATTACAAGGTTGTGTTGAAGAATATTAAAATTATGAAATATGACTGACCTCATACCAGTAAAGGTCATGAGCAAAGCAAACGCACACAAATATAAAGTGTTTCAAAGATGGCTACATATCAGGACATATTATTTAAAAGAATGGAAAACAATTAATGACATGGTGGCGAACAAAAATGTTGTAAAAAGGTATATGCTAAGATGCCCTTAAAACCTTCATTTAAATGGAAAAAGTGATTTGAATGCTTTTAAAATTGCGGATGAACTATATATTCTTGGTCATATTCTTATTTGAGTTGTCTACTGACACCAATAACCACTATAACTTTTGAATAACTAAACACATCTTGTCTTATAACTTTAATATTTGTTACCGTATTTACCTTAAACTTACTGAGATAAATGGACTTAGTATGTCATATGCAATTATACTCCATTAAACTTTCTACATATTTCAGCAAGAGTTAGTGTCCTGTTTATAATATTACCATTTTTTTCTATCCGAAACTCAAGTAAAGTAAGTCAAAGCTCAATAAATTGAAAACGTATTTTCCAAATTGGATGAAAGCTGTTCTTAACCTTTACTATGTCAAACTATAGAGTAAAAGTTGCTTCCGCCACATTTTTATATCTTCAAACATGAGTTATTGTCCCTCAATGTTACAAAAAATTGGGTTAAAAATCCAATTTTCTCCATTAAAATGCTCACTAAGGATCAGATATACAAGTTATTTGGTTTGATACATCTTTACATCTGTTAAATTGCCTGATCTAACGATTTGCATTAAACATGAGTTTCTGCCCTTGATTTTGCATTTTGAAGTGAAGCAATCGTTGATCCCCAGGATGGATTTTTTCTATCTCATCCTCAGACTCATGATAGATTCTTATAATATCAAAATGAATTAAAATGTGAAGTCCTTTAACAGTCCCACGACCAATAAGATATTTGCTTGTTTTGTGCCAGGATAAGAAAAGCGTTTTTCATGGAAATTAATTAGCTAATCTGCATAATTAATAAGTAATATTGAACAACAATATTATTTGGTTATAATGTTGAAAGAATTATTTTACATTCTTCATGTAATGGATATGTGGCAATCGAGAACGCTCTAAACAATCGAGGAAGGCGGATCAAAAATTGCTAGAAATGGCAATCGAAAATCTGTTTCTAACGATTATTGATCTAGGTTTGTTGATTGTATTACCGTTTTAGAGAAGTCTTGTAAAACACTTGCTTCGTTATTACTGCAGACGATATAAATCAATTGTCATGTAAGTAAAGACTTTCCAGACTAAGTAAGTAGTCAATCAACAGCATGAAGATTTAAACCATTACATAAGATTACCTAATATTCCATTGGATTCTAAAATTCAAATTCAGCATTGTGCTATAACATTTCCTCAAGTGGACATGTTTTCTTTTCACAATAATGACTTCACCATATGCTGGAACTGGCACAGACTAGCAGGTGAATGTGTGAATGCTACAAAAAGCTTTTCAAAAATTGAATCCATATTATTTACTTTATGCACTTCCTTTGCATGATTTGTTGATTATATAACTTTTGCAACATTCAAAACTAATATTTTCATAGGAAAGGGCAAGGTTTGGTAGGTTCTGACAGTTGGAACTAAACCATATTTTTTCCATTGATTTCTGTTTGAGGGTGACTAAGAATGTTGATTTAGTCATATGATTTCATAGCTCTTTGAGCTTTCTAGATTTTTTTATGTAGGACAAAAATGAGCTGGTCGAGAATAATGTTACAATGGTTATTTTTGTGTTGTGCGTGGCATAAATGAGCCATGACATGAGATTTCCAACAATGTGGTATATGCGACCAGTAAAGGCTCAGACCAGCCTGCGCATACGCGCAGTCTGATCAGAGCCTTTGCTAGTCGCTTGAATATTCTATGAGTGTTAAGCTACTGACCTAACAGCATTTTGAGTTTCTAAGCTTAAGAGGAGGCTGCACAGAGTGGTTTGTGTCTACACTTGTCAAAATGCCACATTGTTGGAAATCACATGTCACGGCTCAAATGCTAATGACAACAACGTTTGTTCTATATTGCAGGTCACCATCGCCCTCTCCAGTAAGTACATTTAACCCTTAAAGCGCCAATCACGACTACAGCAGACGATAAATCTTGTGACATCTTTCCTCATTTGCGAAAGAAGTAAGGAATGATATTTCATGAGAATCGTCTGCCAGCAGACGATTCTCATGAAATACCATGCCTTATTTGTTATTTTTGAAAAGGCAGCAAAATTTGAAATTGTCGTCTGCTGCAATTAATAGGTGACACTTTAAGGGTTAATTCCTCTCTTTGCTGAATTTTTCACCCCTTTCATATAATGTTCTTTATCTCTATTGCTCTCAGCCTGTACATTTGAAATAGGGAAATAATTTATCCGAAATCATTGTTTGTTTTATAGTGCTTGAATGTTATCAATGGAAGGCAAATTTGAAGTCACTACATTAAATTGATTTCGTTTAGTCTACTTGCAATTTACGAGGGTATATCAGACTTTTTTGCTTCAATTTTCTTCTTTTAAATATCTTCTTCAGTAAATAATAGGTGGTGATACAATTAATTCCTCTCTTCTCTGAAATTTTCACCATTTTCATAAAATCATGGTTTACATCCATTTTGCTGTACATGTGTGGCTACTAAAACTCAAAAGACATTCTATCCAACTAATTTTAGTCCCAGTGGAGTTCATCAGATAAGTCGGAGGAAAATTTCTCTCAGATGCTGCAATGTGTCCATCAAAATCAAGTTAAAATAATTTTTTACTGCAGACCCCAAAATTGGGGGAATTTAGTGGGGAAAGATGTAGATCTGTAATGTTCTTTATCTTTTACTGTCAGACTGTACATTTAAAAAAGGGAAATAATTTATGTACAGCATATACTAATGTTTATCTGAACACATTCTTTTTATTATAGTGTTTGAGTGTTATCAATAGAAGGCAAATTTGTGGTCACTACATTAAATTGATTTCGTTTAGTCTACTTGTGATTTACATGGGTATATCAGACGATTTTTTCTTTATTTTTCTTCTTTTAAATATCTTCTTTAATAAATAATAGGTGGTGATTCAAAACTAAAAACTCTATAACAGGGTTTGTACAAACAAATGAGCCAGCTCAACAGTACTAATGTGCGCTCTAGCGCAGATGTCTTGTTGCTGTTGTGTGGCTGTTAGTGTTCTGTGTCTGTTTCTCACGGTACCATGGGTTTGGTCTTCAGTGTTTAATTGTGGCATTTCATGGTCATACTTATTTACCTTTTCAAATTTCAGGTGGTTTTGAGATCATGCCTCCGAAAAAGCAGATATGACACAGGTAATTTAATACTGAGAATTTACATTCTTGTAATACTACTGATATTAAAATTATTTCAAAAAATCCATTCACGATCTCATAAACGTTGTAACTATAATCTAATCGATGGATTTCATGTTCGGAGATTAATGAAAGTATTGGTTCAGAGTTAATGAATTGAACTCTGGCCTCCAGATAAAGGACATAATTGAAAATCTCAACCCAAACATATGCTGTGGGTACGTAAAAGAACCGTCACAATGAAACGGTTCTTTTGAGCACCCAAACATATGTTTAAACTGATAAGTAAGAAACTTATTCACACTTACATTAAAAAATTGTTTATCAGGACCTATGTGAATATATGCATTTCATACCTATATGAACATCTGATAAATGCAAGGCTTTACTTAAATAGACTACACATATCCATGTAACTTTCAGTTTGTTTAAAAATATATTCTTGCTTATTATTGTCTCTGACCAATTTCTCTATGCTATTATGTTACACACACACACACACACACACACACACACACACACACACACACACACACACACACACACACACACACACACACTGCAATGCATCCTGTGTATGCTAATTTCTGTACAGCAACGTTACGTGTAGGGTTACCATAGCGTAGTTTTAAACAGTAAATGTTAAGGTCAGAAATAGTAGATGGGATTTATTCTCTTTTGGTGTAAATACTTCCTCGGGGTGTTACAATATATATACATTAAGTCACTTTCAAGAAATTGAATATTTCCATTAAATCATTGACGGCACTTGTTTTGTGGCAAATTCTGAATTCTCTGTTTTAGCTTATTTAAAGCTGCATAGTCTGTAACTTTTGATCTTTTCATTTTAGAAATAATGTTTCTATTTTTCTAGAACACAGTAAAATACTAAAATTCAGGTATACATTTTTCCTTTTTCGTAATAATTAACAAATTATTAGTGCAAAAACAACAGCATTTATGTTAAGAATTAACTGTCTAGAATTATTGGAGGGACGCAAATAATTACAAACAAGAGAAAAACCACCTGTTTTTATAAGGTAATTCACTTTTCTATGCAGTTTTCAGCTGTAGAAATTAGATTTATTGTGACAACATAACTTTATTCTACTTTTACAAATGGTTTAAAAAGAAAATATTTTTTTTTGAAAAATGTTCATAGTTACAGAGTATGCAGCTTTAAGAGAAGTATTATGTCAAAGTTCTGATACTTAACCAAATGCTACATTGTATTCAAATGAACGGCACTGGATTAAAAGCTATTTCTCAATAGTTGGATTTCCCCCTAAATTTGGGGACTGTTTGATTACCCTAATATAACACTGGTTGAGGCAATGAAATGCATGCTGGTAGTGTAGCTTAACCTTCTATTTCATCAGTTACCTATTATATTAACTGCACTGTTGCACGTTGACCTGATAAAAGTTCTCTATCTCACTCCATGTATCTTTATCAGGTCAACATGACATTGTACTTAATGAATGACGTCGATGACGTTGAATCGATGCACAAATCAACAATAAGGTCATAATTCCAGTTGAAGATTACACCAATGCGTTAACTGATAAATAGCATGCCAGGTCCATGTCTTTTGATATTAAGTTTACCCAGCAGCGGCTTCAAGAACACATGTTGAATCGCTCGGCTGAGCTTAGCGATTCAACAAGCATTCTCGAAGCCTTGCCTGGTAAACTTAATATCAAAGACACTCATCTAGTATTCTCTATATTTTCTAGCTTTGGAAGATGCTGGAATAACATCATCGTATATCCGCCCGAGATCTGTTAGCCCATTGACCTACAGGTCTTACGTGAGCCGACCATTATCACCTGTCGTCACTTCCGCTTACAACAGATATTCACAGGTATGTCAAATCGGTACTTATTTAAGTTATTTGAGACTCATTGTAAGAAAACTTTCCCTAAGTAAAGTAAAAAACTAGCCTGCTTAGTCAAGGAGGCTAGCTGGTGTGCTGAAACAGAATGAAGCAAGTTTTTGCACAGCAACACACAATGCTACCTATGCAGTCTGATCTGCACTTGTATTGTTTACATGTTACACAATAGGCAATCTTATGACATATCCCCTTCGGCTTTAACAGTCAAATATTTACGCAAATACCAAGTGCTATGAATAATTAGATATACAGCATTTAGCTCGAAATAATCTGGAAAAACCTTTTTAAAGTAGATATGGTTGAACAGTGACATGCTAACAGAAAGTGACCAAATTATCTTTTTTTTATAAAATGTTTGGAATCAATCTTGAAAAAGTAAATCGTCCAAAGTCGGATTCAGATGCAAAATACAATAACCTAAAAATCCAATTAAACTCAATTAAGACAAATATATTTGTACACTGTTATCATTCTGTCATATTTCTATAACTTACTATTCATAAAGAAAGGGTATCGGTTGAAGCCAACAAACTTTTTCGCTTGTTGAATAGATATTGTATTATATCAAACTGTGCAGACCCTGATGAGATAACACAGAATCAGCTTATCTGGGTGTACACTTTTCAGCGATGTCCAATTTGAAGAAAGCTAGCGATAAGTGGATAAATCAAGTTATACCTTCATAAAATATTCTCATCAGACTATCATTGTACCCCAAAAGTAAGTAAGTATGATCAAGAAATACCACAATCACACACTGCAGACCAACCCACGGCACCGTGATGAAGAGCCACAAAACATTTATAGTAACAACACATCTGTAAGACAATAATAGCAAAGCAACCGGCTTTCTCTACCTCTTCAAGATGATTGCAAAACTAAAATTGACTCTGAGTAATGCATAACAAAACAAAGACAAATACAGAACTCCAACAAACAATGGGAAGTATATTAAACAATTGATCAACAACAACAGAGCCACCACCTTAGAACGGACAGCAGCCTAAGCCACGGGGGAGGGGGGTGTGGGGGCCTAAATACATTTTACTAGCACTTAATCTTCGCCCTAGATTCTGTTGATGTTAAAACACAAAATTGTTTAGCTCGAATGGAAGCTTCCTAACTAATGCAATGTGTCATCTTAGAGAAACAATCAAATCAAATGTACACATTATGATGATACGAAGAAAAGGGCTCATGACTCACAGATAGTCAAAGCTAAAGAAAACTTCAAGTTGAGCTACGATGGGCCCAGCCAACGACATGCAACACGCACCAACCAACGGAATAAAGATTTACGCCAGGGCCATCATTAAGTCTGAGGCCTGAATTAAAGAGGAAACCATAGTTATCAGCCCTTCCAACTCCTCTTTCCCACCGGAACCAAATTAGAGAAAGACAGATCACACTCAACCACACAGCAGACCAACAGACTGAATGGGAACATAAGCAGACTACCCAGATTGATTTGATTGTGGTATTACCATGTTTCATATTTCATGGTTCCTATAATGTCTAACACTTTAACAATTAATTCTTTTCATGCCATTCACGTCAATTGACATCTGCTCACTGATCTGCTTATACATTTTGAAAGTCTTTATTGCAAACAAAATGAACCTTGATCAGACTGCTCCATAGATCAGTCTGATCAGGGTTCATAGTGTTTGCTTCCATTATCATACAACATAAGTAAAAAGAAGACAATGTTTAAGGACAGAAGTTTATTGGCAGGCAAGGGCTAAATGATCAGCTCGATGGCAACACTAGCAAAATATTCTTGTACTTTTAGTAGTTGAAAGGCACTAGTCGGGTAATCTACTTAGTCTGAGCTTAGTTTTCACTGTCCGTATGTAGGACACTTGGAACACAATACCATACATTGACTCTTAATCCTTTATTGTTTATATTCAGCCCTTATATAGGAGTTTTGACGACATGGCCCTCACTGACAGAAGTTATATCTACAGGCCATATACATCACCATATACATCTTATCTCTACTAGAAAGGTTTGTAATGTTTAAACTGTTAGTTAGACAGTGCATGATAGTTAATACTTATACAAAGCTTTATTCAATTAGTGTTGTGTGACGTCAATTAAAAGTCTTATTTTTCTACAGTGATTTCTTTATAGCATGATGTTGCGTCTGGGAGTGACATAACGCCATGCTTTAAAACCGATAAACCACTAGTGGTTTACAGATTTTGGTAACGTTATGACATGCTTACTCTAAGCATACGGGTATATCATATCAGTTCCTTATGGCGTCGTCTATGGTTCATGGAGAATCTTATGAGTCACAACGCAATAAAACATGTCTCCGGGTTTCAAACAAAACGATATTTAAACCAGACTGCTCAGCTACAGAGACTAGCTAGAAAATTGTAATTTGGCTCAGTCTAGATATGATAGTTTACAAAAGCGAATAATAAAAGGCGCTGATCAGACTTATTGTTCGCAAACACCAGAAGAGAGGTTTTCTCGCGTCGAGGCCATTTTAAAAGACAAGATAGATAAAATAACAGATGTCATATATCCATCGACTATAAGCATACATGTATGCACATTTAAAATGTTGTTTTTCTTTTCAGCGTGGTGGATTCTACAGCTGACCAGTCGTCGAACCCACTGTACACCACTCAAAGAAACACGTCTCCACTTTAAATCAGGATCTGATATATGTGCCAGTTGATGTTATGAATCTACGCATCTGATCAAATACTTTTACACATGTCCGTATATGCCCTGTAACCAATGATATTGATTGCCAAGTAGTGACCCATGCTACAACAGCTTCAGTTACCCATTGTAGCAGCAGACAGTGGAATATGCAACATTTCATATGGGTCTGCAATGTTTACTAAGTCAAAATCGATATTCAATATAACATGCGACCCCAAGGCAATATATAATACTTTTATGCAAGTGGCATGGCAAGATTAATAATAATGAATGAGCCACAACATGTGATTTCCAACAACGTGGGAGTTTGACGATATTGTCTCATACGAGGCTGTGCAGTCTCCTTTGAAGCTTAGAAACTCCAAATGATGCTCAGTCAGTAGCACTCATAGAATATTCAAGTAACTAGCAAAGGCTCTGATCAGACTGCGCGTATGTACAGGCTGATCTGAGTCTTTTCTTGGAGCACATACCAGATTTTTGGAAATCTCATGTCGTGGCTCATTATCTTTGTCGACATTGTAGATTCTAATGGTTTGTATTAATCAGCTGGGTGTTTATGGACTAATTGAAACTCTAACTTTGCAGTCTAGCGTTTTATCAACCGATAGAATATAGTAAAACTTCTCATATATTAAAAAATGTAGAGAAATAACCCACATCTACATATACAGTAGAATACAGCACTCTATCTTTCGAGGGACAATCTTCCTTTTATAGCATTGATGTTGTTCAATGTGGCATGTTTATCTGTCTAATTTGCATATGCCCAGCCAAAGTTCTGTCTGAGGCCACTATCGGTCCATAAGGGAAATGCAATTTGAATGGCATTTCGCTGGCAAACCGAAAATGTCCTGCTTTTACATGCTAACTGGGTGGGCCTTGACCAAGAAAAAAATCCTTAGTGTTCTCGAAATAGGAAGAATCAAACGAGTCTGCTCAGGTACAAGGACTAGCTAGAATATTGAAATGCTGCTTGTAGTGAAGTCAGATTACTTTCCATGGAGGAATAAAACAATGGCGGATCAGACTGCGTGCATGCACAAATATGTCCATGCCTTTGTCGTTTGTTCACTATCTCAAACAAGTATGATTTATTCGCGGCAAGGCCAGTAGCTCGTTTCCCCACTTGAATATCATTTATGATAGTGGTTTACTTAAATGTGATTGATAAATGTATTGAGATGATTGTTTTTTTTACCTAAGTGAATGTATTGTTGATAAAAAAAGGCGTGTTCCTGAGGCATTTTATAGAGTACGCACTCTTGAGGGGTTATTGGGGTACTCCTCACTGTTTGGGACCAGGCGTGAAGCCCTGTGGCAAAACAGATTAAGGATATTTCAAAGGTCTTAAGTGAGCCCTCAAGATGCGCAACTGAACACTTTTTCAAAAATCAAATTAAATATACTCGCTAAGAAGGCCAAACATTGGTTTTCAAGACTGATTATCGCTTAATACAGGTCCAAAGTATTGCAGAATTCTGCAATGCTTTTGACCGCCATTAAGCTACAGTTTGTGTCATTAAATTCGTTTTGTTTATATTTGAGTAGCCGCTTAAGACATGTTTTACTGTTGCTAAAATCCCTCTACTTGTAGCGTCAAGTTGACGCACATGTGTATTTGCGTACATGTAGGTACGCCCCTGAAATTGTGTGATGAATAATAAATTCGACAGAGCCAAGCACCACCAGACCATTTTCAACTTTTGTAGCTGCCCTAAGAAACGAATCATTGACATATTGTCATGGATACCAATCCCCGTGATGATGCACATATCATACAAAGTTTTAAGTTCCAAGGAATTGAATAAAATGCCACAAAATGTAACTCTTGCACTGAGGAGATAGAAAAAGATATTTGCACTGGCAATGCAATTTTTATGTGTAAAAGCAACTGTCAACATGTTAACTTTATAGAATTTACTAATTCATTGTGTATATAAGTGCTTCATTAGGAAATTGATCTGTGATATACTGATGAGTCACGTGGTATAAAGATGTCCCTGATAGCTTGATTTATCATAGTTTTCTAAGTTGTTATTCTGAAGATACTTTAATATGAATCAGAGATTTGTCAGAATTTCAACTATAATATTCTTATTCTGCTACTATTGAATGACAAATAAAGCTTCTGAAAGAAGCTGGACTAGATTAAAATCCTAAATATCTTAGTTGAGCGTCATTCCATTGACTGATAATTCAGGGCAATCATTTGTTCTTTAATATTAACTCTTTGCCAACTACTGACGTCTGCTGATAACCATTGCAAACAGCTTGGACCAGTAAACGTCGGGACTGATATGGATACAAACTGATTGACACTTCCATGGTATTCCTGAAATAATTTTTGAAAAGATTAATGATAAAAAAAGCCACAGCAGTTGGCAAAAAGCATGAACCCAGAAGTAAAAGAGCTAAAATCATGCTAATTTCTGATAGTTATATAAATTACACCTTTTAAATTAACATTTTTTTATAATAATAATGATAATAATTGTAGTAATATTGACATTCTCAGATCAACTTCTTTTGGTATGCTTATTCATAATTTTGGACGCTTTTGACAACGCAATGTTTATTAAATATGAATTGTAGAACATTCTCGCGAGACCTGACGATACCTCATCTAGATCTCTCGCATTTTGCTCTTTGAATTATGGGTACCTAGCGATATCCAATTCTCGCGCTCCTGTAGTGACAGAATTTATTGTTAAAAGTCAATTTTTTGGAAGTTTACCATTTCTCATTTCTTCAATATTTTCTGAGTGTAAAGACCTGAGTCATGCAAGCAATGATAGCATCGTATATCTTAATGAAAATGGCGGGTGAATGGCGGTTCAATCCCAGTGTGCAACGAGAGGAAGGCGACAGTTTAGTGAGTGCTAGAATGCTTCATGTTTGCGACAATGATTGTAGGATGAAAACGAAATTTATATCTACACGCATTGATTTGCTTACAGATCTTATTATAAGTCCAGAAATTCTTTTTGTATTAATACGATCTTTATAATAGAAAAAAGTCAAATGGATTGTTTCTTAAACTCTTGGCCTGCTAGCGGCGACTTTTGTCGCCTGCTTATGGTCTTTGCAAACATTTTTGACCAAGATCATGCTCGTCAGAATCTGGACCCAAACCGTTTACACTCTGATAGTGCTCATGAAAGATTTTTGTATAAAAGGTTAATCTTGAAAAAAGTCAGCAGACAACAAACATATCACTCAATATTACACAGCATACACATTATCAATATGCTATAAAGACATCTTTAAGCACAAGACTAGTTTTTAAGACTCAATTTATTCAATATTGTTAATATATATTATCAACAAATGTCCGTCCTTCAGTTCTTCTTTGTAAAGTTTTCATATTTCTTTTTTATTTATAAAGCAATAAAAAAATAGACTATATATTATGGCTCGTTTTTTCTATCAGCAGTCCAACATTTGAAAGATTGACAAATTGATTGATAGGAAAATGCAATTGATATTTTTGTAGTTAACCTGTTAACAACATTTTGATAAAGAATATGTACCGAACAGCATGCGTATTACCATGGTGAGCGCCATATATATTTCATTTGGGTCTATTACATGTTGTGTGCAAATAAACAAAACAAGTAAATATGAGTCGCAACATGAGATTTCCAACAATGTGGTATTATTTGACCAGCTAATGCTCAGACCAGCCTGCGCATATGCGCAGTCTGACCAGAGTCTTTGCTAGATGCTCGAATATTCTATGACTGTTTAGCTACTGAGCAAACGGCATTTGGAGTTTCTAAGCTTAACACGAGGATGCACAGGCTCGTCGGAGTCATTTCATGTCAAAATACCATATTGTTGAAAGCACATGTTGCGGCTCAAATATGGCCCAGAAAACTTGCAATCAGATGACAGACCAAACCATGGCACCTCCAAGAAAATGCGTTAGAACACAGAAACACAAAGGGACACATGAGAGTAAGTCAGAGGCAAAGATCAATGGCCAATACAATCAAGTACCACACCTGACCCAGAACACCACATGAAAAAGTGACAAAAACACAATAAAACATCACACACAAAAGAGCTAAGAGGTTACTCTTTTCCAGCAGGTGACCACAAGACTGCAATGAACAGACAAGAGAGTGCGACAAACACGCACTATAAATAACAAAAATGATCCACAAAAGGAGCACTGCCTGGGAATGGTCATTAATTTACTTTTACTGGATGGCTTAAACTAGTTTCAAGGCGCCAACCTCACCTCAAGACTACAATTTAAGTAAAGTAACAAACCCTCTTCCGGGGGGGGGGGGGGGGGCGATTAAATATAGTTTACTGACCAAATATACTCCCTAGATTCTGCTGATGTTACAACACACGAACTGTTTAACTTGCATTGATGTTTCCCATCTTATTCAATATATCACCACATGAACACCTGCCTTTATATAGAGGATCTTACATGAGTGCTCATGTTTTATTGAATTTATTAAACGAGTTGGGGAAAAGAGATAAAATGCGAGGCTTGCCGAGCATTTTATCTCTTTTTCGCAACGAGTTTAATAAATTTAATAATACAAGAGCACGGACGTTAGATTCTATTTATCATATGAGAAATACTTTGAAACCTGATTTCTGGCGTAAAAACGTTATATTTTTTTCATTATGTACGCAACGTTGTAATGGACGTCATAACGTTTCCCGTAAATCTATAAACCACTAGTGGATTACAGATTTTATTGCATGGCGTTATTTCACTCCCAGACGCGACGTCATATGATAATTTACTTTATATCTGATAAATCCGAGAAGTTCCAGAACGCCTAACAGTGTAGTCTAGATCCAGATCAGGGTCCGACGTTAGGTTTGGCCTGAACCGATTCCAAGCTCTTTGCAGAGGCAATCAACAAGTGACAGAAGCAGATATCAAACGTCCAAATTTTCGAAAAGGTATGATATTTCTGCCAGCAGACGACCGTCATGAAATATCATGAGTTATTGTTTATTTCTGAAATAGCAGCAAAATGTGAAATTGTCGTCTTCTGCTAGTTATAGATGGCACTCTATTGGTTAAACAATAAGAGCTCATAGTTAGATATATTGAATTATATCATTATATACGGGTAGTAACTCGTTTGTCCGAAAGTGAGTATGACCAGAAAATGCCACAACCACAGACTACGGTTTGACCGATGGCATCCGAAGGAAGGGGCATAGGAAGCTAACTGTCACCCAACAACGAGAACAAAACTAATATAAAGCAACCAGAAATCTCTCTCTCTCCCTTTAGTTTTACTGCAAAATAAAGCAATACATCGACAACAGCAGAAACCCGCCTTAAAGCCGCCATTACACTATAATGAATTGGCTCAGCTTTCGCTCTGTGACTTGTTGAGATATTTGGATATTCGTTGATACACGCTAGTGTCGGTTCAAGGACGTTGGCTCAACTGTGATCAAAGGTATACTGATTTGCTTAGCAAATGGAGGTGTAAATAAATACAGATGTTTATTTTTTTTTTACAAAGGCCAAGTGGCGGAACATTTGAAACTGAGTAAAAATAGCTTTTTTGTCCAAAGTTAGTTTGAATCTGTTTGAACCGATAGAGGGTTAATGTTGTTTTTCGAGATAAAATCAGCAAGAATTTCATTCGTTTTTTTAACCAGTCCAAACACGGGTTTCTTGCAAGCTGGACAAGAAGATCGAAGCTGGAAGCTTTTTCTCAGACAAGCCTTGTGAAAACTATGGCTACACTGGAGAACCTTTCCCTCATCTACTGCCTCTGAACAGACAAAGCACACCATGGTCTCACTCGGATGATGATCTGATGCATGTTGCTTGCTCCCCTTCTCCCCTACGTCAGAAAGAGTATCAATACCAGAAAGGAATTTTCTACGATCTTCAACTTCTACCCATTCTAAATAAATAAAAGACCCTGACCGTATGATTTCATAGATTACAAGAATAAGACGAAGGTAGAACCAGCTTGAGAAAAAAGGGGCAAAGAAACGATAATATAGCATCATCATGGATGTCACTGCTGTCTGGCCAAGTCTAAAATGCCGTGTTTTGTAAATTGCGCCCTCTATTGTATCCGTTCTATCAGAATACCAGATCATTGTCCCGAGAAATAATTCAAAGAGAGTAGAAAAAGCACGGGAAAGAACAGTACTATTCCCAGAAACATTAAACAAAGTCCAAAAATCAATTTTGAGAGATCTGGCTGCCAGTGAAGTAATATATGTCGATGAAAAAGTTATGGTGCAAACGATAAAAACAGATTTCAAACATAAAGTCACCACACCATTTTTTGTACTGCTTGCGACGATATGACGAGAGCTGTTTTCTACCACTCTAGATACTTGATAAAGTATGGTGTAAAATATCAAGAACACTGCACAGTTTAAGTGATGTACAACATTATTAGGGATATTTGTAAGAATTCCGGCTTCAAAACAAGTGATAAGAAAACCAACGTGCATAGTTGTTCCATTATAGACAGATCTCACAGATAACTTTTGGCCATTTATAAGTAGCTCACAGAGGGCAACGCACAGTCCCGAAACAAACGCAAATCCTAATGAGGTGCATGTTAGGGCTACCAAAGTGGTACACCAGTCTGCAAGGAAACTGCCAAAGTATGACAATGAGAATATTGTCTTTGGAAACATTCTAACGGAGTCTATTAAGAGACATAAACCAGTGTGGAACAAGAAGAATCCAACACGCATATCTCGCATGAAATTGGCATCAAATAGTGCCTTTTTAATTTCATTTGCCGTCAACTCTCTAAAAGGCAGGCTCGATCTCACCCAACAGTAGACGTTGAAGTAAAAACCAATTTTTATGATGATAAGTTTTGACAACCAGTAAAATATCTGTGCGGAGATGCTTATGAAAACTCCGGACATGCAGAAAACGTGGAAAATAACAAAAATCAATGTTCCTATTTTTTCTAATTGTCCAAGAATTTGCAAAGTATCGCCATGTTCTTGAGGCGAATAATTGTACAAACAAACAAAAAGGTGAAATGCCATAGTGCTGAGTGAAAGGGCCCACCAAGCTACCCCCTCGTTATTCCACCAGATACTGCTCATACTGTCAATCTCGTTGTGGTACAGTTGGTAGTTTAACTCTAGAAGCCATCCAAGTAGCATGTCCATAGCCATACCAAAATAACAAGGCACCAACGCCTTAGGTGGAAGAAAGCATAACATCCCACACAAACAAAAGGAAGCTGCAAAGAAAAAAAATACAGTATCAGTAATGCTAAATTACTATTCTTGCACATCAGATTGTGATTTCCAATGAGGGAATTCTATCTCATATTTTGTTTGATTTTATTCTTTACGTCCTATCATCAATCTTTCAGTTATGTAAGGATGGGTCTTTTTTTGGTTTAACCGGTACTAAGCTAGGATTAATGTGTCTTACTCAAGGACACAATGCAGTGATGCGGGTGAGGCTCCAACATCTGGCCCCTCAATCTAGAGTCAAGCACTCTACGACTGAGCCACTCCGCTCTCTCTTATATACCCCGTATCAACCTGTAATAAAAACGAAGAGCCTCACCTGGATAGACAAGTGATATCATTGTTATGTGGCACCACAGCGTATTCAGAACCTACTAAAAATCTTTAAAAATGCAGTATTAAAGGTGAGTAAGAAAAAGAATATATTATTTATGTGAAATCCGTCCCTTGTTATCACTGTTGTTTTTCATCACTCAGGATGCCTCGTGATGTAAGTGGCAATCATTGAGATGGATGTTTCTATCCCCTCCATCCCACGGGATCAGCGTTTGTCATCAGTCTGCAAGCCTCATGATGCCAAACCGTGAGTGATCCTGGGGGATGGATATGTCTTTCCCATCCTCACACCCAGGCATGTCATCAAGTTTTTAAGGAAGACCCTGTTCAACCAAAGAGAAAACTATACAGCTGCTTTCCAAAATTTTTATAGATAGCGATTTTTGTCAAAATTATTTACATAACCTATACTTGTTTTATGCTTTGTTTGAGATATGATTTATTTCTGCTCCTGTATGCACGACATATCTAGTTATAGTGAGTAAAAATATGGCTTGTTTTTGCAGAGGTTTTGTATCAAGTTATAACTTCTAAAAAAGCTGACCATATTTTTAGCAATTCACAGTTGCTTATCACAACTCTATTTCGAATTATGAGATAATAAGGAGAGCAGCAAAGAAAACTGTGGTGGGAATCTATAAAGTCATGTATACGGTGCATTGTGAAAAAAACTTTTAGAATTGAAGCTATCGAGTGTATCAACAATGAATCACTTGATTGACTTTGGTGTATGTGCACTTGTAGGTTGCACAAATTATATGATTTTACACAATTACTTTTAAAAGATATCTTAAGTGCATTTTGGGTGTTCAAATTTGATGCTACATAGTAAGAGCCCAATTGTTAGGAGAAAGGCCAAAAGGAAAATACAGTCCTGCCGAACTGTTAAATGGCCAAGAGGGTTTGAAATTGTATTAAAATTTGGAAAATGTCATCTTTTCAGATGAATCCATACTCTAAGCCTATTTCTTTTGCAGACCTATTCCCATCTGGCGTCTGCAACACGAACAAATTTATCCACATTACATTGATGGATGGGTAAAAAACCCACTGGAGTTGTATTGAGGGGACTATCTCTTAACTTTTAAAGGAGTTATTTAACTTAAGCTTGTTAATGAAACAATCACCAGTACGGCAAATCAGGATAATATCAAAAGCGATATAATATCAAGTGATTCATTGTTGATACACTCGATAGCTTCAATTCTTAAAGTATTTTCACAATGCACCGTATAGATGACTTTATAGATTCCCACCAGAGTTTTCATTGCTGCTCTCTTTATTATCTCATAATTCAGATAGTTTTGATAAGCAAATTTGATTTGCTAAAATATGATCAGCTTTTTTAGAAGTTATAACTTGATACAAAACATCTGCAAAAAACAAGCCATATTTTTACTCACTATAATTAGATATGTCGTGCATACAGGGACAGAAATAAATCATATCTCAAACAAAGCACAAGTTTATTACAAACACTCAAACAAGTATAGGGTATGTAAATAATTATGACAAAAATCGCTATCTATAAAAATTTTGGAAAGCAGCTGTAGTTTGACCACACCTTCGGTTTATTTTATGCCTTCGAATGCTGAGGATCATTTTTATTTATTTAGTTATCAATACGATAAGTCTATCATGTGGCCTCTGAAACATAAATACATACATGTAATTAACGAACACTTTACAAACTTAAATTTTAGACCCGAACATAGCTTCCTATCCATTAAGGTCTCTATTATTACTTTAAGCTCAAGGGGACTTACACAAATAATTCCTCCTAAACCTTACACAAACTGTCAATCCAACTGGCCTTGCGAAAAGGTCCCTGGCAAAACATTATATATATGCGCATCGACATGGGAAAATGGGCTTTTGGGATAAATTTGGCCATTTTGGGATGTATAGTTTGTAAATATGTCATTATATGATAAGCAAACACATTTTGCTTGACCAAAATATTCAAATTATTAGAAAAGATATTGGAATTTGAACTTTGGACAGCTTGACGTTGATTTTGTAACTAATGTTGCGTGACGGCACGAAGAGTCATTGACAACGTTGCGAACTTTTGACCCTTTTAAACATCAGCCCTTAGCTGTAACTAATATGAAACTAGACCGCCACATAGCTAACGGCTACTAAAAATAATTGAATTTTAACCATAAGCCTAAAGTACTTCATTCTGCATATTCTTCATTTTTATAGCATACATGTATTAGTGGTTACCATAATTCCTTGTATGCCTATAAATACATACGTGCTATGCCATGCTAGTCTTCTTTGGAGCAAATACACTAAATGAATGCACGTTTCATCATAACACTCTGTGCAAATTTGCGTAGCCATCGACTGGTCTGCTATTTTGCCAGCACAATTATGGATCATCATGGAAACATCTCCGTATAAAATTGGTCACAATTTTGCACATTGACGTTTGAAATTTAGAAGTTTGAAAAAAAAAACGAAAAAAAAAACACAACAAAACAAAATGGCAGCAATGTTATAAAATTTTCCATGCTCATCTCAACTGAGCATAAAATTTCAACTGCTCATGAAATCTAAAATGTCAACTTGAACGTAAAGATATTCTTGTTTAGAAACTCTAAGATTTTATATATTCATCCTGCTTAAAATGTTTAAATGCCAACAATCTTTAACATTTATGAGCAGGATAAATTCCATGCTCAGTTGAGTTGAAAGGTTTTATAACCTCAGGGTCATGGGTAGGTTTTGATAAACCATATATCCATCTTCGTATACGCCCTCTCGGGTATTTTGACAGGGTATGTCCGTCATGTTGTAACAGCAGAAATAGTGCAGTATATGCAGATAAAATATGTTGCAGCTTAAAAACAGTTGACGTTTTCTTCTCAAAGAAGAAGTTGCTTATTCTCTCACGTGAAATGCCTCGAGAGAACAAAACCAATCGGGGAAAAAGAAAAGTTAGCCTACGTGGCGTGATACTACACTTTATTATATACAAAGTAATGAAATACAGAAAAATATTGATTAAATATAATGCATATTTTAAAAAAGCTGTATTTCACAGCCGTGAAAATATCAAAAGCTGTATTTTCACTGCAGTGAAAATATAAGTTGTATTTCACGGGTGAAATTGGATATCCTCTGCTTTCTCCATTGACTTCCTTGAGCCCACTTCAGAATTTCAAACGCCTGTAACTTTCTTATTAGTGGACAAAAACACAAAGTGTGGGTATTCATTTTCTTAGTTAGATCGCAAGAAATATTTTGGTAATAAAATTGTCAAGATTTGCTGAAATTTTCACTTTTTCTACTCCTGCTCTTATGCTTTCAGTTTCGGCCGTCATTGTACATTATGCAACGTCATCATTATAATGACGCAATGTGCGAACGTGTATGACGTCATTTACTGCAAAAAAACTGTAACGCTTAAAATGGTATATAATAAAAAGAAAATTCAAATTTTTGGAATGAATATGCCATTTATTTCATCTCGTGAAGCGAGAAAATGTATATTTCATCCGTGGCTTCGCCACTCATGAAATATGCATTTTTCGCTTCACTCGATGAAATAAATGGCATATTCATTCCAAAAATTTGAATATCCTCTATGTATTATCGAGGATTTCAGCTGTGCTTTCTCCTTCTTTCCATCGACCAGTAGGAAACCAGTGCTACACCCCTGGCACATTGTTATTTGGGTGGTTCCTTGTTCGCAAGTATGCAAGTATGGGGTAGACATAACAGTTTAACTGTATCTACAAGATGAAAATGTGTTCTGCATTGACACATTCCCTAGGATCTAGGAGCTACATATTTGGAGCAACTACGTTTCAAACCCTAGCAGAAATATTACAAGCTCTCGCGAATAACAGTATACTTTGCTAGTTCTTAGGGTAATCTTCTATCTTTGCGGTAAAGTCCTACTCAGATACAGCAGTGAACGCATACAGTCCTAAAATAATCCATCAAGATAACAGTCCGACATGATGTAAATAGTGTTGACTTGGTAATAAAGCTTCAACACCAAACTAAATTTGAAAAATAAAATCGCAAAAATGCGTTCTTGCAAAGTTGTATGCGCACCTTGATAACTAGTTTAAGTGAAGATTCAGCTGAGGATCTTTTCTTCGTTTTTTTATCCGCTTAACATTATTTCAAAAAAATTACCAGTCGGCATATATCACGACGGCCAGTTAACACAGCAGGTAGTTCCTCCAGTGCATAGTGTAACCCTACTTGTAGACTGGCTCCAGTCCTTAAAACAGATTTTCATTAATGTGTCATTTAATATTCTTGGAGCTAGTCTAACTCTGATGGCTTAGACTGACTCCAGTCCTTTAAACAGTTTATGATCAATGTGTCATTTCATATACTTGGAGCAAGTCTAACTCTGATGGCTCTGTTCTTTGGTGGCATTTTTTTTTAAAACAGCCCATACAGTTAGGGGAAAAATATATCAAAGAAAAGGAGCCAAACCTATCGGTATCACATTTAAACTAATATAGATGTAACTGTTATTTTCTTTTCTGTTTTAGCTGCACATAATAACCGGAAGTGTCACAGACAGTTTAAATACATCTAGCTATCAAACCAGTTTGATACAGCACACAATAAATGGAAGAGTGAAAGAATTTTGTGAGGTTGTTAAAGAGCAAAGCGAATGGAAGGCAGCTCTAGAAGATACCTTTGCTGAGAAAATCCAGGTTGAAATAAGAGAATTATGTAGTCAAAATCAGTCACAGTCCTGTATTCTAAAAGTGGAGAAAATATATCCTCAGTTTCTTGGAAGAATTTGTCACGTGAATTTGAGAAACGAACTCCTGTATTTTGGAAGTTTCTGGTTAGTGCAGCAACAAACCGAAAACAGATGAGTAGAAATATAAGGAAGACTGAGCAGTCAATAACTCCAGCTCTGGTCAGCGCAGCTTGTAAGTTGGTGTCATTATACAACAGCCATATGAATGTTATCCAACGCTTGAACAGTGTAAAATTGTTAAAAGGTGGCGCTAAGAAGTCAGTATTTCGACGTCTCAGTGTTACAAATGACTGTTTTGGATATATGGCTACTCTTTCCATGGCAGACAATTTCAGCAGCTCCTGGGCATATAGTTTGCAGCAATGGTCCACAGCCGTACAAGAAGACACCCATTTCGAAAAACAGATGAGTGGAAACATTCAAGATTTACAATAGGATCTGAAATGTTAGATGATGATGTGTTGACAGCAGTAACAATCATGTTTCAACTGACAGAAGCTGAAGTCGAACTAAAAAACACGGATCCACCATGCATCCTGGATTCTAATTTGTTGGTGACAATGTGGATATGCAGACAAAAGTTCGTCAAATGACTTTGACCCACCAAAATAAGGATCAACACATGTATCAAGTATGTGTCTATAAAAATCGAGTGTCTGGGAAACACTTGGATGACACCAAACCAAAAGACAACAATGAATCAGTACAATTTAAGCAACTTGTGACCGGTCATCATGAGAAGTCAACGTTGATCCAAGAATTCACCTTCCTTGTTGCCACTCAATGGACTGAACTCATTCCTTGTTTTGCCCAACTCAAACTTATTTTGCCAAAACACATTGAACATGAGAAGATGAGAGAAACCACCAAGAAGTCTGAAAGGGTAAGTCCATTAATAGGCAACTTGGCTATTGTTTAAAGTTTTGCTAACATTATATAACTTATGATTGTACATATGGGAGCAAATATATCCATATCAGATTGCTTCTACAGGTCCAGTCTGATCTAATCTGAGTCCACACTGTTTGTCAAAAAGCTACAAAAAAGATTTCAGCAGATGACAAAAGCAGACAAATTTTGTTGTTATTGACGTATTAAGGGATATTTTATTGCTCATAGTATATTATTTTAACACTTCATACAATATACACCTTGCATGCCACTCTGCATCATAATGAAATGTAGTTATTTTTTAATTTTGTGGTTGATTTTCGTCAAGGTGTTACTGCCAAACTAAAGCACGTGCGTATATTTTCCCCTTGTTTTTTTTTATTTTATTATTTCTGGTTATTATGGGGGTACTTCAAAAGAATGAACAGTACAATGAGGACATGACAGACATTTGCACATTTATACATAAGTACGTCCCAGTGATAAGTGATGATGAAGATTGGCAGAAAAGGTCAACAAATACGTAGTGGAGCGGACTACTTAACCTTTGAGCGAGACAAACAAGCTCAGTCATCCAAGCGAAATGGTGGAACCCCATCAAAGAGACTGGAAGGTTTAGTACCAAATATGTTAGAATTCCACAATCAGGCAGCATCCCTGCAGGTATGAAACTAAGAGATAATCTGATCACTATAACCTTTTTTATTTCAATTTAGTGGCAGCCTTATCAGTCTTTTACTAATTTCCGGAAGGTTCACTCAGCAAACTCTTCCTGAAAACTAGAAATGTGTCCTGTGTACACCGATGCCCCTACTCTTGCACACATAAGCAAATCTAAAAGTTACATATTTATATGAAAGAGGGCAATAATCTTGAACAATGGGGTAATATTATGGATCATTTTGGAACTTAGGCAAGACGTACATACAGACAGAAAGGGGTAACACTTATTGTCCTAGCTACTGTGATGGCGTGGGGCATGAAATGTTTTGATTAACAGACAGGGTAAAGTAAACCCTGAAGTCAGTTATACTAGAGATTAGATACTTCATTCATGAAAGTAGAGGTATACTGTCTAAACATGCTAGAAAAAAGGCTGAAAACCTGCATGCATGCTCAGACTACGGCAAATTCATGGCTTTGTTTTTCACTTATAAAGCAAAATATTCTAAATTGGGCCTCGTCGCGAGAAAACCTGTCTTCGGGAGTTTGCGAACAACACAGGCGCAGACCAGCCTGCGCATCCGCGCAGTCTGATCAGCGCCTTTGTTATTCGCGTTTTGGAAAGTACTTTATGTAAACTTGCTGCAGGCAAAATTTGAATTCGCTAGCTAGTCTCCGTAGCTAGGGAGACTGGTTTGAAACTAGCTTAGTCGGAAACCCCAAAGACAGGTTTTCTCACGACAAGGCCCAATTAAATCATTTGATTCATTGCAAATTCATATGGAAAGTTCTGTTCAGTACAATTTCATCTAAAGATACAGGGACTCTTAATGCAGCCAGAAATACGATTAATAAAAAGAAGGTGTAGTAAGATCCTGCCAGCAATTATTATGCAAGCCCAGAACTTGTTGATAAGTTTACGAAAGCTTATATTGTGAAAGCAGCATTGGACCACTTTGGTATGGATGCACTGGATCAGATACCTCCACAGAATTCTTACAGTGGAACTATTAGTGATTCCAAACAAACAAGAGAGTACATTTTGTCAGAGGCTGCATGTGCTGTCAAGAAATTCACAGACACAGACTTATCAGCAATACCAGAGATAGGATACCAGTCAAATGATGATATGAGCCAGTGCATAAGATTTCCAACAATTTGGTATGTGCGACCAGCAAAGCCTCAGATCAGCCTGCGCATATGCGCAGTCTGATCAGAGCCTTTGCTAGTCGCTTGAGTAATCTATGATTGTTAAGCTACTGACTGATCACCATTTGGAGTTTCTAAGCTTAACAGTAGGCTGCAGAGGCTCGTCCGAGTCTACACATGTCAAAATGCCACATTGTTGGAAATCTCATGCCGCGGCTCATATAGTATGTCATCAATGTGGAAAGAAGTACAAACTGATCACATCACTGAGAAACCATGAGGAAACTACGGCTTGTAAAACAGAAACGCAACTTAAGAAGAAGAAAGTTGCTAAAGTGAAAATAAGGTACTAGAAAGCAAGATAATAGTGACCACATCCTTAATTATTCAAAGAATGTCTTGACTTTAGGACTGTTGAAAGAGTTTCTAGCGATAAGGCGGGCTATTTCCCTAAATAAGAAGTTCATTTTATTTTGTTTAAATAACGACTGGAGACACAAGGCACACTCAACAAATACATATAGACGAGCCGTCTATGTACCCTTGCCCGCTAGTTCGTATATTTAAAACGGGTTTTCCTAAATGCATGTAATATATCTACTTCGTTTTGAATGAGAATTTATTTTGACCATCAACTGTGCTCGCTTTTCAGTAACATGTGTGGGAAATAGACCGTTAAACTTAGGTAAACGAACGTCCTACATTTATCACGATAGAGTATATTATATATATTTATACAGTTGATGTACAATAAAAATGACCATCTTGCAAAGTGGTCTATTTTTATCAGATGATTGATGTCTTCTTTCGCTTATACAACCCCTTTCCGCACTAGACCCAGGACGCCCTTTACACATGTTGTATATTTATATAATGACGTTCAATTGTCCAAAGGGCATCTTGGGTCTAGTGGGGGAGCATCTAAAAACAAACTGAAAGACACCAGTTTCATCTTTTCAATGATAAACATCACAATTTTAAGTATATTTCGTACGCATGCGCAGAAGGAATACTGCAAAGTTTTGGAAACGAAGGGCATTTATATCCTTAATAATTCAGTACTTTTACTTTTTGAAAACCTATGATGGATTTACTAAAATTCTGGTCTACACGACACAAAGTATAAAGACGTAAAATGAGGGGTGTGAGTAGAAAGCGCAAGTTTTCAAGGCTTTGAAAACGATGAATCGCATTGAAACGTTTTTTTTGATGCTAATTATACATATTACACAACCCAAACAGACGGATTTTAAAATCATTAGGGCTATTTGAAAATTTAGCTTTTGTAATCATGTCAACTAGGGAAAATATACACCTTATCGCTAGAGCTTCTTAGACCATGACAATGCCATCAAACTGGGCGATGGAGAGAGAATTTTGTCATCTCGACTCACACAGGGCAAAAAAACATCTATAAGCAATTTTAAGCGTGCGTAAATATACCGTAAAACCTATCGTTATCGCAAGTCGCCCAAACAAATGTATATGTAGCTTTAAGGCGATCGAAACAGTATGGTAAATTATCTGCACAAATTAATCAATGGGCTAATTAACGAAGATTTTCTTATTTTTTACCACAAAAAAGTGACATGTTTTGCTCTTAGTAACAGTTTCTTACATATTTTATTGGATTTAGAACTTTAATAATTATGTCCCCTTTAATAATAGAAAAAACAAACAACTTTGTTAAACACAATTGAGCTCACGATTGTCGCAAACCCAGTGTGTTTATACAGTACATCATTGTATGAAACCTGAATCGCCGCCCAATGGTCAGGGTTTTGTAATTTTGGCATCAAAATGAATGTTAAGATGTTGCCTAAAATTTTGTGCGTAATGTAATCATTTGTCCGCCATCAGCAGTCCGCTTTGTGGGTAAAATGTCAATAATTAATAGTAAGTATCAAATCGTTGCTAGTTCCGACACTAAATTCCGTTCATCCCAAATGGTTTTACTCCAGTTTAGTTTTTGCTTTATTTGTTTTTCAACAATATTTTTCTTCAATTTGTTCTCATTTTGTGTACCTTTATAGTGATGTTCAGAAGTTTTATCATTCTGAAGAGGGGAGGGTAATGATTGTTATTGCATTTGCTACCGCCTTCCTGTTCTGGTGGTGTCGTTTACTCTTTGTACCTTGGGTGGTTGTAGAACTTCCTTAGTTATGATTTAAACAATCAAAATACATACCAATGTACCTGAAGATGAATAGTGGAATCTCAATAACTACGTTGTCTGATGTAGGCAATAGAAGGATCAACTGGTGCATGATAAAAATTATGGGCACCCTCAGAAGAACTTCCATCAGGTGTTTTCTACCAGATCCTACACCTTGCCAATAGGCTTCTAGTCTGCAGCCCAGTCTTGATAGCTTAGCATCAAATCCTTGAAATTCTTGTGTTTCCATTAGTTCTGTTAAATCTGAAATATACCACTGACACTTGTGATTATCTAGCTTGTATTTATCTGTATCTATCAAGTATGTGCATGCGAGGATCCAGAAAGTGTTGTGAGAGGGCTCAACGTTGGCGTTTATTTTTAGTTTTTAGTTGATGAGGGGAAAGAGAATCCAAATACCACTAAAAGCGGACCACCATCAAACCGCTGGGGAAAAGCTATTTAAACGGAGTTTCGTTTGTGGGCTGATGATAATTTTTTTGTTTGCACTGATTTTAAGGTAAAGATGGGAATGGGTGTTTGTAAGGGAGTATATGGTACATCAATTGTAGATTTATATAAGTTGAAATGGACCTACTGCCTTAAAGGAATGGGAGATCAACCTTTTTTAAATTCTCGTATTTAATTTACTCGTAATATTCATCTTTTATCCCCTAAACCTAAATCTTATAGTCGTCATCTTAAATGAGGTATCCAGAATTTTCATATGAAGTATGGCTTGGTTCCAGCAGATAAGCCACAAACAATATTGTAGTTGTTTGACGATTGTATTATATTGATACTCTTAAACGTGTGTTTATTGACACCAATGCCTATAAACTGCAGGCTTCTTTGAGTGAGAGGGTTGTTGCCAATGTGAATTGTTGTCATACAGCCCTGCATTTTGGTGTCAAAGCTAAAGAAAACCAAGACAAGTTTACTATGTTCCAAACAAGGTTACATAACCTCCATAAAACCCATTTAAAGCATGATTTTTCGCTAATTATAGTTCATGTAGGACAACAGAACTTTCTAAATTGTTAACCTCAAGAATTACGGCAGTCAAAAACATGTTCTTAAGTACTGCGAAAAGGTATATGAAAGATCTGGTAAGAATCTATTTTGGCCTTTCAGAAAATCTAGTGAAGTATTAGATACACTTAAAGCTGGAGATTTCAATGCGAACAGTTTGTCTACATATGATTTTTCTACTCTTACTTTACTTTACCTCATCATTTGATTGATGATAAACTTATCATTTTGAAAGAACCTTCAATAGAGGAGGCTCTCCTTACCTTGCATGTAACGACAGAAACGCGTTTTTCACTTCCGAAAAAATATTCGACGTGGTCTTGTCAAAATGTTTGCAATGCATATACCTTTTTGTTGGACAATATTTTATTTAATTCTGCACTTAATTTTATATACAAGTAGTTGGGATTCCTATGGGCACTTATTGTGCTCCCCTGTTTGTTGATTTATTCTTGTTTTGTTATGAGAGGGATTTTATGATGTCTCTTTCTGATGATAATCAGGCTTTATTGTTGACGCTTTTAACCGTTTGCAAAGGCTGTCAGCAGACTGCAGTTTTCAGCAAAGAGTTAATGTAGGCGTGTTTTTGGAAAGGTGAACAATATTGTACGAATTGGATGAAAAAATATTGAAAGCAATCGTAACTCTACTATATTATTACACCGTGTACACTACCACTGCACTGAGAGAGGTACGCGTGTCATGCGTACCTCTCTCAATGCAGTTGTAGGGTACTTTACCTTTGCTATGACGATTAATTTTACGAATGCGTTTACCCTGGACAACCCTTTAAATGAGTAAAACAATTGTAATCATCATTCATTTTTATTTTAATTTTAACAATTGTTCATGACCTCAAGTTTTAAGAAAATGTGAAAAATATTTCTTATCCCAAGCCGTTGCAAGATATTACCTGAAATATGTAGGCAATTTCCAAAAATAGGAATTTGATTTTTAGGGTAAACTATACGAGGGTCATCCAATAAACAGCAGCTCGTAAGGTGACATGCCACGGTTGGCGACTTTGCTTTCCTCTTTAATTGCAGACTCTATGATGGTTCCGACTTAGAGACTTATCTATTGATGAGATGGTAGGGGCATGATGCTTTGGCTGTTTGTTGGGCCCATCGGGGTTTACCTGTTGGATTTCTTTTGCTCCGGTATTCAGTTTTATTTATTTTAGAGTCCTTATCTTTGCTTTATCTCCTTGTTATATCTTGATTTATATGTTTTAGGAGATGATGCATTGATAAGTTAGGGGTCTTTCATGCAAACCAAATATCTATGTGTCTTGATCCACATCTGAATTAAGAGTGAGGTTGGCGCCGTTAACCGGTTTAAGCCCTCCAGTAAAATATTTTACTGACCGTTCCAAGACGGTACTTCTTTTGTGGATCTTTTATGTTTTTGTTCTGTCTTGTGTTTGCTATGTCTTTGTGCGCGTGTCTATTTATATGTGCTTTGTGGTCACCTGCTGGGAAGGGGCTGACCTCTTGGCTCTCGTTTGTGGTGTCTGCTGTGAGTTTGTCACTTTCCCATTGGAATCCTGGGTCAGGTGTGGTACTTGATTGTATCGATTCCTGATCTTTGCACTCTTACTTACTATACCTTATTGCCCATGCAGCCACATATCCAAACGTTTGACGGAATGTGATGCCGCCTGTTGCTTAGCAATGCAAACATGTTATTCAAAAAAGTAAGTGAGTATGATCAGAAAATACCAAAATAAAAAAACTGCAGACAAACTCATGGCACCGCGAGGAAGAGCCACACAACAATCATGAGACACCAGGAAGACAAAACTAAGCAAAGCAACCAGCTCTTTTTTTCCCATTAAGATAATTGCAAAACTAGAATGGACATAAAATAATGTACAACAAAAAATAGAACAGTTAAAGACTCCAAAATGTCTTTAAATCGTAAATAATATTAAAAGGTAGGAGATTGAAATATTCAGCGTATATCTTTTGTAACAATTCAGTGAACACGACCTTGTAAAATTAATTGAGAAATATCTTGTTTGTGGGAAAGTGACTCATTCCAAAATGTTAACTTGAAACTTCTTCTTGGTCTGTCGCAAATGTAATAAGGCCCCATAAATGTGAAAACTTTTTACCTTAAATGTGAAAACAGATAAACCAGGTTGGCGACTGTAAATGTGAAAACTTATGCTTAGCGGCACCTTGTAAAACGGTTGATGTTCTTTATGTTTTCCTGTGATCAGCTGAGTGCAGAACATTTTCTTCATTCAGTTTGTGGTAGGGTCAACACTTAAACATGAACTTTTATTCCGATTTTTGTATATATTGTCATACGATGAATGTCTATCAAAATTTAGCGAATACATACAATTTCAACACATGCCAACGCATTGCTTTTACGTTTAAGCCCTTTATAAGTTAGAGTTATGCAATACGTAAGTTATACATATTTCAGGCATGTTACATGTTAGATAATACGTTCAAGAGTAATTCTCTGTAACAACTTAAAAAAATACATAGGGTCGTGGCACGCATAGTCACCGATTTTGCTGAAACTTTCCTATCTTGGCCATGGTGACACAAAACCAAGCAATCAACACTCCTTTCATCCTCATGCAAGCCCGTTGCCACGGAAACGGCTTATGAACATTTTGGCTGAAAATGTGACAAAAAAACAAACAAACGAACTTTAGAGTAAACGAAATTCCACCAAAGATTCATATGTATGAATATATAACACATCCAGGTTAGAAATAAACAATCAAAATTACATGTGAAAAACCTCGGTTTTTATCCATGCTCTGCAAAGTGAGTGGGGTTTCAGAAATTTGACAAAGGTGATTTTGAGCATTTTCAAAGGACATTTTCATAGTGAGTGCGGTTTGTTACACACATGCCGGCATATTCCAGTAATAGAACAAGGTTTCCTAAATTGATATATGAAAAGATATGCTTACTAAAGTATGGTTCCTGAAGCGTTTTCATATCTACAATCAGTGCACCATCACAAACAGCAAATATATCTGTGGTCTCATAAAAATCTGCCAAAGGGACATATTTGATTTTCAAATACTTTACTCGAGAAGTGATAGTCTATTTTTAATTTTATGACTTTTACCACGAGGGAGACCAGAGGTGTTGATGGTGCTGGAAAACTATCAGTTTATATCACCATTCCAAACGTGAACTAAATATTTCATAAAACTCGGAAGAAATGCACTGTTAAAACAACAATTACAAAGTTTTAGCTTTAAATTCTAATTCTGCGGCCTTAATTAATCGCGACTTCATTTGTACTTATGAAGTTATGAGCTTTAAAATGATTGGCGTTGTTGGAAATGGAACTGATTTGTCAGCAAAACACAAATGAACTAAATCATATCCATACTACGAGACCTGTTTCATGTTTATTTTAACAAATTTAAATTTCACATTTTCAGGTTACATATAAATTAAACAAGCCAATTTTGCTTGCTCATAAATAATGGAAGTGTCCATTTTATGACCAAATAGACAAAATGGCTCCTTAACACATGAACATAACCTGGCCGCCATAAATACACACACACCCCTTTTGATAATTTTATAAAGTATAAACGGACGTATCTTTCTTGAAAATACGCATTTAAGCGCGCAATTTTCTTTTAAGTTTAGAGGAATATTCAATCTATTATTTGATTTGAAAACGCCCTCTATGCGCCTGGTTTTATTTGATATCTTTGCCCTCTTTCTTATTTTAATAAGTTTCACCATACACGTGCCCAAATGGGTATTTCAAGTATAAAATGTTTTCTGGAAGTAATTTCAAAAACAAATTCTCAAACCTAACAATCGGCTCACGTTCTTAGCTACTTTAAGTATATATCGCCTCTTAACATTGCATTTATGTATATTGCATATAATTTTATGCTACTTTGGAAACTGTAAGCGCTAAAATTTGGTGTTCAAGTTGCTTCAAAAAAGCAAATTTCTAACTGAAATGCTTTATTTTCTAACATAATTCAAATTAATAATGTATGTACAATTTTTAATATGTTCCTAGACAAAAAAAACAACATCTGCTTAAGAGAAATCGTTCGAGAACGATTCAGAAGATTTTGTTTCAGGCAACATTTTAAACGCTAAAATTTTGTCTACTCATCTTCAGAGACGGTTTCAAATAAGTGAGTAAAGCCAAGAACTATTTTCATAGTGGTTGCATATTTATGGAGACCAGATTTACCTATTGAAATTTATTATTACAAATTACAATGAAAAATGAATGAGTAACGGCAATTTCAAATTTGAAACCTCTTGTATGGTCTGCAAGTAATGTGCACTTGAAAACTTACGAGCAAAACCAAATATCTTAAACGACAATTTTAATATATAGACCCTGACATTGTCCCGGTGGTCACTGGCGTGGATGCAAAAAGGGTTCATGGTAAAAACTTGGCACTATACAAATCTGGATAAAATCAATAATACCGCGTTTTTTCAGTTATACATTACAAAGATGGTCGTAAATTTGAGCTCGAGTCCCAGTTCAGGGCATGTACCCAAGGTTCCGCAAATAGCAGAGGACCAGCTTCCCAGACACTTTTTTCTATATATTAATGATTGAAGATATATACTTTACAGCAGCATAAGTACACTGCACAAATCTGTCACAGTTTCGCCTCAATCATAACACATGCAGCGCCTCTTGTATTGTACACGTTGTGTAGTTTTCAAACCGACATTCCTGCAGCCTGAAGTCAGTTGTTCCTAATACATGTAATACGAAAATTGCAAAATCAATAGACTAATAAGAGTCATGATATTAATTTCAAGAGGAAAACATATTCGACACGACTGCTTGTCTTAACATATGACCCTCGCGATAAACAGGCGCTTATCACTGTGTCATGTATATAAAAACGTTTTCACATTAAACGACGCAACTAGTTTTTTTACATTTACGGTTAAAAGTTTTCACATTTACGGGGCCTTATTACATATGCGGTAACAAGTTTTTACATTTACCGGGCCTTATTACATTTTCACATTTAGGGGACGTGCGACAGGCAACGTTTTATTATATACTGTAAATTCAAAATAATTTGCGCGAATTTTAATTTCGCTAAAGGCCCTGTCACACTATAACGTTTTAGCCAACGTATGCCGACGTATGAAATGTATATCTAGTACGCTGGCATACGCTGAAATAATAAAAAAAAAATCAGAGGAAGCCTCTCTCTGAACTTATGCAAAGCGTACGCGAAACGAGCATAGAACGTGTGTCCTGGGTTATGAGTAACTTATTCATAACTTATTCCCTACGTAACATAACTTAAGAAATAGATCAGCTCCAACGGTGAATTGTTGAGTAATAATTCACTGTTTGGAGGTCAGTTGTAAAGAAGATGAAATCACGAGCGCATAGCGCGAGTGATTTATCTTCTTACAAGTGACCGACAAACAGTGAATTATTACTCAACAATTCACGCACTGGAGCTGATCTATTTCGATTCTAACACACAATAAACGACGAAAACACATTCGAAGTCTTCAGCTTCTTCATCCTTCCGCCATTGCACTGAAGAACTACCGCCAATACTTAGACTACGTCGCATACGTTTACATGTAATTGTAACGTCTTTCAAGCGTAAAACGACGTTACACCGTCTAACGCCATGAATGACGTCATTTTTCCAGTGACGTCAGCTATCACACACTTTCGCTGTGAATTATTGTCCGATATATCACAGTTTGTTACCGTTGGCTCTATAGGCGAGGTGTGTTAGAATTATATTTTTATCAGCGTATAAAAGCGTATGCCCAGCGTATCACTAGCGTTCTTGAAACTTATGCACAACGAACGTCTAACGTATGCTGAATTGTACATATAACGTACGTTAACGCATGCATAACTTACATGAAGCGTACTTCTAACTTAAGTCAAACGTATAAAACAGTACAACATTTTGGGACCGTTTTGTTATATGACAATGTACACCAACGTACTGTAGCGTGTTCGTAACGTATTGAAAACGTATCTCTAACTTATTCAGCGTACACCAACGTACTTGGTGAATTTTCATACGTTGGTGCTAACGTACCTTAACGTATGCACAACTTACCCGTTGCGTACATCTAACTTATGCCTAACATATAAGCAATACGTCGGCATACGCTGAAGATTTTTTATGCAAGCACAAAACTTTGGGATCTATTCGCCGTATGACAACGTATACCAACGTACAGTAGCGTGTTCGTCACGTGTTTAAAACTTATCTCTAACGTATTCAGCGTACACAAACGTACTTGCTTAATTTCTCATACGTCCACATACGTTGGTGCTAACGTAACTTAACGTATGCATAACTTACCTGCTGCGTACATCTAGCGTACGAGTAGCGTATAGAAACAGTACGTTCGCAAACGCTGTAATTTTTTATGGCTGCACAAAATGTTGGACCTCTTGGCCGTATGTCAACGTATACCACAGTACTATAGCGAATTAGTAACGTGTTTAAAACTTATTTCTAACGTACTCAGCGTATAGCAACGTACTTGCTGAATTTTCAATACGTCGGCATACGTCGGTTCTATACGTCGTAGTGTGAAAGTCACACTATAACGTTTTAGCCAACGTATGCCGACATATGAAATATATATCTATTACGCTGACATACGCTGAAATCTAATTAAAAAATCAGAGGAAGCCTCTCTCTGAACTTATGCAAAGCGTACGCGAATCGAACATAGAACGTATGTCTAACTTATGAGTAACTTATTCATAACTTATTCCCGACGTAACATAACTTATACTTGTATCAGCGTATAAAAGCGTATGCCCAGCGTATCACTAGCGTTCTTGACTTATGAGAAACGTATGCACAACAAACGTCTAACGTATGCTGAATTGTACATGTAACGTACGTTAACTTATGCACAACTTACACGTAGCATACATCTAACTTATGTCAAACGTATAAAATAGTGCAACATTTTGGGACCACTTTGTCATATGACAACGTATACCAACGTACTGTAGCGTATTCGTAACGTATTGAAAACGTATCTCTAACATATTCAGCATTCACCAACGTACTTGGTGAATTTTCATACACCCTCATACGTTGGTGCTAACGTATGCATAACTTACCCATTGCGTACATCTAACTTATGCCTTACGTATAAGCAATACGTCGGCATACGCTGAAGATTTTTTATGCAATTACAAAATTTTGGGATCTATTCGCCGTATAACAACGTATACCGACGTACAGTAGCGTGTTCGTAACATGTTTAAAACTTATCTCTAACGTCTTCGGCGTACACCAACGTACTTGCTTAATTGCTCAAACGTCCGCATACGTTGGTGCTAACGTACCTTAACGTATGCATAACTTACCTGCTGCGTACATCTAGCGTATGTCTAACGTATAGAAGCAGTACGTTCGCATACGCTGTAATTTTTTATGGGTGCACAAAATGTTGGACTTCTTGGCCGTATCAACGTATACCACCGTACTATAGCGTATTCTTAACGTGTTTAAAACTTATTTCTAACGTACTCAGCGTATACCAACGTACTTGCTGAATTTTTCATACGTCGGCATACGTTGGTGCTATACGTCGTAGTGGGACAGGACCTTAAGAAGCGTTAAAAGACATGCACAACGATAAAAATTTGCGAATTAAACATGATTTACATCAGAAAATGAAATAGTGATTTTGCGAGCATGTTATTTTCGCATTTCCGAAGTTTGGCGAAAATAAACCACTATCAAAATTTCTGATATTACAGTATTTCATCTAGCATACACTGGTAGGCCTTTAGTTAAGAGTGCGTACCAGAAAAATAATTTTCTTATTTCAAAACCAAAACATATGTTGTTGGTACTCAAGAGAACCGTCTCAATAAGACGGTTCTTTTGAACACCAAAAACATATGCTAAAGATAATGGGTAAGAAAATATTTACAATTTTACGCTGATATTTTTTGTTTATCTTAATCTATGATCTACCGTGTTGAAACTCCTCTTTACCACGAACACAGATCCCTCTAACACGAACTCCTTTCGGTTTCAACAGATTGACATTCCAACTCTTATGGTTTTCAGTAAAAATAAATCCTAAAACATTTAAGTAGCAAAAATTATTTACGTCCTTTAAAATACAGGCGTGATATTCGATACTTTTAAGGCCTGTTACAAATTAATAAACCGTCCCCTCACTGTCAATATTATATTGTACGAGTGAACGGCATCATATACAAACAGTTCAATTTTGTACGCAAGTAACTTCATACGTACGCTTAAAATGAGAAATCCTTTTTTCAAGGGGATTTTCCTCCGCGCCTTTCCTGTTTTAATATACTGAACAGCTCTCTGAAGCGTAACAATTTTGTGTTTATTTTCTTAATATGGCTCATTGCATCTTGCAGTCCTTCTGAGTAATTTATTGTATTATTTCAAGATTTCATAAGATATACGATACACACTGTGACAGCAATGCACATGTCCTATTTAATGCCTTTTCGAATTGCGTAGTAAAAATTAAATGCACAGTGTTTTATAAAAGAAAAGAATCTAAGACGAAAGCTTAAAACACAGAGCAGCAGTCGATGGAACATCATCACGAATACCCGCGCTTTGACTTTAACATTTACCTTGAGATCAAGGTCACACAAAATGTAGCTCGAGTACCCTCCACATCATATGACCTATGTACCTGCAAACTTTGAAGTTGATAAGTCAAACGGTTAAGGAGGATATGCATTTACAAGAAAATACGTTATTTGACCTTGACCTTGGCGTCAAGGTCACACAAAACGTGCCAAGTACAATCAAAATCATGTAACCTATGCACCTGCATAGCTTCAAGTGTCTACGTTCAACGTTTCGGGGTGAGATGCAATTACGAGAAAATATTTTTCTATGACATTTGACCTGGACCAAGAAAAGTTGCCCAGTATCCACTACACTACTGCATAGTCTTAAGTTGCTACGTCCAACGGTTTAGGAGGAGATGCAATTACAAGAAGACCCATGTTTGACCTTTGAACTTGACCTTGGTGTTAAGATCACACGAAACGCAATCAATGATACCCTATCGCAAATACCCACCTTTTCATCTGACACCTTTACACTGGGGTCAAGGTCACATAAAATGTTGCCCAGTACCACCTAGGTACCTGCAAAGTTTGAAGTTGCTACATCCAACGGTTTAGGAGATGCATTTACAAGAAAATACATTACAAGATTACCCTTCACATCATATGACATATGCATTAGCAAAAATAGTAAGTGAGTACGATCAGGAAATACCACAATCAGAAACCGCAGACAAACCCATGGCACCGCGAGGAAGAGCCACACAACCATCACGAGACACCAGGAAAACTAAGCAAAGCAGCCAGCTCTCAAGATGATTGCAAAGTAAGAATGGGCATAAAGTAACGTAGAACAAATACAGACTTCCACAATGGGTGTAACAATAAACAAAAAGTCAAAAACAACAGAACCACCGCCTTAGAACGGACAACAGCCTAAGCCACCGGGGAGGGGGCTTAAATGCAATTTACTGGAACTAAAACTTCGCCTAAGATTCCGCTGTTGTTGAAGTACAAGAAATGTTCAGCTCGCATGGAAGCCTTCTAACTAAAGCAATGTATAATTATGGAAAAACACTCCAATCAAATTAACACACTATGATGAAACAAAGAAAAGGGCTCACGACTCACAGAAATTTAAGAGCTAAAGAAACCCTCAAGTTGAGCCACGGTGGGTCCAGCTACAGATAAGCATCAGGCACCAAACCACCGATTAAAGCTTTACGCCAGAGCCGTCATAGAGTCTGAGGCCTGGCCCACCGTCGTGCAATTGCAATTAAAGAGGAAACCATAGCTATAAACCGTGATTGGGTTTAAAACCAGGCATGCAGACTGTCGCATAACATCCAAGTTATATCCAAGCTTTATATAACGTTTGATTGATCACCAAAATTAGGTTTTCCAACAATTCGTTTGAATGTGGCTCACATATATATGGCGCCAAAATAGCATTTTTATCCAGAATACGAGATCATGATACTGTAAGGAAGGCTTAAGCGAGACTGTGCAAATATGCAGACTTGTCAGAGCCTTCGCTGCTTAAATAAATGCGCAAATATCGCCATTTGAGCCAGAACATGACACTTGGTACATGTACTGAGAAGAAAACTCAGAATATATAAAATTATCAGAGCCTTCGCTGCCAAGATCGCCATTTCACGGGTGGGCATCAGCGGAACTACCGCGAAATCGCGTAAACGTAAATTTGTTCCTTCGTCACATCCGGGACCATTCGCGCTAGTGGCATCGTCACGGAAAAGACAAACAAAGGTAGGTGCTCTCGCTTGTGCCACGCTCGAATTCCTTAGAGTATACCATATCTGTACATGCAGTGCATGCAGGTGCGGAGAGAAATGTGTGTAATATTGTTGTATCTACTGAAACACCCCAAACTTCCACCAATCAATCTCAAACGCTACTCCCCGTGTACAAACTAGCACACTTACCCCTGCCCCAACCCAAGTCCTGAACTCCAAGACCACCACAACCTTAAGCTCTGCCTTTTGCGCAGATGCGCTACAGATGTAAGTATCAGGGCCCGGAATTACAATGCCTCCTTAAAGTTAAGCAAGACTTAAGTTAAGTATTGATATTTCAACATGCTATATTAAATGCTAAATGAATTGCCTGGATCGATGTAGTATTTGTGGTCAAAGATATCATTGTGATCTTCAGAAAAATTTAAAGTATTTTGATTTTAGTCAGTTTTAAACGTTATTTTTCGCATCCTGAAAAATCAATACTTACCTTAAGTCTTCCTTAACTCTAAGGAGGCATTGTAATTCCAGACCCAGGTCTCGTCTACCGGCCCAAATAATTTTGAAGTGTATATCATTTATCTACATGTATATAAGTGTCAGTACATGAAAGTTCTGGTGAAACTTTAAAATTGCGCAAGCTAATCTGAGTCATGGCACATGCGATAAGTGACAAAATCTCATGCATTGACACATGTAGATTAATGATATACATTTCAAGTATCCGGTGGACGAGACCTGATACTTACATCTGTAGCGCATCTGAGCAAAAGGCTGAGCTAAAGGTTGTGGGGGTCCTGGAGCTGAGGACTTGGGGTGGATATCTGGTATCTCTACATACAGGTGGACAACCCATGGTTTAACTATTGCAAAGTTTTCACAAACAAGGCTACTAAATTATGTTGAGTTCATACAATTAGATCAGCAAACTTAATGACCTTACGTGACTTGAACATTTCCACGCTTATCGTCTTACTAACAGAAATCAGTTATCTCCATGGTTGTAACGTGACTGGTTGTCAAAGAATGAATATCCAGCTGACAATATTGCTTGGAGTTTTTCGTAAGTATTTCATAATTGAAACGGTGACCAGAAAACTGTACACGTTGGCGTGTGCACCAGTCGAAGACTCTGATCAGCCTGTGCATCTGCGCAGTCTGATCAGAGTCTTTGATGGGCGCTGTATGTGTAGCCAAATGTCAAACAATTCTTCAGGCAGAATCAGATTGAGCGGATTGAATCTTCGCAGTATGCGGACGAGCATTCAATTTTGAGCATTATAGTAACAACTCGCCTATCTGCGGAAGAATTTAAACAGTAATGGTGCAGTGTATTCAATGGTCGTAACAGCTGTCGTTATGCCATGTGGAGCTATTAGATTTTCTAACCGTAGATCGAAAATGAAACAAGCCTGCTATTTTACCTCTGTTTTGGAAGGGTCTGATATTTCCTGATCATTTACTTGTATATCAAGGAAATGTGTCTAAATATAGAATTCAGGAGCGGTTCAATGAGAATTGTTTAAACTGATGGATAAGAAAATAATTACGATTTTGCGCTAAAATATGCACTTAACTTAAAGGAAATGCGTCTAAATAAGTTATTAATGTTTTACTGTTAATTTCAGACCTGGCGTCGTCGGTACGCTATGTGATCCTGACTCAGAAATGTCCGACAGCAAGCTCATCATCTTCTTTGTGTACCAGCGACACACATCCTAACCAGACTGCGTGCTATGGTCATTATCGATATTCTTCCATGTAAGAGCAACACATTTGAACTTTATTCTACAGGCATATCGTTTCTCTAAGGGGACTTCACTTTTTGTTTTTATTTATGCTTTGTTAAAAGAGGAACAATACATTTTGCTTTAATATTTCACAATACATAAAGCTTTCTTACACCAACTCCCTATTTGTCAGTGGGTTGATGGTCAAACAAGAACCAAACACACCATCATACAAACACGCATGGGAACAGTGCTAGCAATAAAACAATCTTGCATTTACAGGAACAGCGGCCATAGCCATCATAAATGTGTGGTCATGGGCGGATCAAGAGGAGGACAGGGGGTCGCCCCCTCTAAAATCACAAACATATAGGGTTTCTTAGCAATACTGATCCAGAACCCCTGGAAAACCAAGCCAGAATTCAATGTTGGGCCATCATCGGCCCGCCAGCGAATCGCCATTTAAATTAAATGGCGTTTCGCTGGCGGGCCGATGATGGCCCAGTTTTAGTGGTATATAGATCCTCCCTCATTATCTGAATAAAAACGTTGTAAGAGTTGGACCCTCTCTGGCAAAAAGTTCTAGATCCGTACATGGTGGTGATGGTTGTGTTGAAATAGATCACTCTAGGGTCGGTTTTTATGTAGGTGTTAACATTATTTGGCATTGCCAGTCCAAGCTCATTGTCGATGTTTCGCGGTATTGACCAATGCATTGAGTTGGTCGCCAACATGCTAACGCAATAAATGGTGTGAATATGTAAAAGCAACCTGTTTATTCCTTGTTTTATAGGTGTGATTATGAAAGACGTGAATGTCGAAATGACAGCTCTGTTCACAGAACCAATCTGACAAGAGGAGGATCGTGTGATCAAGTCGTTCTAATACGTCTTGTCAAACCATTGACCCCATTTGAGGTAAGCTACAGTAAAACCTGTGTAAAACGGCCACTCTCAAGAAGACCAAAAATTGTTTTTCATGACAAATTATCGCTTAATACAGGCAAAAAGTATTGCAGAATGCTCCAATGGGAGCATTCTGCAATACTTTTGACCTTTATTAAGCTACCATTTGTCATTAAGATCTTTGTTTTGTCTATTTTTGAGTGGCCGTTTTACACAGGTTTTACTGTATTCAGACCAGCTCATGTGGTATATGTGTCTTTATTCACACATGCTTAGCTATCTAGTGGGTCTAAGGGTTTCGATAATAATACAAGCCTTTATCTATATCTCTTCCTTTAGTGTGCGAATCGTGAATGTTCTAAAGCGTAGGCTTGTCGGAACCTTCCATGCTCGCATATCAGAACCTAAATCTAATCAATACTACCAAATAATTGGTGTTTTGAAAATCATACTTAACTGTTTTAGACTATTTGGGCCTCGTCCGACAAAACCTGTCTTCAGGTTTTCCGACAAAACGCGACTCAATCCAGTCTCCTCAGCTACAAATACTAGCTAGAAAATTGAAATTTCACCTATCGCAAGTTTGGACATGCTACTTGTACTTTCCAGTAATTGAACAACAAATGCGCTGATCAGACTGCGCATATGCGCAGGCTGGTCTGCTTCTTTGTTGTTCGCAAACCACTCGCATCGAGGCCCAATTATTTCATTTACTAAATTGTAAACGCATATTATTGGGGAATGTTTTGATCCTAATTCAGAGACAAAAATCTACAAGTTATGCAAGCAATATTACAAAAATCTAAACAAATGACTACCAAATTGAAATGGACACATAGAGCTGCATTAAGTTACCATGTATAACCAGGGTGAAACCCTTCCACAGAACACCAATAACGAGCCACAATGGTACCACCACTTTAGAACGCAAAGCATCCACGCCAATGTTGTACCGTATATGACTACCTGCGAATAGCGCTACTTGGTAACTGTATTTGAAGAAAGCCTACAAACAGTTACAGCGTAGCTGTATTCGTGCAAATGTAGCTACTATACCGGACAGTAGCTATATTTGAAGCGTGTCATGTTTTTGCCGAATATAGATCCTTGCTTGGTAATCCTGGATTACCGATACATGGTATAACCCAACCCCAAACCTAACCCTACCCTACCTAGCTTTCCGGTAGTTGGGGGTTGTGACAATTGGATATATATACTATAGGTGGATATGTACCACCCGCCTCATAGCAAATATCCTATCAGACGATGTTGCCTTGGTTACAGCATTCCCCATAGCAATACACTATAGCTTGCATACGTTATATATTTAGCAGTAGCTTTATTCGTAGTGGCAATATGTGTTCTTCTTCGAATATAGCTACCCAAACCCAATAGCCGTATTCATACGAATAAGGTTCAGCGTATAGCTCCATTCGGAGGTAGCCGTATTCTGTACGACACAGCCACATCTACTTGCAATACTTACCTGGTAACACTATTGATTTTGTACAAATCAATCTCTTAGATTTTGAAAAATTAATTAAAATATGAATTATTTGCAGTTTAGACTGTGTATACATTAGGCACTATCAATAATAAAATAAAAAAGTGAGTATGACCAGGAAATGCCTCAATGACAGACAGCAGACCAACCCAGTGCAAAGCAATGTAAAGACGCAGAACAACATCAGGCACGTGATAACAACCAGCACTCTCTTTCTAAGTGAGATGATTGCAAAACTAGAAAGGACACTAAGTACTGCATAACATAATAAGGACCAAACAGACCCCCTCCTCACACGCGAAAAATAAACAAAGAAGCAACAATAACAGAATCACCACCTTAGACCGGACAGCACACTTTACTGGCCAAAGCTTTCAATGAATCTTGTTCCGTTGGTTAGTATTTTGTTCCGTATAATACCAATAATCTAGCTGGTTATGCTAATATGATGTTTTTCAGGAGAAGGTATTCCATAAAGCTATAGATGGAATCGACAAACTGCTCGATGTGGCAAACAAATCTGGTGCAACTACTGATGAAATCAAGAAAATATTCTCAAAACAGGACCACACACACAAACTCTATGTCAGGAACAATAAATGCTGGGCATACCCTCTCGATCTCACAAGCATTTCCCCTTGGAACAGCGTAGGTCATAACAGGAGGGCGGGCACATTAATATCTCCAAGACACGCTCTGTGGGCTAGACATTATAATATGCGGGTAAACACAACTCTTAGGTTTGTTGACAAGCACAATAATGTTGTTGAACGGAAGATAGTGAAGGAACGATCTCTACCTACCAGTGGACATGCCTTTCTGAGTGGTTATGATCTCGTGGTAGGCATGTTAGATAGGGACGTCCCCTCCTCAATATCATTCGCAAAAGTGTTCCCGAAAAACTTAACTACTATCAGACCGCCAACGAACCTCCGGGTACCAGTTTTCGACACGGACTTCGAGGAGAAAGCTCTGGTAGCAGACCTAAGCTACGAGAGTGGTACCATGGTCAGTCTTAAAGCTCCTTTACATGGTTCATTCAGATACCAAATGTATGAAAGAAAGATAGTGGGTGACAGCGGGAACCCAGTGTTCATGGTGATAGACAATCAGCTGGTTCTCATGTTTGTATTTACGTATGGAGGGGCTGGGGCTGGCACCTCTATATCACACCATTATGATGACATCAATAAAATAATGAGGGATATGGGGAGCCATTATCAGCTGACAGAAATAGACTTGACAGGATATCTCGGTGGCGCTGGCTCTCTCCCTATAGCCATTGGTTAACCCATTTATGCCAAATGGTATTTCCCAGCTTTATCAATAGGACGAAATCATTTCAAATAAAATGATTGTTCGGTAGTAATTTTCTAATTCATACAACTTTTAAAAGTAAATTCTGTAAGCAAATATTGCAGAACCTGATCAGACGCCGCGTTCTGTGGCGTCTGATCTGGTTCTGCACTGTTTGCCGATGTCCCATAATATGGACGCTAGGCTTAAATGGATTGATAATATTTTGTATTAAATAAAAATAGAAACACCCAATAAAATCGCTGGTTTTCTTCCGAAGTTGTATTTGTACCTAATCCATAATTATTATGAAGCCCCCAACTTTGAAAAGTTGAAGGGGCGTATTGCTTTGTACTTGTCCGTCCGTCTGTCTGTGCGTCCGTTACAAAAAATTAAGTTACAGTACTAGTTTTTAAATTTCGTAATTAGATGTGTCATCTCAAAATAGTTGACCCTCATTTTTTAGTCCATATTATCTCCCTTTGTGTAGTTTTGCCCCTTTTAAAGGGTCATAATGAAATTTTGTAATCAAGATACTTCTAAAAGTATATAGAAGCTTCAAACTAAGTCAGCAGATAGAGGATAATGAATAGATTACCTGGTGATTATTTTTAGTTTTTGCCCTTTGAAAATAAGCACATAGAAAGCTTGATATCTCAAAAACTATTTCAGCTAGGAGCTTTAAACTTGGACAGCTGATAGAAGGTAATAAGTAAATTAAGTAAGACTGCAAATCCTTTATATGAGCCACGTCGCGAGAAAACGTTTCTTTTGAGTTCATGCTCCAGATTCGCCAGCTTGTGTCCATGTAGATACAGAAACAAACACTAGTCTTTTAATTTTAGAGTGAGAATCTTTGGAGATTTTTCAATAAGCGCAGAAAAATTTTCTGAAACATAGGCCCTGATCCAGCTTTGTATTTACAGAGCTTATCTGCGCCTTTTGGCATATGTAAAAATAATATTTTGTCAGGGTGAGGCTTGTATATAGCTTAAGGAGAGCTAGATTCAGCTTTTCCACAATTTCATATATCTTTGAATGGTGGATCCCTTTTTTTTTTAACTCACGTTGTGGTCATACACTACCGCCCATTTATTTGTCCTTGTCGAATTCGCGTTGAAAACGCATTGAAAACGCACGTAAAACGCAATGGTTTTCCAACGCGAATTTCGAAAATCCAATCAAAGCCCACTATCGATACGCGTTGAACTGCAGTGCAACGCAGTTACCTGTTAACCAATCAATAACTCAAGTATAGCAACGCAGTTCAACGTACAATTCGCGTTGAAACGCATGGTTGAACAGCCAATCAAAAAGGTTCAAATGCGTTGCCAGATCTGTTACGTAAATCAATGTTTATTTCATTATTGAAACCAAGACAACAGCGAAAACATTATCCCACAAAACGCTTTGTTTATCGTTTCTTTTTCTTTTTTGTGTCAGTGGCACTCCCTCATTTTTGGCCATCGTTGCAAGACATTTCATGTCAGCTGACTTCACATCCCATTGCATTTGTTTAACATCGGTTACAATTCCACTATGTGGACCAGTTCATCGTGTTCAGTCCATCAAACAGGTCCGTGGATCTTTGTTATCAGGCATAGGGATCAGGTTTCAGAACCTGAACCTGCTGCATTTTGATCAAATAACTGGCTTGAAGTCTTTATCGATCTATCTCTTCTTACTGGCTCGATTAAATTTAGGTCTTCAGATGGATAGGCTCCCAGTCCAAGCCTCACAGGAGGCACTGTGTTTGGAGAGAGAGAGAGAGAGAGAGAGAGGGAAAGAGAAAGAAGGCTGTTTAAACTGTGTCGGAACCTACCTGCCCGTCACTGTGTTGCAGGAGTGCAGGCTGTTTTAGCAATATCGGAACCTACCTGCCGGGCACCGCGTTACAGGGGTGCAGGCTGTGTAAGCGGTGTGGGAACCTACCTGTCGGGCACTGTGTTACAGTGATGCAGGCTGTTAAAGTAGTATCAGAACCTACCTGCCGGGCACTGTGTTGCAGGGGTGCAGACTGTTTAAGCAATTTCGGAGTCTACCTGCCGTGCACTGTGTTGCAGGAGTGCAGGCTGTTTGAGCAATATCGGAACCTACCTGCCGGGCACCGTGTAAGAGGGGTGCAGGCTGCCTGGCACTGTGTTGCAGTGGTGCAGGCTGTTTAAGTAGTGTCAGAACCTACCTGCCGGGCACTGTGTTACAGTGGTGCAGGCTGTTTAAGCATAGTCAGAACCTACCTGCCATGCACTGTGTTGCAGGGGTGCAGACTGTATAAGCGGTTTCGGAACCTACCTGCCAGCACTGTGCTACAGTGGTGCAGGCTGTTTAAGCGTTGTCAGAACCTACCTGCCGGGCACTGTGTTACAGTGGTGCAGACTGTTTAAGCAATGTCAGAACCTACCTACTGGGCACTGTGTTACAGTGGTGCAGACTGTTGAAGCGGTGTCTGAACCTACCTGCCGGTATCAGTGTTACAGTGGTGAAGCCTGTTTTAGCAATGTCAGAGTCTACCTGCCGGGCACCGTGTTACAGTGTAACAGTGATGCAGACTGTTTAAGCAGTGTCAGAACCTACCTGCCGGGCACTGTGTTACAGTGGTGCAGACTGTTTAAGCGGTGTCGGAACCTACCTGCCGGGCACTGTGTTACAGTGGTGCAGGCTGTTTAAGCATAGTCAGAACCTACCTGCCATGCACTGTGTTGCAGGGGTGCAGACTGTATAAGCCGTGTTTGAACCTACCTGCCGGGCACTGTGCTACAGTGGTGCAGGCTGTTTAAGCGGTGTCAGAACCTACCTGCCGGGCACTGTGTTACAGTGGTGCAGACTGTTTAAGCGGTGTCGGAACCTACCTGCCGGGCACTGTGTTACAGTGGTGCAGGCTGTTTAAGCATAGTCAGAACCTACCTGCCATGCACTGTGTTGCAGGGGTGCAGACTGTATAAGCCGTGTCGGAACCTACCTGCCGGGCACTGTGCTACAGTGGTGCAGGCTGTTTAAGCGGTGTCAGAACCTACCTGCCGGGCACTGTGTTACAGTGGTGCAGTCTGTTTAAGCAATGTCAGAACCTACCTTCTGGGCACTGTGTTACAGTGGTGCAGACTGTTGAAGCGGTGTCTGAACCTACCTGCCGGGCACAGTGTTACAGTGGTGAAGCCTGTTTTAGCAATGTCAGAGTCTACCTGCCGGGCACTGTGTTACAGTGTAACAGTGATGCAGACTGTTTAAGCAGTGTCAGAACCTACCTGCCAGGCACTGTGTTACAGTGGTGCAGACTGTTTAAGCGGTGTCAGAACCTACCTGCTGGGCACTGTGTTACAGTGGTGCAGACTGTTTAAGCGGTGTCAGAACCTACCTGCCGGGCACTGTGTTACAGGGGTGCAGACTGTTTAAGCCGTGTCTGAAACTACCTACCGGGCACTGTGTTACAGTGGTGCAGACTGTTTATGCGGTGTCGCTACCTACCTGCCGGGCACTGTGTTATATTGGTGCAGGCTGATTAAGCATATTTAGAACCTACCTGCTGGGCACTTTGTTGCAGGGGTGCAGACTGTATAAACGGTGTCTGAACCTACCTGCAAGGCACTGTGTTACAGTGGTTCAGGCTGTTTAAGCTGTGTAAGAACCTACCTACCGGGCACTGTGTTACAGTGGTGCAGGCTGTTTTAGCAGTGTTGGAACCTACCTGCCGGGCACTGTGTTATAGTGGTGAAGACTGTTTAAGCGTTGTCAGAACGTACCTGCTAGGCACTGTGTTATATAGTGGTAAAGGCTTTTTAAGCGGTGTCAGAACCTACCTGATGAGCACTTTGTTACAATGTTGCAGACTGTTTAAGCGGTGTCAGAACCTACCTGCCGGGCACTGTGTTACAGTGGTGCAGACTGTTTTAGCAATGTCTGAGTCTACCTGCCTACCAGGCACTGTGTTACAGTGGTAAAGACTGTTTAAGCTGTGTCAGAACCTACCTACGGGGCACTGTGTTGCGGAGGTGCAGGCTGTTTAAGCGATGTCAGAACCTACCTACCGGACACTGTGTTACAGTGGTGCAGACTGTTTAAGCAGTTTCTGAACCTACCTGCTGGGCACAGTGTTACAGTGGTGAAGGCTGTATTAGCAATGTCAGAGTCTACCTGCCTGGCACTGTGTTACAGTGGTGCAGACTGTTTAAGCGGTGTCGGAACCTACCTGCCGGGCACTGTGTTACAGTGGTGAAAGCTGTTTTAAAAATGTCGGAGTCTACCTGCGGGACACTGTGTTACTGTGATGCAGGCTGTTTGAGCAATGTAAGAAATTACCTGCCGGGCACTGTGTTGCAGGGGTGCAGACAGTTTAAGCAGTGTCGGAGCCTACCTGCCGGGCACTGCGTTACAGTGGTGAAGGCTGTTTTAGCAATGTCAGAACCTACCTGCTGGGCACTGTGTTGCAGGGGTGCATACTGTTTAAGTAGTGTCAGAACCTACCAGGTGGGCACTGTGTTTCAGTGGTGCAGGCTGTTTAAACGGTGTCCGAACCTACCTGCCGAGCACTGTGTTACAGTGATGAAGGCTGCTTTAGCAATGTCAGAACCTACCTGCCAGGCACTGTGTTGCAGGGGTGCAGACTGTTGAGGTAGTGTCGGAACCTATCAGGTTGGCACTGTGTTTCAGTGGTGCAGGCTGTTTAAGTGGTGTCAAAACCTACCTGCCGGGCACTGTGTTGCAGGGGTGCAGACTGTTTAAGTGGTGTCGGAACCTACCTGCCGGGCACTGTGTTACAGTGTTGAAGGCTGTTTTAGCAATGTCAGAACCTACCTGCCAGGCACTGTGTTGCAGGGGTGCTGACTGTTTAAGTAGTGTCAGAACCCACCAGGTGGGCACTGTGTTTCAGTGGTGCAGGCTGTTTAAGCGGTGTCCGAACCTACCTGCCGAGCACTGTGTTACAGTGGTGCAGACTGTTTAAGTGGTGTCAGTACATACCTGCCGAGCACTGTGTTGCAGGGGTGCAGGCTGTTAAAGTAGTGATGGAACCTACCTACCGGGCACTGTGTTTAAGTGATGCAGGCTGTTTAAGTGGTGTCTCGAACTACCTGCCAGGCACTGTGTTACAGTGGTGCAGGCTGTTAAAGCGGTGTCAGAACCTACCTTCCGGGCACTGTGTTACAGTGGTGCAGGCTGTTTAAGCGGTGTCAGAACCTACCTGCCAGGCACTGTGTTACAGTGGTGAAGACTGTTTAAGCGGTGTCAGAACCTACCTGCTAGGCACTGTGTTATTGTGGTAAAGGCTGTTTAAGCGGTGTCAGAACCTACCTGATGAGCACTGTGTTACAGTGGTGCAGGCTGTTTTAGCAATGTCTGAGTCTACCTGCCTACCGGGCACTGTGTTACAGTGGTAAACACTGTTTAAGCTGTGTCAGAACCTACCTACCGGGCACTGTGTTGCAGGGGTGCAGGCTGTTTAAGCGGTGTCAGAACCTTGGAGTCTACCTGCTGGGCACTGTGTCGCAGTGTTGCAGGCTGTTTAAGCAATATCAGAACCTACCTGTCGGTCATTGAGTTACAGTGGTGAAAGCTGTTTTAGCAATGTCAGAACCTACCTGCCTAGCACTATGTTGCAGTGGTGCAGGCTGTTTAAGCAATGTCAGAACATGACGGCCTGGCACTGTGTTACAGTGGTGCAGGCTGTTTTAGCAATGTCAGAACCTACCTGCCGGCTACTGTGTTACAGTGGTGAAAGCTTTTAAAGCAATGTCAGAACCTACCTACCGGGCACTGAGTTACAGTGGTGCAGGCTGTTTAAGCAATGTCCGAGTCTACCTGCCGGCACTGTGTTACAGTAGTGAAAGCTGTTTTAGCAATGTCAGAGTCTACCTGCCAGGCACTGTGTTGCAGTGTTGCAGGTTGTTTAAGCAATGTCAGAACCTTCCTGCTGGGCACTGTGTTACAGTGGTGAAAGCTGTTTTAGCAATGTCGGAGTCTACCTGAAGGGCACTGTGTTACAGTGATGCAGGCTGTTTAAGCGGTGTCTGATTCTACCTGCCGGGCGCTGTGTTACAGTGGTGCAGACTGTTGAAGCGGTGTCAGAACCTTCCTGCCAGGCACTGTGTTACAGTGGTGCAGGCTGTTTAAGTGGTGGTGGAACCTACCTGCCGGGCACTGTGTTACAGTGGTGCAGTCTGTTTAAGCGGTGTCGGAACCTACCTGCCGGGCTCTGTGTTACAGTGGTAAAAGCTGTTTTAGCAATGTCAGAGTCTACCTGCCGGGCACTGTGTTACAGTGATGCAGGCTGTTTTAGCAGTGCCGGAACCTAACTGCCGGGCACTGCATTGCAGGGGTTCAGGCTGTTTAAAGTAGTGTCAGATCCTACCAGGTGGACACTGTGTTGCAGGGATGCAGGCTGTTTAAGCGGTGTCCAAACCAACCTGCTGGGTACTGTTTTGCAGGGGTGCAGGCTGTTTAAAGGGTTTCGGAAGTTACCTGCCGGCACTGGTTTGCAGGGGTGCAGGCTGGTCAAGTGGTGTCGGAACCTTCCTCCTGGGCACTGTGGGGCTGGGGAGCAGGCTGTTTAAGTGGTGTTGGAAACTACCTCCCAGGCACTGTGGAGCTGGGTGCAGGCTGTTTAAGCAGTGTTGGAACCTACCTCCCTGGCACTGTGGGGCAGGGGTACAGGCTGTTTACTCGGGGTTGGAACCTACCTCCTGAGCACTGCTGGGCAGGGGTGCAGGATGTTTAAGCG